>PVLA01004263.1:0-183010 GCA_004027455.1 Hydrochoerus hydrochaeris | reverse complement strand
CCACAGGAGAGGCCCGCAGATCTGGCGCCTCTGGCTGGAGTTACCGGTGCCACGAGGTGGTCAGTGATTTATAATTTCAACTTGTACCATAAAACTTCACATATGACAAAATGAATCACTCTACATTTTAAAATAAAATATCATGTTCATACTTTCTTTAAATTGTAGAAATTATTTGCTTTTTTGTGTTATTTTATGTACCCTGATCTTCTGCTGAGCTATCTGCCTAAAATATTTAAGATATACTATGAACTACTATATCTTAAAATTTCATTCTGGGTAATTATTAAAGACTCAAATTTTTAACTCAAGTTGGTCAAGCTGGTATCTCCTGGATCTCTTCCCTACTTTGATGTCAGTCCTAAGTTTACTACTTCAATTTTCATCATTTTTCACAAAACATTGTTTCTGTGTTTTCCTGACTGGTTTTCTTCTCCTCTTTATGCTACAGTAAAAACTTGTCTGAAATATCCTCTTAAGGGATCTGTCAGATTTTCTGATTGTATCATTCCTCTTCATCTGGTTTATGCTCTCCTTTAGGTTGAGTCTATAGATAAGGCAGTTTTTTGTTTTTCTTGTTTCTTTTATGATCTCCTAGATTTGGTCCTTATCTGTTTCTGGTTTTGCAAACCATATTGCTTCTTTTGTGTTATGTCACTTACTAACTCACAGATGTACTAAGTTTATGGCAGACTCTTAACACCTTCAGGTGTGCCATATTTTCTAAATTGATTAATCCTTGGCTTAGATTACTGTTCTGTCCCTGTTGGTAATTTGATTTCTCACTGAAGTGCATTTATTTTCCCAGTTGAGGTGGATTTCGTCTTAGATATCTTTGTGAATATGCTGTACCTTTCTACAATAACATTGCCACAATACATAAGAATTACATTGATACATGCTTACTTCATCTTCTCCTCTAATTTTTCTTCAGGATAAAGACTGGTGTATTTATTTTTGTGTCGTGAGTCCATGAACTCTTAACCCAACACACAGTATGTGCTTTATAAATGTTTGATGCATAAAATTATGTTGGTAGGACAACATTAGGTTTGTGGTCAGTCTGGAATATCACAACCATCACATTTTTGGAATTCACATTTACTTTAAGTTTGACTAATAAGAAACCTGAGCTACACCTTGTGTTTTATTGACAGGCTACAGAGAATGTATAAAATAGTCAAGAAAAGTTATTAACAAATGAATATTCACAGTAAGAGAACTTGTTTCAAAATACAGGAAAGGAGAGAAATAACAATAAAGTCTCAGCATACTAAAATTTGGTAATGCACATTTCATATTTTCCAACTAACGTTTTTGATTTTAAGCTTCTGCTCAAATTTCTTTTCATGTTTTCTAGTAGACATATTTATCTAATAAAAACAGCTGTGCACTTCAAATTTAAGTACTTCTTTGTACTTTGAGCTTGTATTAGTATCTATGTGAAGTAGAGTATTTGCTAAGGCTATTTGAATTAATGTATTATAATAAATCCTGTCTATGTTCTGTGGATGCAGCTTGTAGAATGCCAAGATTTACTTGTACTTCAATGTAGATGTGTATGAAAGTTATTTTGTTGTTGACAAAGTTGAATTCTGCCTCTAGTATCATTCTAGGATAATAATATCGATTTTAAGGTACACATCTGTTTTGTGAAGATTTTAGTGGCTAATGATTTAATTAATTATAAGTGTTTGATTCATGTATGTATCACTAACCCTGTCAAAAAATAAGTAAAATTATTTCTTAGATTTCCCCAAAGATTTTTCTCTAGGAGTGTAGATTATATAGTCATTACGATGGCTTTTAAAATGTACATGTCTCTTGTTCATTTTTCTGGCAGCTTTCATTTAAGAATAAAATCAGAAAGATTTTTTTAATGTTTATGTTTTATTTTTAATATCAGGGCAATGTTTATCTCCCTGCTTTCTTATGAGGCATTAAAATACTTAGGACTTTTAAAACAATATTTTCTTATGTCCGCAGAAAAACAATACAATACAAAGTTTATAGCTGATATCATAGGCATAGATTCATCACAAAAGGAAATATACTGTTGACATGGCCCATTGTCTGTGTGTTTTCTCTTTTAAAAAGTGTCACAACAGAAACCTCTGGTTGGTGAGATGAAAATTCATCTAACTATGAATGTTTTAAATTATGTAGAAACACAAAATAATCACCAAGAAGAGTGGATTTTTTTTCTGTTTCTAAAAGATTTTAATTTAATTCAATTTAATTTAAGTGCATTGTATTTATTTTTGTCTGTTTGTTAGTCTGTCTTTGGCTTGGCTTTGCTGGGCTGATGATGGAACCTGAAGCATGGCATATGCTAGGTAAGCATTGTACGACTAAGCCACACCCTCAGACTTTTTGTCCTTTTAAGTTTTGAGGTAAAGCCTTACTATGCTGCCCAGCCTGAGCTCAAAGTTGCAAGCCTCTTGCTTCAGCCATTGGTCTACTGGGAGTTACAGCAGTGCATCCACATGTCTAGTGAAAAATAAATTTTATAAATCTTCCAAAGGGATAAATTTTCAACTTAGTGTGTAAAAAAATAGCGTTTCACCTCATACTTACTGACTAGATTCCTTAATCCATATTTATAATTCCTGATATATATCAAAAATGAATAAACAAAAGAGAAAGAAAAAGAAATACAATTTCTCTGAGCAGGATAGCTCTTATCACTTTGTACTTAAGCTTCGTGGTAACTCTTAGAAGCATCTGCCCTTGACAGCAGGTGCTTGGCAGTTTCCTGGAGCGTGGGGGAGTCTGTGGCAGAAAACGGATGACTGCTGCAGAAAAAGGCAGAACCTGTGAGCTCCTTGCTCACCCTGGAAACAACCTAACAGAGCTCATGTGGCAAATGATGCATAGAAATAGAGGAAACCACATTTCCCAAACCGTAAAACTTTTGTTCTCTTGAACCACATGCACAAAAAGACATATATGAATCTGTGCGTGTGTGTGTGTGTGTTTGTGCCCTGTTTCTTTTTATTTTTATTTCACAAGATGAGTGGAATCTTTAGAAATGATAGTTACACATTCCTGCTAGGATGAGAAAATCTCTTTGAAAAGATGTTCAAACAAACTGGAAAAGCAGAAAGGCCTACGAAGATGCTACATAAAAGAGCTCCTCTGATCACCAGTTAGAGGTTATCTTAGGGAAAAAAAAATTGGACCTGATTTTCTTGCTTTGTTTGTATTCTCCACCTCTTGGACTATGGATACTTAAAAAGCTTCTCTTGCCTTTGATATCTGAAGTCTAATTCTCAGTTAGACTGTAGCTGCTTTAGTTATTTCTTGTTCAGAATTTACAAACTTTGCACATTTTAATGAATATACTGTTTTTCAAAACCCCACTAATTGAAAGTCTTTAAGAGTTAATTTTACTGCTGAAAAGATAAGTGAGTTCTGATAGAAAAGAACAGCATGCAATGGGTGTCTCCATTTGGAGACTGAACAGTTGAAAGAGTTTAGAATTTAATTATGTTTTGACAGTAATTTTCTTTTTGAGATATGGCCACTTTGAATGTCATTGTTGTCTACTAATACTCTTTTTGAGGAAGTCATTTCATTAATAAACATGTAAGTCTAACATATATGTTCACCTAACAATATGTAATTCAGTTTTATAACAACATGTAAAGGAGTAGAGTAGAGAGAAACACAGAGTCCTAAATAGGACTATGCCTAGATTCATGATGACTAATATGGATAGCTAAGAATGTCAGTAATGTCAGAATGTTGGTAAGAATGTTGGTAATTTGGGGAGTACAGAGACTGAAATAATTAGAGAACCCTGAGATTTTTCCTAGTGACAACAATTGTCCTAGTAAATGATCAGTGTCCCTCATCTTAAATAAATGGAAACTATTTAATAATATCATTCATTGTGTGCTATTTGCTAAGCTTTGCTAAATCTTGAATGGTACCTCTCAATCGCTCATGAACATATGAAAAACAACCAGGTTTATCTCTAAAGTAATATTTAGAAAAATGGAGCACAGAACATTTAACTCATTTGTCCCAGGTCATATGCCAATATGCGATTAGGTGAAATCCAAGCAAGTCTGACTCTGTAGCCTATGTTCTTTGCTGTATCCTAAAGTGCCTCTCATGGATTAAGTAAAGCATAAACCTTGGTTCCCTTACAGTGGAACCTACCCTAGGAGATCATTAGCTATATGTCTATACAACAGGTTTTGAAGTGAAATTACAGAGTGAAAGGAGATCAGTGAACACTACACTGTTAGAACAAGTATTTTTAGAATTTGGAGCTGACAGTTGGAAAATGAATAGCATCTGCTTGTCTGCATTAAAGGTAGACAGGTGGGGAAGAGAGAATTCCATGTTAGAAAAATAGCTTAATCATAGCAGTGAACACAGTGTACACATGAGATAAAGTCTGAATAAAGAATATGCATTGGCTCAATGGACTTCACTATGATTTTCCTAAGTCATATCTTCAATTTATAGCCTAACTTGACAAAGTACCTTAGTAGGTACAATGGTGTCAAAAAGTAAATCGCTGGTGGAAACAAAAAGGAAGACAGAAGCTACTGGAGCTTATTCTTGAAAATGACTCATTCACTCCTTATGATTTTGATTTCTTAGTTTAAACGTATCAGAGACATGGCTGGAACAGTCTCACACATTCAAACAATGCAAATGTGCATATCTAGGCATAATGACAAAATGAGTTGGATGCTAGGACAAAGACGCATGCATTATCCGTGAGAATTTCCCCTGGGAACAGATATCTTTTCTGGAGTGACCACTCCAGATAGATCACACACTCTAGACCCTTCACTTGCTTCTTCAGGTTAATGCTAGGTGATCTCATGGGAAGGCAGAGCCAGTTTAAGAAACCACCAAACGATGGGATTATAACTTTAGATTCATCTGTTAGACACTATATAACCCATTTATCTAACCATACAAACCTCTAATAAATCTACCTCTAATCTTTAAAAATTATGTGCAACTAACTTTTAAAAGGGGTTTTAAGTCAGTGAAGGCAGCATGGTAAAAATGATTATATGGATAATTTAATAGTAAGTAACATGTCCCAGCCTAAGGAGGTGTGTGAATGCTTAGAAATAGTATTGGTGGGGAAAAGAATATATTCTCCAAGAAAAGATATATAATAAAGTAAATTGGTGCTATTATCCCTTCCTATATTTTTAGTGTAATTGATGTTTAAATATAAAATAAGAAGTACACAATCATACAATAAGAGATTGTTGTGTAGTTTGAATGCAATGAATAACCTTGCTATGTTTTTCGTATGTTCATTGGATCCTGTCGAGCATGTGAAGTAGGTATCAGGGACTGCCTGTGGTCTGTCTGTGGGGGCAAGGACACTTCAGCCACGTCAGTCACGTTAACTGTGTTATATTCCTACTGGTCATGAAAGATCTGTTATGCTATTTTACATAGGGGATAAGACAGAAACAGCTTTATCTTGGTCTCCGTCACACTTCAAACACATTTTACTAATTCCTCCTCTGTATTCTTTGTCAAACTCAGCATATTTCCTAATTTTTCATGCAGTTTACCTATTAGAACTGGTATTTTCCATTATTAAATTCTTAACATATTTAAATAAAGCTTCAGTCACTCATTCAGTTAAATTACCATCTTTTGTAATTCACATCACCCTTAGAATTATCAGACCAGGAGTAGAGTGGGAGGGAGCAAGTTTCTTTGCTATTATTATTCCTACTGATTGCCTCTGTATTTCTGGCTCAACCAGAAAGGGATAAGTGGGTGTGGTGGATTAAAAACTGGTGGTCAATTTACACACCAGCTGGACTGAATCAGCATAGTGCTGAGCATGGATGGCCACCTAAGGACTGTTGCCAGCATAAAAAGGAGGTCTAGAGAGGAAGAGTAGCATTGTGGGTTCTCCTAAGTGAGTGCTGTTGTTGGGAACTGTTGGTTCTTTGAAGCTGTTGGTTCTCCTGGAGGAGCTTGTCATGCTGGCTTCCCTGATATGAACTCGGCTGTTATCATCAGAGTAGCTTGCGACCTTGTCACTGAGAATGGCTGCAGTTCACTTTGGGGAAGCTTTGTTCCCTACTTTAAGCATCGCTTCTTGGCTCCAGAGGGGGAGATGTGTGCTGTTTAATCTCCAGGAGAAGCTTCTCATTCTGGCTTCCTGACATGAACTTGGCTGTTCTCATGGTGGAGGAGCTTGGGACCTCATTGTTGCTGAGGATGGCTGTGGTACTTTTAGAGGGAGCCCCGGTCCTTATTTTGAGCATCACTTCTTGGCTCCACTGTGGAACCGTCAGTTTCTGGTACAGATGCTTTACCCCACTGACCTCTGGGCCTTCTTATCACTGATCTACGAAATAGACTTGCAAGAGTCATTGTCCTGGGCTCTAGGTTTTGAGTTGAAGACATGCAGGTTATTGCCATGGGATCCAGGCCGTTGGCAGGATTTTCTAGGTTGTTAGTGTTGTGGACAGATTTCCAGCACTTTCTTATTATTTGAACTCCTTGGGTGACCATTATAAATACTGTTATAAGTTATGTGGCCCGTATATAATCGTTCTCCTTGCCACTCCTGACTACAACAGGGGAAGAGGCGTGAATAAGGGTAAATTAGGGAGAAGGGTCAAACTCTTATTTACTTTGTGCTCATATTATGTGATATTTTATGGCACATGACCAACTTCCTTTTCTCTCTCTCTCTCTCTCTCTCTCTCTCTCTCTCTCTCTCATTAAGTTTATTGGTACAGTTTACATGTACACAATATTCACATTCATTATAGGGAATTTGTGTCTGTACATGATCTTGATTTATCTTTTTTCTATTCCATTCCCTTCTCTTCCCTTTAATCCCTCTTCTCCTTATTTACAAAGCTTTGTTTCTATTTTATCCTTTTTTTCTTATCTTTTTTACTTTAAGCTTTTTTTGTGTATTTTTTGAGATCTTTTCCTCAAAGACTGCAGTACTGCTATGCATCACTGTCTGATCACATAGCCTCCATAGCTGCCCAGCACTATGCCTCTAGCCTCTCTCCCAGCATATGTGGAGTTGGAAAGCAAAGATCATTAGCCAAAATCTATAACCCAAAGGACAGAGAGTATAAAGGCGCTGAAGCTCATGTGACGTCTCCTCTACCAAGCCTAGAAGGAGCGCCCATACTCAGCTCACACCTTCTGCCCTGTCTTATTTGGTAGGCACCTGTATTAACTGTTCTCTGTGAGAACTCAGAGGAGAGTCAGGTCTAAACCTTCGGGTTCTTTTAAACGCCAGAAGACTGTGTTAAATTTTTGAAACACTTTAGCATTGTACTTATCGTGGTCATGTCACAGCAGGTTCAGTTATGACATTAACAATGAGCAAATATACAGCTAGAAACTTCTCATCTCGTCTCTGGAATCCAAACCTCCACAAACACCATCATCATAATTTCTTCAAGGAATTAAATCATTCTAGGTTTAGTTGGCTCAAGAGTGTGAGAAAGACCATGCATCTGTCATCTCTACTGCTAGTAATTGCCTTATTTTCTCTTAATGATTTTTTTTTTTAAATTTAGCCTTGGAAGCCATGAAGGTGTTGTATAAAAGGGTGGAAAATCTTTCATGCTGAGGATTGGGACCTACAATGGTATCCTTGAGACAATAGAAAGTGTTTGGTTGAAACCACATTAGACTAATTTATATATTTTCCAAATACTTTGAGTATTGGGGTACACGTGGATCTAAACATACCAGAGTTGTTGATTGCAGACATTTTTTTTTCTAGCAAGTTACGGTTAATTGAGAAGTTTGTATTATAGAAAGAAATTATAGTAAATTTACCAACTCTTCTTCATTTCAGAGAGAACCTGCACAGTAACATTATTCTGTTTTCTACTTGGAAGATTTGAATATGCATAGCTAATGCTGTAGAGTACTGGCTTCATTGAATATATTAAGGCTGAGTTTGAAATATGACATTTTAAGACAATTTTCTTCAATTCTCAAAAAACAATGCTATCTAAAACCTTTCTATAAAACAAATTTCCTTTAGGCCAAATCTCTAGTAAAATGAATGTAAAAAGTTACCCTCCTTTGATCAAAGAGTTAGCATTTTCATTTTATAATTCAACATAGTAAAAATTAATATTTTATCTTCATTATTGTGTGTTTGTCTAGCACCAGCTACAAACTCTGACATAACTTTATAGCAAACACAATATAAGGGAACCAGTCTTAATCTAAGCCTCAAGTTTAATCAAAACCTGAAGTAAATAAATGACTGCAGACTTCACTTATGGTTTTGCTTTACAGGTTTATCAATTAAAACTGGAAGTTTGAAAGCATATGACAGCTGGTGACATTATTAATATTTTAGTGACTGATAAATGATTTTCTGTAAACTGGTAATATTAGAGATCAAATAATTAATATCACAAAATTTAAAATTTTTCCATCTTAAATTTGTCCATGTTTTAATTGTAAAAGTTTTTCATATAAAAGATGATTTTTTAATATTGATAATTTTGGTTTTTATGGAGGTTACTCAATATCAAAATATTCAGTTGAAAAATAATGAAGCTGAAAGTCATTGTATATTTTCTTCATTCATAATTACATTAGGAAGAGAACATATAGTTATGTCAGAGGTTTTTGTGTAACTTGAGGATCCAAACCACTACATTTTAAACAACACTGTGTAATAGTATAGTAAATGTTGAATAATGGAAAATATCAAAGTGAATTTAGCTATAATAACTCAGAATCCAAACCTAATAATGATGTTGAAAGTATGTAATATCAAAACAAATGTGTATATTTGTCTTTAACCATTGTATTTTAATTTTTTAAATTTTTATTTGTTATTAACAGACATCTCTTGCATAATAACCACGTGTCACGAAGAAGTAGTACATGCATGTAGTACATCTTAGTTCTTCTTGGGTTTATTTATTTATTTTTTTGCATTGGTTTCCCCTCTCTCCCACCTCATTCATTTTTTTGTCCTCTTCCAGTTTGCAAAATATCTATATTTCTATTTCCTGCTAACTCTCTTTTATTTTGTTCTTTATTTATATCTTGAGTTTCTCACATAAGAGAAACCTTGTGATATTTAAGCCAGCATCTCTGATTTATTTCATTTAACACATGGTCTGAGTGCATCCATTTTCCCACAAATGGTGCAGATTTAACTCTATAATAGGGTTGCCCTCCAGTGTGTGTAAACATGTTCTTCACACATTCACCTTTTGATGGAAACTATTTAATGGAAGATAGAAAGACACTGATTTGTTCTCTTTACAATTTTTTTCTGCTGTGATACTAATACTTTGTCTGAATTTTTAACTTGTTTAGAGGCGTGTTGTCAATTCATGTCTCCTAAATTTACACACAGTATATAGAGTATTGGAAAATTTTATTTTTCATTGTGAAATCTAGAGCATCTATAGGTTAGAAATTTCAGTATTGACTATGTGATTAATTACCAATATTTGATGAGGATGTTGTATTTTCAACTTATAGTATAACTTTTTTCTATTAGCAAAATTGAAAAAGCAGATAATTTCATAGCCATTCCTTAAATTAAATGCTGCACTACCTTACTCTAGCAAAGCATTTTGTCCATGTGTATCTGAAGAATACAAATATTTGTTTCATTCAAAACTTAATGAAATAGGAATATACAAAAATCCAAGGAGGGGTATATTAATTATTCCTTATTACTGTAATGCTAATTATGAATAATTAGATATTAAAATTTGAAACAAATTATCATAACATATTATTGCATGTTGCAACAAGAATTTTAATAGCTGTTATTCACATTTTTTACTCATTCTTATATGCAGAGATAAGAAATTTTACCTATATCTTATTTATTGGAAGTTTAAACATAAGCCACACTTGCTGTTCTTAATGCACAGTACCAGGTGAAGACAGCATCAGTATAAATGCAGCACTGTCTGTTGAAAGACATTTGTGTGTTACCTTGGCGAGCATGTCTTATTCAGTGTTTACCTGGCTGATGAATCTTACATAATCAAACACTGTCCCCTTGCATACAGCTAAACTGTATCAAAAATGTACTTAGATTTATTATTTATTATAAACATTACGCTTAATATGAAGTTAATAAAATACACAGAGATATAGTGAAGCAAGCCCGCTAAGAAGTAAAGAGGCAGAACATCAAAGCATAAAATGTACATAATTCCTTTTAGCAGAAATCCTTACAGAGAAGTAAGGCTCACATATGCCTGTCTGGCAAGCACAAGGTCACAGATTTGGTCCCTGATACCAAACAAACAAACAAACAAAGGAAAAATCCCAGAAATATCTATCAAAGTGGGAGAACACACAAGCTTTTGTAGATAGATATTTTCCATTATATTAATTTTTCTGTGGAACCTCAAGTAAGTCTCAGTGCACAGTGATAAATCAAAGAATGCAATAAAATATTTTTATATTAAATGATATCTTACAGTATCCAGTGACCTAAGTCTACACCACAGTATTGAAAAACAATTTGCTCTTCCCTTCCAGTTGAAACTTCCCTTGAAATTATCCTGTTCTATTAAAGAGGAAATACAAATATTTCACAAGTTCTGCTGTATGACTCTAAGAATTTACAAATAAGAATAGTAACTGATCAAGTTTGCCAACTTGCTGCTTTTATCATTGGACATATATTGTTCAACACCACTGGTTGCAACTCTTAGAAATCCATTTATTCTACTGTTAATATCTTAAAGGATAAATTTGGTGTTATAATGTTTGTCTTGGCTGTGTCTTGGTTTTCTAGAATGTATAATGGAGTTTCTTGCATTTATAATTTGCCACAGTTTGAGACAAAGACCTAATTATGATAGAAAGGAGGAGAAAGTTCCCTCTAATTTAGGGCCCAAGTTGATTTCACTCCTTTGTGATAACTCCTTTACACATGCATAATTCTAACTTATGGTATTTCTTTACATGACATCTCTCTACTTCATCTTTCTTTACTTATGATTTTATATTTTAAGATTTATTTTTCAGACTTGCCACAAATATTTTAGGCTGATCATATGAATGTGGACTCATCTTTCCACATGCAATTATGTTCTTAATTGAGGGATAGTGTTTAGATTCTCTTACTTAGGGAATGCCTCATATAAAATCAATGAAATCAATGTAATATATATTTAAAATTTGTAGAGACTTTTCTGTTATGCAGCACTTTGGTTAAATGTATAAATTTTGAATTAGTAGCAGAATACTTTAGATAAAGAACCAAGGACATATGAAAATGAAACTTATTTATCTAGCTTAGCTGTTTCAGTTGTGTTTAACTCAGGTGAATGCTCTCTTTGAGACACTGATCAGGAGAGCTTAGGTCTCTGGCATACTCTGTAATTGTCTTTCTTTGTATACATGGTTTTCCATCACTGGTCAAACTGAAATGTGCAAATGAAAACATGCTAAGCAGACACACAAAATGAATGAGGAAAATTTAAAATTTAAGAAAATCAGAATGCACTCAATAATGTTTCTGGTCTCCATCTTGCCACTTGGATATCCTCTCAGAAGCTGTAAGATATAGACTGTGCTCAAAAGTTGATTTATTATCAGAAAACTATACCTCTAGCTCAGAATGCCCCAGATAGTAAGGTGTTTTTGACCATTTCTCTAAGAAATCAAACTGAATTACTGCCACTTTATTTCACTTATATATCATTATGGTTTACACCTAAAATGTACCCCAAAAGGCTACTATATTGAAAACTTGACCTCAAATAGGGCTAAATTCAGAGATAGGATTTTGGAAAGTGATTGCATCATGAGGACTATGCCCACTGCAATAGACTAACTGACTGATAGGTTCATAATTAGATTATTTGAGGTTAGTGGAAACTGTAGGGTTTGCATCTAGTTAAGGAAATAGGTTAGTGGAATTGTGTCCTGGAAGGGTGTTATCTCTCTCTCTCTCTCTCTCTCTCTCTTTCTCTTCTTTCCCTTTCCCTCTCTCTCTTCCTCTCTCTCTCCTTCCTGGCTGCCCTAAAGTGAGCAGGTTTGCTCTGCCCTGCTCTTTCTTCCCTGATGTTCTTTCATTACCACAGGAGACAATGAAGAAACTACCAATGAAAACCAATGACCATGGACTGAGTCCTCTGAAACCATTAGCCAAATTAGATCATTGCTCTTTTCAATTGTTTTGCTCAGGTATTTTGTCACTATAATAAAAATGTGCCTCTGATTTGTAGATTGATTGATAGGCATAAAGACTTTTAATAGTCTAATTATGTGGTCTTTTTTTCTATGTATTTTGGTGCTATGATAGTTAATGATACTTTGAAAAGTGATTTTATTTATGAATATTTTAGAAGAAATACATGCTTAACAGCATATGAATACTTGCCATAAACCTGTGCTAGTTACATGACAGATCAGAAAATGTTCCTTCTGTGAAAGTTCTGTTCCTTACTTAGTCTGTATAAGGAAAAAAATTGGTGCAGGTACAGATTCCCTTGATCATCAAAGAACTAAGCCAGTATTTATGATTGCTTTATGACAGATGAAGTTATGTGCAGAAAACTGAAAATCGCCTGTAAAATTTTTTCTAGTTACAATTAGGTATTACAATATGTCTTTTCTCCTTGTAAAAAAAATTCAGGATTGACAGTTTATGACTCCTATGTATTTCTTACCCATTTTCTTAGCAGTAACAAATCATAATCCTCAATTTTATTGAACTTACAAACCTTTTGTTCAGAAAGAGATTATGATTAATGGCAGTTTCTGAAACTCTGACTTCCTCTAAGCTTTTGCTCTTTGCACTGCTCCAAATCTGTGAAACACAAGCACGCTGTCTTCTTTGTTCTTACTTTTGGATTTGGATACTGTGGATATAGAGCTTGACAAGAGACTCCAAATGATTCCTTATTCAGCAACTCCTTTGAGCTCCTGAAAGCTCATTTTTATCCATCACTCTACGTACAGGCTAGATTTACTGCTCTTCAGAAGAAATGTCCTTTCAGTAACATCTGAATTAGCCCATTAAGTAGTTTGGGATAGAACCATTGGGCAGAATCCACACTAAGTGGTATGGTCCCAAGCTTTATACCACAAATACATTGTGATGCTAAATCCATCATATGACAGGAAAGGAAGGCTGAGTATATACCATAAATGTTTTCCTTTGCTCTTATTAATTTTCTCGTATCCTGAGTTTATATTGCAAAACATTGCAATGTTTTCCTTTGCTTTTATTCATTTTATTGCATCCTGAGTTTATATTGCAAAACATTGCCCAGGCCTTCTCTGCTGTAGGTTTCTTACATACCCTAAAAGTTTCAGGTAGTCTCATTTAGTGAAGCACACCCAGGAAATCACAGAAAAGTGTGTGCACTCACTGCTGTCTCGAGACTGATGATGTGGGCTGCTGCACAGGACAAATGCAATCAACCACTACTTTCTTGTCTTTACAACTACTAAGTAAAAATACAGTTTATGTGCCAGGAAGTTTTCATATTCCTATGACAACACAGGCTAGAGATGGCATTGTCAGTTATGTTTAAGTACCTGGAAAATTTAAGGTAGAATGTATGTCCTAAATAACATATTATTTGAACGTATCATAGTGAATTTTCTTGTGTGAATTCATGGGCATTATGTAAACAGAAAATGGGGTTTTAATTTGAGTAATTTCTTTTTGAAATTTTTATTGTACAATGACAATTGTATTCATAACCACAAAAATGTGTTGAAGTTGAATGGATCAATTTTCTTGAAATAGTAGGCTCACATTATTTACTCAAAATTAGGGGAGAGAGAGTGAGAGTGAGAGTGAGAAAATGTGAGAGAGAACATATATGAAAGTCCTCAAATTGACCTATGTATTTCACAGACAGTGTAAGCACAAAGTTGATTTGTCTTAGTTTATTACCTCAGCCTTGCTAGATTGAGTCTCAGAAATTATTATTTAACAATAAACCGAGAATTAGATTTCCTATTTGCTTCTTCTGGAAACATAAGAATGAAAAAGAGCATTCTGAACTGCTTTTCATGAATTAAGAGACTGGATATTGTCATAGGGCCTATTAGTATTTTGTAAGATATCCTTAGAATACGTGTGTGTGTGTGAGTGTGTGTGCAGACACACATGAATTTCCATGGGGTTTTGAGGGACTCGTGGCACTAAAGACATGGTATCAAGTCTCTAGTCTTCCAGAGATAAATATCCAGCAGGACCTCGGCCTAAAATTCAGTTGATCAGCCGTGGTCAGCCATCTTTGACAATCCTGCCTCGCACGGTGATTCTTCAGTTTTCCAGTGGACCTCTAAAACTCACTCTTTTCTTGAATTCCTTAAGACAGCATTTGTTTATTGATAGGAAAGAGGAAAATAAAAAGTAAATATAAATAAAATTTCATGCAATGATCTCACCATGTATTCACATTTAGCTTTAGGACTTCATACCATGTCTACACGAGTCAAATACTAGCAGTATATTGATTTTATCCATCAGCTCCTGCAGAGGAATAAACTTTTATCCTATTACTTCTTGGATATAGAATTATCAATCAGTTTTCAGTTTCAGAATTGCTACTATACGCCACAGAGCGTGTAGTTTTACATTGTTAGGGAGGTGTTCTTATTTGACCAGGAGGCCAGAAGGGGGCAATGTTAGCCTTACATTTTAAAATAAGATACATCTTCATTTCTACTTGAAAGCATATTTCATTACAGACATCTTTTGCTACATTGTAAGCACATTTTGTAATGTATATCTATATTTTTTCAGCGTTTCACATACTTTTAAGTTTCCATAATCAAAACATTCTTTAACTATCAAATAGTAAAATAGTAAGAAAGTAGCATCAATATTTTGCATCCTATGAGGAAATTTAATTTCAATTTGTATAACTTTTTATTATTACTGTTCATAAGGCAAAAGGAAAAGTACCTTCATCCAAAGTTATTTTTTTATTTATCTCATCTGATTTTCAGGCATTTACATTTGTAGAAAAGAACGTTTTCATTTATAACTTGCCTTGTATATATTTACCTCCGTAATATGGATATCTAATTTGGTGCTGATGATTACCTATATATTCACAGTTTGCTAAATGCATGTCATGATTGTATTGCATTATGATATAGATTTTCTGAGTAACTACTTAGATTATATTTTAAAGGAAGGGAGAGAGAACTTGAGAGAAAACTTTTTCATTGTCAATGTCTGCCTTTGTTTCTCCTTGGGTCTCTCTTTGCCCCTGTATGCTGACAAAGCCATTCTTTGTCACAAGCTCTAAACTAGCATTTTTTCCTAAACTTGTCTTCTTTAAGGTTTCCCATGTGTAACAGGAGGAGGAACGATTGCCTCACTTCAATGGTTAGGTTCACTTGTAAAGTGTGTGGCAGTACTGACAAGTTTGCCCAACATTTCTGCATTTTCACGAGTTCTCCTCACAGCTTGGCCCCTGGGTACCTCCTGCAGAGAGAAGCACCAAGTTCAAGACTCACCAACTTGTTAGAGAAGGATGTCAAAATTTCCTGAAAGAGTTTTCCTGTCAGACTTGGTCACTCAGTAACTAGGGAGAGAAGGAAAGACTGTTAAACATTCTACTGGCTATGGTCTGTGCAGAATTATTTCACCAAGGATCAAAGTGAATTTCAGAGTGACTTTTTGTCAATGAGCCAAGTCCTTGTAGGCTTGCATTATAAGGCATCCCCTTACCATGTTAAAGTTCCTATATCTGCCTTTGGAAAGTGATTTATCTCCTAAGTGTTCAATAGAAGCAGTAGAAGAGTTTCATACATATAGATAAATGGCATTAGGCCCTGCACTGTTTTCATGGTTTTTTTGTTACAAAAATATATTCAGGCTTTGAGGTGATGCATTAGTAAAAGAAACAAAAACTCCAAGGCTAATAAGGAAGGTAATCTCAGCAAATGTGGTACTCCCATCTCCCCTGTTGATTCTCAGCAGGGAGGAAGAACCAGGCCAGTCCTGAGGGTACAGGACTTGGGTCAGAACAATGAGCTTCACCTTTGGTGCTGCACAGACCCAAGACCCAGTTAGACCAGAGAAGCAAAACACATCTAGGGATGACGGTGATGATTCAAAGAATTTTAGTCTGAAAATTTACGGTTATGTTGGAATTGTTACTTCAATTCCTTGAGTCTTACCTACCTCAAAAATGTATAATCTGTTACTCTTGATTATAGCTAGTCTTTATTTTTGTTAAATTCTTAAACTATGATTTCTAAAGTTCTCTTATAATTTATGTCTTTCAATATAAGGATTAGGTAATGTGTTTTTCTAACATATTTACTCATGTTAATAGATGAAAGAATGCTTAGAGTCTCCTTTTCTTTGATGTTGTGCGGTGGACCAAACTGCGCTTTTAAATGTCTATTTCTATGGAGTCTATACCAGCACTACAGGCTTGAAAAACAATTATAATTCTTTATGTATTATGTATTTATTGTCAAGATTAGATAATGATAATTTATTTTCCTATAGTCTATTTATATTTTAAATGCAAGAAAATACCCTCAGGAATAATGTACTGGATCATCTGCTCAACACTTCTCTCAGAGTGAAACACACAGAACATGACTCTTGCAGAGGTATACTCATTGCTAAGACAAAACACCTGACACCCAAAGTTAAAGTAGAAAATGTTTGTTTAGCTCGCAGTTTACAGAGGTTACAGTCTATAATTGGCTGGCTCAGTGGCAGGGTGGCATGGAGTAATAGTTCTTTGTGGGCAGATGGTAACCAAAACAAGTAAGAGATGACCACAGTTCTTTCTGTACCTTATATTTTATCCAGAGTACTGAGGGCAGATAGCACTCACACCCTTAACCCTAGAACCCTTGAGCCTAGCATTGCACTGTGAGTCAATTCCAGCATCACACACTCTAGATCTAGCCACATCTGAATGTGCTCCACCTGTGACTTCTTGAGGTTTTGCCAGGTAATCTAGATACAAGCCATAGCATGCACCATTATCACAAGCAAAGCTGTTCCTTCACATTTCCTGTACAGTATTAGGTTCAAGTGGATTGTCTCTTATTACTTCCTCCAAATTCTGCTGGAATGTGTTCTAGCAGCAAATCGATTGTTTCCTATTCTGCTTATTCCATATCCAAATTTATCACTCAGTAGGCATTAAATATGCAAATATATATTGGTTTCATCTGTTAGGTGATCTATGTATTATAGCACATTGACCTATACCTATAGATGAAGTAGATCACAATATTAACTTTGGGTCTTTTAAATAAAAATATATTTAATTATTTTATCTATGATAAAATAATGTATATAAATATTGAGCATTTTTGGCAACACAGATAGATATCTTGGAAAAGCATATATAATCCTGTCAGCCAGAGTTTATTTTGTTTATATTTTATGTTTTCATAGACAATTCCACATATGTATTTTCATAGAATATATATATATATATACACATATATGTATATATATATATATATATATATATATATATATATGCAAAATATATGTATATTGTGGAGGAGCAACAGTCCGTGATGGTAGAGGAAACAGCAAAAGCCAGTGAGGCAGAGACAAGACTCTTTGGGGTCATTATATTATATTCAGGCTACTGGCCCTGAGGTGGGTGTAGCACTCAGATTCTTAATCCTAGTCACAATCTGCCAGGCTAAACAGTGGACTGATTTACTAATCACATTCCCTTAATCCCAGTATCACACACTCTGGATTCAGTCACCTGTGAAAAAGTTCTATGACTGCATGAAGCTTTGGGGGGATATCTAGACATAAGCCATAGCAACCACCTTAATGTTATTTTCTTTAATTCTTATGTTCCAACTAAATACATTCTTTACAATTTCTAGATTCAAAATTTTATTTTAAAAAATACCTTACTTCATTATGTTTTCAGTTTTTCTGTTCTCTTGGTTGTGTTCTTTTCTTTAAGCCTATAAATACATACAATGATGTATACTCTGAATGTATTTTTTTATTCTTCATTTTTGATGTTCTCTTTTCAGGTATGTTTAATGCATTTAATTTTTTTTTTATTTCTCCAAATATAGTGTTTAAATTTTTAACACTTTTCCCTACTCAGTTTTTCTGAAGCCCTCTCTAATTCATCTTAACTATTTGCACTTACAGCCTGCATTCAGACTTACATCCCAGAATTATAAGCAGTGCTGTGGTCATGTTGGCCTCTTCTACAGTATAGTACTGCGATTTTTGCTGATTGTATTGTATTCTATGGTATTATAGTTTTACGTTGTTACATATTACAGTGCTGCATGTAAGAGTTATGCAAATAAAAGCAAAATCATCAAAGTTTAGCTTCATTTTGATGTAGGGGAAAGAACTCCCAAACTACTAGATGTCCAGTATGATTTCATGTTCTCTAAAATTGAAGAATGAACTTTAGGAATACAGAGGTTTGAGCACAATATTTTTATTGAAAGAAAGAAAGCTTCTGTCTGAGAGAGAGAGACAGACTGTGTCCCAAGTGGAATGCTAATGACCCTGTATTTTCTAGGTATTTTATAGAGCAAAACCCTAAGGTGAGGAGGATCCAAGGTGCAGAAAAAAATTTAAAAAAAGAACTCACAAGGTGGGCATGAGATGTGGCAGAACCATGGCCAACCAATAAGATTATGAGCATAATTGCTCAGGTAAAATTGATTAAATGGGGAACAAATGGGGAAGTGAGTCACCTAGCAAGTGGACATGCATACAGAGTAGTGGCTGTTCCAATAGGGGTGGGTTCCTCAGGGTGATAGAGACCGGTTTAACATATCAGTCTCCGATGTTTAGCCTTAAAATGTGGCTGCATTTTATTTTATCTTTTTTCTTAAGGTCTGGCCCATAGTGGGAGGTGTCTGTCTCCCTCACAGTTACAAGTTATCTGGGCTTCTGTACTGGCTCCTTTGAGGACCCAGCCCTGCCAGACAACCTATATATATATTTCTATCTAACTCAGCTCGCTGTAACACTTTGACTATTTCTTTGTTATGAATATTGTAACCGACACACTATACACAGAGCTTTATTTGTTCACCAATTCATTTAACAGACCAATCAGAGGAGCGCAACTCGGTCATTAAACAAAGAGCATCTGTACTAATTGACATGTGCAAGTCTTTAGTAAGCAAAACTGTAAGAGAGCACACAACTCAAAATTTATTTGAGAATAAACTGCATTTTTTACATCAGTAAATGTAATTGTGCTTTAATTTTGTTTGAAAACATATTTTAGTTTGCCATGATTCAGAAATAGAGATGCCTTTGCAAGCTTGCTTTAGGAGATGAATGTAGTATGGCTTGTGTAGAGTAAATTGCTGGTCAGGTTTTTATGAACACAATAAATGATCATGTATTTTTTATTTTCATGGAGTAGAAGGTGTTATGACAACAAATGGAAAGTTGGGGATGGTACACAGAGGCAGGAATTCCCTTAATAATGAAGAATGAGTTGCCAAATTATTAAACTGATGTTTACCCTTCAAGGCTGAATTGAACACTGAAGCAACAATGGCGATGTGAAAGTATGACAAAATTGATATAGAGAAAGTAAGATTTTGGGTTTGGAAACACAATAGTGGCAATGAAGAATCCATTTAAAATTTTAGATGTTATAATTTGAGAATTGCAGAAGTCACAGCTTAAAGGTTAGAAAACAATTATTGTGTCATTGCACTAAATTTCCCTAAATAAGTGTTTTCCTAGCACTCTATAAGAGATTTACATATGCACCAAAGACACTCTCAGTCCTCTACCTGAAATAAACAATTTTCTTATTAGAAAAACACTTGACATACAAGAGCTATGAAATATTGTGCAGAACATAAAGATGACTCACTCTCCTACTTAAAAGTAATTTTAGAGCGTTTCTCAAAGATTATCTGAAATTGTCCATTAAATGGTACAAATACATGTTATTGTATGAACTTACTCTGAGAGCTTTCTTGCACTCACACACCAGGGAGAATTTCCAAGGGAACTACACTAAACTATGTGGGCTTGTGCACTTTAGCTGTTTTTTCTTCTTAATTTTATGGATAAATCGCACTCATTAAGAGATTGGTATGAAGCCAGATATGGTAATATTCTGTGGTACAATGAAATGTATATTTAAACTCTAAAGATAAATCCAAGATTTTAAAAACTATTTAGTCAAAATAAACCTGAATTTTAGCAGAATGCTTGAGAAAAACTCCTGCTGATTTACTTAATTGGTAGGGAGACTCTCATTAAAAGCTTTTAAATGGAAAATGTAGACCTTCAATTGAGAAATATTACAGCAATACATTAGATTTGCAGTTGAAATACATAGATTTGCAGTTGAAATCAAATAATTTAAAATTTCTTCAAACATTGAAAATGTTAGCCATACTGGTTTTTTGTTCTTTATGGATTTTAATTTCTAGATGCACTTTTCACTAGTATAATATGATTATTATTTTGTTTTCTAAATAGAATCAAAAGATTTTGTTTTTAGCTCAACATCTCACAATATTCTTTCAAATTTCAACATATTGATGGCTTCAAACATATTCTCACTCTTTTTTTAGATAAGTCATGAACATTTGTAAAATTTTAGGTTTATTTTCTCTAAAGCACTTAATTATATATTTTTTAAAAATAAAATTTTATAAAATTTTAAAAATAAAATAAAAAAGTTATAGACTTTCCAAACAGCAGGTTTCTAGATTTCTCCAAAGCAATAAATCATTTTATTTTTAACATAAAATGTGTCAAACTTAAAAACATTTTATACAGTGTATTATAGAGGCATAGAAAAGACAGTTATTTTTCAAAAACATAAAGCCTTTCATTTGCATTAGAGAATAAGTCCTAGAATGGTATGTGCTTGTAATCATGAAGTACACTGCTAAGCAGAGGGTGAGACATAACAAATATCCAAAACCATTTCTCAGACTGCACACAGTTTATGTTAATAAGATTGTCAAGCACTTTTCTCAAGTAAGGCAAAGGGCTAGAGATTATATGAGGAAAGACTTAGTTTAAAGGGTAAAGCTGTGTATGTTCTGATTGTTGAAAATCAGTCATCAAGAGCTCAACTGTCATTTAACAAATGTTTAAAATTCTCAAAATGAATAGAAAACCTAGGGTGGAAGCAAGAATTGTTTGTAAAGCTGGCAGAACATGGCTCCCTGAGCTGCCAGGCCATTTCTGCTTAATAAGTCCTTCCCTGGCTAGCTTTCCTGCTGTGTACAACTCTCTGTGAAAAGCAGGCACTTGCATGGCACAGCTGGAGACAAAGTATAACAGGATTTCAGAACCAAAAACATTCTAAAATTTCCTATGATTTCCTCCGCATGCTCTCTTAAGAGTGCTAAGGTTTCTATTGTTTAGAATTTTAAGTGCGTGATTAATTAAACTACTTGAAATGCTTTTTGAAAAACATGAGTCATAACATGACAGCATCCAGAGGATATAAGACATTTTATCCAGAGAATTTAAAATATGACGTTTGAGTCTCGTTGTATAGGGAAATTTGGGAAAATAAGTCTGCTCACTGTTCGGAAGTATGTTAATTAATTTGCCAGTGTAATTATTTTGATAGCATACTTTCAAAGATAGTATAGCATATATAAGACACAAAATCTCTACAGGTTTAAGTTTATGTGTAAAACAAAGTTCATTGGACTAGATTGCCAAGTAATCACTTAAATTACAAAATTTTATGATTCTAAAGGGGCATGTTTAACATTATTTTCATGTGTAAATAAAAAGTATTACAATTCAGTATTGCAAAGTATTGTGGTTGGTTTGCTACAACCAATATGAGAAGTGGATTGTTCTGGATAGTAATCTACATTGATCTGTGATATACAGGTACATGTGGAAGAGTGTAAACAATTCCAGAAATACTTTTCTCTGATTAAGGTCAGGATAAAGAAATAGGAGCTGATCTTGGAGATTGTCAGAGTGAATAGACCATGAATGAGGTACAGTTACAGTGAAGCACTGGGGTCACTCTTGAGGCAAGTAAGGGTGAACTCAAGAGTACTGTTAGGGAAAAATCACTGGATGGATGGATTACAGGATGAAGTTGTATCCTAAGGATGAACTCCTATTTATCAACTGCAGAATTTAAGCAATGAATAACTATCCTATAATCCTTATCTATGATACAGAGTAGCCTTACAAAACCTCCTTGTTGCCTAAGTGGTACTCGCCTAGGTAGCTTGTAGCATAACTCGTGTTCTGAAGTTTCTACAACTTGCAAATACAAGCTACTACAATTGCATTTTTATGCACTCACAAGACAAAGTATCTTGATAAGTATTTATTTTAAACTTTTTAATTAAATACCCCAGTAAGCCACATTATATAGATTCTTTCCAAAGAAAAGGCAATAATTATATATGTATATATCTTAGATATATTTTCTGCAAGATGTGAGTAACACATATTCATGTTAGATTCTATAGTAATGAGTACCCTGGAAGTAAATGGATGGCAAAGATTTCTGCATGAATGAGCTAAGAAGCAATTGTATAGTCCATTTGTATAAAGCGGAACTAAATAATAGATTTAAAAGTTGTCATCATTTTTATGGTTGTACCAAGTGCTCCATTTGCTTTGGAAGATGATTAGGAAGATGGAAAGATTTAACTGCCCCTGAGGAGAATGTAGAAAGGAAATGAACAATTTAGAGTGAAATATATCTATAAACAGTGTTCTGAGAAGGCTACTTTTGGACATATATTTTGAAAATAATGGATGCTTTTTAAATGATATGATCACTTTTGAGTAATCCATTTTTTCTGTATTTTCAATATTGAGTAACTACTCTGTGTAAAGGATTGAAATAGGCTACAGGATTCAGTAACAAATAAACAAAAAACACACTAATTTTTACTGCTGTGGAGGAATTTGAATTTATTATCAGACAAAGAAGCATGGTTTAATTTATATTTATTTTAGAAAACTTTCAGAGTATATAATAATCATTGTGTCAAATACTGGACATTGAAATAAGCAGTGTACATTTTTCTTCATTTACTCACAAAAATATCTTGAATTCTTACAATGCATCTGTTATTGCTCTGGTGCTAATGAATTAAGAGTTAAGGTTGATCCTTTGTAGTTGTTGTTTATAAAGAGGTTTCTTTCTTAATATACGCATGTATACAAATTAATGAGATTAATGAGATGACTTTAGGAATTATAACAGGGAAAATACATGGCAATGCTGATAAGTTTGATGAACCAGTTGTCTTGCTGGAGATAAATAGAATGGGATGAAGAAAGGATCATGTGGTGCTCTGTGGATTACTGTGTTCCAGTTGTTCTTTGGGTGGAGGTTTTACAGGAAATTATTACACTCTAAAATGTCTAGGTAAATGGGGATTTGGAGGTTTAGCTCAGCAGCACAAACACCAGCCTGGAAAGCATGAGGTCATGAGTTCAATCCCTGGTACCAAAAAAAAAAAAAAAAAAGTGTCTGTGTAAATGATTACCAGAAAGACTTTTGTGGACATGTATTGATAACTGTGTGCTATAAACCACAGGACATTGCTGGATTCATTTTATGCATCTGTGATCCAAAGAAAAGAAGAAAAGTTAAAAAAAAGAGAATAAGACATCTCCTATTTTTAGTAACTTTTACTTTTTTTGTAAGTTTCTTCGAAATTAATTGTTTCCTATATATCAGCATCAGTTTTGGTTGAGATGCCTGCCGATTTATCTGCCCCTTGGTCTTTTGAATGTAAGAGTTGCTTATCAGCTTTACTTTCCTCCCCAAAACAGGGAGGGAGATCACATAACACCTAAATTTCTATCTCAAAATGTTTATTGTTATTACTTGCTGAAGTTACTTGCTTAGATCTACTTTAACATTTGTTTGATGTTACTCTTTATTTAGTTTTTTATCTCAAACTTTCCAGATCAGATCATTTTTCTTACCTCAGAAAAAGCCTTTAGGAATTCCTTAATTGGAAATATATTCTGTTGGTTTCAGACTTTCTCTAATTTCTCTCTCTGAATTGACCTTCATCTATCTATCTATCTATCTATCTATCTATCTATCTATCTATCTATCATCTATCTATCTATCTATCTATCTATCTATCTATCTATCTATCATCTCTGTATCTTCTATTTTTCTAATAACAGCATTCCTATTTGATATACTAAGCAATGATTATAATACATGCATGAACAATGTATTCATTTAGTACATCTGATTTTTCCAAACTTTGTTTATAACACCCAAAAGAAAGATTAGCTCTCCAGAGAAATAAAAAGTTCTCAGACTATGTTTCCCATAAAGAGTGTGTTTATTTCCCTGAGTTTTTGGCCACATTAAGTAGTTGATACTAACTATACTGTTTATGACTGGACCCTTGAGACATGTTCTATCATCTTGACTTTTGGAGAGGGCAGGCTCTAAAGGTCAGCTACTCAGGGTCAGGTGTAACTACCTGCTCAAATTCCAGTAAAATCTCAGACACCAAGAACTTTAGGAGCCTCTAAATTTGTTGCATTTGTCACGTGTTGGTCCCAGGAGAGCTAAGTCAGTCTCCATTATTCACCGAGAGAGAGAACTTAGAAGCTTATTTATAGTTTCTCCTGGACTTTGTACCATATAATTCTCATTGCTGGTTTTAATCTGCTTCCCTTCAGTGTAATAATTTGTAACTATGTATATCCTCTTTTCTAAGTTGTAAGAATCCCTATAATAAATTACTGAACCTGATGCTGGTCTTGGAGTACTCCAAACAGGATATGATCACTGGTTATTCATTTGATGTGAACCAACATGGAGGAAGGCATTCTCAGTTCAGTTATGACAAAAACAAATCATACCAAGTTCCAAGTTTTGCTAATAATTTCGAAGTAACACAGTATCATACTGCAGACCAAAACATGCCTAAAATTATCAAACATAAGTATCCAAATCTGTTCCTCTCTTATTGAGCATGAACCATTTTGTCCAAAACAATCAATAAAATCTCTGAGAATTGTGAATAACTGCAAAGAGAGGAGAAATAAGTTTGGTTGTCAAATATATTCATCTTACCCTCAGGATAATTTAACATTTTATAGACAGATGTTCCTTACAAGCAATAGAACTTCTGATTTACTCTAAGTATTCTTGGTCACTTATACCCTTCTAAGACCATTCCAGAAATGAAGACTGTTTCTCCTCTAAGATACGATTGACCTGTTTATAGGAAAGAGATTAGATTGGGTCAGCTGCATTCATTTCTCTGGTTAAGGAAATTAAACAGACACAAGACAGATAACTAATTACATTGTTTCCAAAAATAGCTTATGTATGAATTGTGGTATGTAGGTTTGGATAATTCATGTTCCAAACTGACAATAGATCAGGACTTTTCTCTTTTTCTATGTTCTATGTGATGTCTAACAATTTTTAAAGAGATTCACTGTGTGCATACTATTCATGGAACTTGCAATAATAATTCCTCATTATTTTTCTATTTTCATTACAGTTCTTTTCCCTAATGTTCTATATTGCTTTATTGGATAAAATTGCCACGCACTTGTATAACCAGTTTCTTCTACCAAGTAAGCTGCTTTATTATGTTAACTATTCATTGTTTGGCAAGAATTTATCACAAAACTTAGTGACTCCAAACCATAAATAAACAGTTATTTTATTTTATAGCATTTTTAGAAAGCAGTCTTTGAGAAATTCTATTGGGATGCCTAAGCATCTCTGACAAGGTTGTAATTAGGATATCTATAGAGATTTCAGTTGATTGAATGTTTGACAAATGGAATGTCTATTTCCAAGGTGGCTCCTTCACTTATCCAATAAACTGATGGTAGTGATTTGGCAGAAACCTCAATGGCACTCCCTGTAGTACTTTTCTTATGGCTATTTGAATATTCTGCATTCCCTACAGCAATCTAAGAGTCAAACAAAAAGTACATTTGATTTATAACTTAGTCTCAGAGCTCACACAAGGTCATTTTAGTTTATTTGTTGTAATTTGAAGGCAAATGAAAGAATGGGAAATTTGGCTTTACATTTTGAATATAGCAGTGTCAGAGACTTTATGGGAAAATTTTTAAGGCTATCACAGTGTTGGAGATGATGACTCTCACAGCCATATCCACATACTGATTTTCTTTCAGTTTTATAAAATAAAAATATAAAGAAAATTTCACCATTTATATTCATTAACTACATTGTAAATTTTAACAGGCATAATTCTTCATTGCTCAATATGGCCAAAACAAGCCAAAAATCTGTACCTACCTGCTATGTGTCACAAATTAATTACAACATTGGCAATTTTCCTACTGGGCATATTAAACACCATTTCAATCTGTTGTACCCAGAAGACATTTTGCAATGACTAAGCAGTCAGAATGGTTAAAAAAATATGGATGACATCTAAATTCAGTTCTGGGAAATACTTTGAGTGTTGTCTCTTACAGTGTTTCCTTACATCTCCTTTTTTAAACTCTGATTTCATTTTTTGACTTTATCTTCCATGTCTGTTTACCTTTCATCATGTGTACATACCTTGATTTTTGGGAACAACTTTTGAATATTTTTTCAGACAATTTTATTGTCATAGACATCTCTTTAAAATTAAGTGATATTTTGTTTAAAAATAAAACATAAAAGAAACATATTTCCACATGATTTTTATTTCTACTGGTTTTGCTTTGTCTTTTTTCCACTAGTTTTTCATAATATTTAGGTATACTTTTCATACTTTGTAATATATTATTCATTTTCTACTTTATTTCTTTATTTCCAATTCTTGAGTGGTGACATTTGGGGGCTTGCTTCTTTTTCGGTTCTTGTTTGTGTTGCTGTAATGTCTTACGTGATTATTGATCTGTTAAAAAGTTTTTGCTTATATAAAATACTAGTATACAAATGTATTTTATTTCAGATCCAAAATATGTATTTAGGGAGAGCACTGATGGCAAATTTGAATTATTCAAAATTGAAAAATGCGTGGAATGAATTTTGTTTCTTCTTTCTCAAAGGACAAATTGGAACTCTTAAGCTCTTTTGTCATGGATGATTTAATTCAAGTGCTGTAGAAGAAAATACTTGATCTGTAAAATTGGGGAAATTGGGTTTAATAACCACATAACCTTAATTCATCTCAATTTACTCAGAGAATTGTGGTAGAGATTAATTAGGTAACGCTGTACTATCTCTAACACATTTTTTCATCTAATACATACACAATGATGAGATGCTGATATGTTGTTTCTATTGATATGAAATTATGGGAAGAATAATGTGTAAACAAAAAATGCCAGTAACTGTACCTGCCATGTAATAGTATGTCTTTTGCAATGTTTTTGCATTTTTTTCACTTTTTGTCTTTGGTGGTGCTGGAGATCAAACTCAGGCAAGTATTCTACTACGAGTTATATCTTCAAACTTGGAATATATTTGTTTAATACCATAAACCATTTTTGGTGGATTTTTAAAATTTAAAATAACTACATATAGCAAAACACAGCTATGTTACTATTAGTCTTCCTATTACCGACAAAAGTTTTCTATCAACCTCCTGAAATGATGTAGGGCACAGATGATGAAACCTGACAATCTGTGTAGAATCTCATTTCCAATTCTCACTACTTGAATGACATGGACAAGTTACTTAATTTTTCTCTGCATCAAGTTTCTCAATTATAAAACGAAGATAGTGATAGGGCAAACTGTGAAGTTAGTATGACAATCAATTATCATTAAAAGGCTTAGAAGACAACTGGATTCATGCTAAGTTCTATGTCATAGTTATATTAGAAATGTTAAAGTAAATATATTATTACACACTTAGAAAGTGGACTTGAATAGAAATAATTCTAAAAATGAGAGAAATATTTATGTTTAAGACACATGACTTGAGTGTTGATCTTTTTCAATAAATGAGTAGTTTTCAAAAAAGGACATTGGTTACAGTATTTCTGCCTGGGTAAATTCAACAAGAGTACTTTCCACTAACCATGGCATACCTGGAAGGCATGCATGCATGTGTGTGTGTGTGTGTGTGTGTTCATGGAAGTTGGGCCATTGAGATGGGGGGGCTAATGGAAAATGAGGGCTCAAACTTCTTTTCAGTCTGCTGTAAATGACCTCATTGTTCTTCCCTTACTTTGATTTTTTTCTAGTAGCATCAGGAATATGTTGGGAATGATACTTATTTAAATATTTTTTCTTCTTAAATTAATAAAATATTTAAACAGAGAATCTGACAAAACTGACAGAAAAGTGGAGCTCTGTCAATCTGTTTTCATGAGACTCAATGGACATGATGTTACACAAATGTAATCACAGAACATAAAACCATTTGGATTTGCTTATTTTAATCACCAAAATTATTGGAGCTTTACACAGATTGTTGCATGTGTCTGTTCGTGTTTCTTACTGCTAATATTCCATCATATAAATACATCATAATTTCATGACTCAATTATTTAACGATATTTGTTCTTTCTTTTCCTTCTCCCATTTGGGCTAATATAAATAATGCTTTTGTAAATATTGTAATATCATTTGTGCAATTACAATGCAAAGATTGTAATTCTCAAGTTAGTTGTTAGGCTGATGCTTAGCTTTTAAAGAAAATGTTAAGTTCTTTTCCAGCTTGGCCATGACATTTTATTTCCCTTTGGAGATATACAAATGAGCCAGTTTTTCTGCACCCTTATAAATAATTGGTGCTAAAAGACAATTATTCCTTTACTTATACTTTAGTGTGTGTTCTCATATCCCCAACAACAAATTTTCTAACTTTTCGAATGCCAACTGAGAATCCAATTTAGACCAATGATTTCATTCAATTTTGACACCGCCTACCTCAGATAGTTCAGATCTTACATGTCATAGGCTCTGTCCTGAAAGACATATCCCAATTTCAAATGCCCGTCACAAATCTAGGTCATCCATAATCCTTGCTAAGCAACTTTATTGAAAGTTTCCATGATTTCTTCTTTAAATTAAGACTTTTCTAGAATGGCTCATAGAGCTTAGAGAAACACATGTTTTATCATTTATTGTAAAGAATTTTATAAAGAATATGAATGAACAGGCAGATGAAAATTTACATAGTGTGGAGTCCAGAAAGATCCCAAGCAAGAGATTCCCCTGTCTCTATGGAGTTAGATGGCACTACACTTCTGGCATGTGGATGCATTCACCAACCTGGATACTCATTAGAATTTGTCATTTAGGATTTTTGTGAGAGTTCCTTTTCATAGGAATGGCTGATTCAGCTTTAGACTTTTGGTATCTAACTCAGTCTCCAGCCATTCTCCCCTCTCTAGACAGCAAATGATTGGTCTGAAGGTTTCAACTTTTCTGTCACAATGTTGGTTCTTCTAACAAGCAAAGTCCATCCTAAAGAAATCTAGAGGCTTACTTAGAGCAAACAATATTAATTTGTAAGGATCGAAAATAGTCTTTGATTTGATGTCAGTTTTATGCACTGACTAGGATGTTTTGGGCCCCCAGAGCTCCAGTTCACAAAGCAGCTCTTACAAATGGGAGTCAGATATTTAAGACTCTCCCATCCTGGAGCTACACGCGGGTTGCACCATTATTCTATGGTGTAGGGGCAGCCTCGCTGCTGTGGCTTGACTAGTCATTGTTTTCCTAGGAGCTCTCTGCAACCCTTGAAGCAGTTCTCAGCCTGGATCTCCAGCCTCTGTCATATGCACTTTGAAATCTAAGAGGAAAAAGATAAACCATGACAACTCACACACTCTACATCCTTGTGACGATGGTGTTGCATTGGCACCAACAAGACTTATAACCTAAGACTTCCAGAGTGAAGCCTCAGACAACTGGACCTTCTAGAGTCACAGCTAGGATAGCTAAGAAGGGCTCTACACTAGGATGCATGGAGTACGAATGTAAAATGGACCTGCCCCCAATGCCATCAGTCTGGGTTTTTGATAAATGTGGTAGTCCCCCAAAACTCCAAAATGATTTTGGAAATTACTCTTGCTTTGATTGGTGAAGAGCACCAGACTTCCTTTGCCTGCTGAAGCTCATTTCTTTATCAAATGCTTGCTTGGCCACAATTTTAATGTTCCCTCCCAAACATATTTTTATTCTCTCCAACATGATAATTTGGAGAGAATAAAATATTAAGTTCTGCTTTTCTCTAACTTATAAATTGCAACTTTAATTATTTTGTTTCATATTTTATGGTTCAATCAAAAGAAACCATGCCACACCCTTAAGGAAAGGTTCCTTAAGAACCTGGAAAGGTTCTTCCAACAAATACCCTTTTGCATCACTCTCAGATTCTCCCCTCTCAGTGTACCAGGACAGTGACCCATTTCAGCCAACTTTTTTTTGACACTTTATAAAAAAGTTGGAATTTTTCTAGTTTCCAGCACAGCGTGTTTCTCCCTTTACCTGATATTTTATTAGAATACCCTCATAATCCATATTTATACTCCATTTGAATTATTAAACCAATAAAGTCAAGTTTCCATAGCTTTCCTTTTCTTCTGAGTGCTCACAAAAAAATCATTTAAGGTTTTTTAGGTAATGCACTCAAAACTCTCCCAGCCTCTACTCATTAGCCATTTCCAAAGCAATGTTCTTATTTTTAGGAAATTGTTATACTAGCACACTATATTCTCTGATACCCAGTTATTTCTTATCTATTTGGGCTCCCACAAAAATACCTAAGATTAAGTAATATAGAAATTACACAAATTTACTTGTAGTAGTTATGGAGGTTGAAGTCTAAGCTCAAAGTATAGCAGATTCAGTGATCAGTGAGGATTTGTGCTCTGCTTCACAGATGGCAGTTTTTTGCTGTATCTTCACATGGTGTAAGGAATTAGAAACTTCACTTCAACCTTTACCATAACAGCATTAATATCATCCATGACACGGGTGCCCTCACGAGCTATTCAGTAGCCACATAGTTTCAAACTCTTAATACAGCAAAATGGGAATTTTCCAAATAGACTTTTGGATAAATCTATTCATATCATAGTCCTTCCAAACACACACACACACACACACACACACAAACACACACACACACACACACATTATATAATTTTATGATACAATTTACACCTGTTTATGTTGTCTTTTATTATGTTACTATTGCTATTCTTTTTAATTATTTTTAATTGTCATAGTAAACATATAATTGATTCATTTTCCACCAGTATAGTATTAGAGTACTCTGGATTTAAATTTATACTTACTTTTACCAAAGACTTTTATGCTTTAAAAGATGTCCATATTGCTAATTGGCATTTTTTTTGTTCAATTAACTGCCAGTAATATCGTTGCAAGACAGGCTAATGGGTTGAAATTTCCTTGGCCTTTGTTTGACTCAAAAGTCTTTATCCTTCCTTCATTTTTAAAAGACAGCTTTGCTGGGATCAATATTCGTAATCAGTGGTATTTTTATGTCTGTTCTTGTTTTGGTTTCTCATTGGTTTTTAACTTTTTTTTTTTTAGCACTTTATCATTTCTACAGCATCATTTTGGTGAGAAAACTGCTGCTAACCTTAATAAGAGTCACCTGCATGAGATTTTCTGCTGTTCTCTTGCGAATTGTAGAATGCTGTCTTTGCTGTGCAATTCGGAATGTTTGGATGTGGTATTGATTGCGTTTAATCTGATTGGAGAACTTTGACTTACTAATCCTAGACATTTTCCATTTTCTAGATTTGGGAACCTTGCTGTGTTTTATTTGCATAGTCTTCCCTCTTGTCTTCCTCCTACTTGATGACCTATGGCATAGTGATTTTCATGTTTGATGGTTTCTTATTAATCCCAGACCTTTTCCCCTCAGTTTCCCACTTCTCTTTCCTCCTTTGATTGTATACTTTCAAATAAGTGGACTTCCAGATCATAGTTTCTTTCTTCTGTTGCTGACATTCTGTGTTACATTTTTATTTCAGTAATTGAATTTTTGTCTTTGTATTTTTTTCCTCACACAAGAATGGAATACATGTGTTTTAATCATTGTTATATTCATATTTTTGATCATTGATTGTTCTCTTGATTTTAGTGAATATTTTTCTTAGGTGGGGAGCACTGCTGTCATTCTGTAAGTGCCCTGTTCTACACGGAGCATTTTTGAGTATGTTTCTTTTCATAATTTTTTATATTCAAAAAATTTTTTCATTATATTATATAACATCTAAACATTTAAAATGACATTTTACAAGTTTAAGTATTATCTTGAAATTTTGTCTCTCTGGTTCTGCTTATGATTAAATAGCTCCTATTTACACATTTAGAAATATATCAAGTAGTGTTACTATATTTGCTTAGTTATTAAGTATAATTCAGAAAAGTCAAAAAAGAAACAAATACAAATTAATGATAATTACCAATATTTTGTCTTGCTATGTTACTTTCTTATTAGTTTCATATATGTCTTTTATATAATCTTATTTTTGTTTAGAAAACTTCCCTTTCACTGTTTCAGATTTGCTGGTTATAAGTTCTTATACTTTCCATTTATCTGATATTTTTGGACTTCTCATTCATACATGAAAGGCAGTATTGCTGGTATAATTTTATAGATATATTGTTTTTTAATTTTAGAACTTGAACAGTTTTATGCCATTTTTCTGTTGGCACTCATTAGTTTTGATAAGTTAGGTACCATCATTTAAATTTTTTTCACCCTATAGAGAAAGAATAATTTCTCTTTAAAGACAAAATTTTAAAGAGTTTTTTTGTCTTTAACTTTTAGAAGATTGAATGTTGATGTGTCTCAGCATGGACTGCTTTGAGGTTATTTTGATTTTGGTTGATCTCACTACTAAAACCTATAAACATGTTTATTTTATTTATTTATTTATTTATTTTTTTTGCAAAATTCAGGAAATTTAAATGTCTTAAATTTTTATGGGTATATGTTTTTATTCATTTTTAATAATTAATTCTATTCATTCCTTACTTTTATATTCCTGCTATTCCAATGATATAAACATTGTGATGTTTTATGCTAGTCACACAGTAGCTTGATACATTATTCATTTTTATTTTAGTATTTTCTCTGTTTTTTAGATTGCTTTTTTCAATTTTTCTGCAGTTCATCTATTCTTTCTTTTGTATTTCTCACCTACTGTTTAGCCTTTGCAATGAGTTTAAAATTTTGACTTTTGAAAATTTTAGTCCAGGGGACAGGGATTTAGCTCAGTGGCTTAAGTGCCTGCCTGGCAAGTTTGAGGTCGTGAGTTCAATCCCTGATACAAAAAAAAAAAAAAAGAGAGAGAGAGAAAAAGAAAAAAGAAAATTTTAGTCCAGAATTTCCATGTTTTTTCTTATCCATACCTTCTATTTTCTTGCTGAGATATTTTTCAGTCATTCAAGTGTTTCACTAAATGTGTGGTAAAACACTTTTCTGATGACAGCTTTAAAAACTTGGCCAGATAATTCTAACATTTCTGTCATGTATGAGTTGGCATCTGATGATTTCATGTCTTCATTCTGTTTTATATTTTCAGGTAGTTGTAGGAGAATATTTTTGGTGAAACTAGAGATTATAGGTATTATTACAATTAGGATAATACTAGAATTTTCTATTTTGGTGGAATCTCTGAGTCTATTCTAACTCACTCAATAGGTGGTAGAGAAAGTGCTTCTTCACTTCTGGGTGAGGAGAGGTCTTTTCTTGCTAGGTCTCTGTTTACATCTGATGGAGTACGGCTCCTTCCTCCTTGCACAACTATGGTGGGAGATTGGGCTTCACGCTCTTTAAGTCACCACTATCTCTAGGAGATGCAGCACTGCTTCCTTACTGATGCCCATGTAAATTCTAACTGACAGTACACAGCAGGCTAGTGATGTCACAGTCACAAGGTGATACTGAAAGTCTTCACTTTCCCCTTAGTACAGATTGACACTACCTTGTTACTAGTAGGTGGAGTTGGAGCCCAAGGTCCACAGAAGCTTTGCACTGGAACAATTATTGCACCCTAGAGTGGACAGGAGTCCAAATTGCTTTCTGTGCTTCTATTTTGGGGTTCTGATAAAGCCTGGTTATGTGTTGTGGGTGTGGAAACCTCTGTTCTCCGGATGGAGAAGGATCCCAACTTTTTCTTCAGTGTATGGCTAGAGATGAATGGTAATTTTCCATGTTTTCTATATTTGTAGACTGTGCTTTTCATGAACCAAATTAGCAATTCTTTGGCTAGGAGGAAAATTCTTTAGACTTTCTTTCTTTCTTTATTGTGGCCTGCTATTATTAATATTTCTCAATTACAATCTTTTAAAATCCCAACTGTAAGATAGGGAAGGCTAAAACAAATAAGCAAGCCAACAAAAAAGCCAAAGGAAATCTTTGTGTCTCTAGAGTCCCCAGCTCATCAATCTTTTCTCCACCTGTCAGAATATTGTGTATATTTTTCCTACACGTCACCCAGGGATTTGAGCTGTCCCTACCAAGACGAAGAGGCAAAGATGCATGTACTCCATGTTCCTGGAGACAGAAATCCTTCTTTTTATAAAATTGTAAACATTGAGGAAATTTTTGGTCTCCCTGTATACATCTATTCAGGCCATCATCCTTTAAGTCTATACTGATTTGTATAAACTATCTGTCATAAAGGAATTAAAACTTATTACTATGGAAAAATATGAAAGGCAACAATCTGTAGGGAATTAGATTTAGGAAATGTGCTCACTCACCGTGGAAATAATTCTCAATTATCTATTCATATGTTAAAAATCCTTTTTCTATCATTTCCAGACATGGGTACTGTTAAGATAACTTTGTGAGGAGCTAACCTAAGCTAAACTCTTCATGTTTGATTAAAATTTTAATAGCTATTCAGATTTATTAATATTTGGGTGATACTGGCTCAATTTTTTTCTTATTTTTGGTCCATAAGTGTATATTAGGGGAGAATGCCAGTTCACTACAAAATATGATATATTTGTACTATTCAGGAAGATAAAGTTATCAGATTTATGTAGAATAATACCTGGGCATGGACCAAGACTGGGTTTTCAAACAGGTTTTACTAATTATACTAAAAGTTGCTTTTAGCACTCTGTACATATAGAATGAAAATTATTTTGTTAAAGAATGATATAACACACTTAAAAATAGCTAGTACCAAAAACATTTAAAATTACTGAAACAAAAATGTGCTAGAAATACAAAGATTTATATATGTACAAGTATGTACATAGATGTATATATATATGAATATATAATAAATTATATAAGATTGAATAAATTATTTAAATTTTGAGAAAAACTTTCATGTCATAGTTCCACAACTATTTGTTTAAGTGACATTGATGTGATTAAATTATATTATATTTTGATAGAGTTTTTATGTGTAGTAACTTCAGGGAACTGTTAGAAAATGGAAAGCTTTCTAACAGACTTCACAGGTCATAATGAAAAAGTCAAGTTTTCACTTGGAAATCTGCTCAAGTAGGAGATTTCATTTTCTAAGTTGATGTTTGTTTTGATCCTGTTGATTTCAATATAGCTACATGTGCCTCATTCCTCTAACGGAAAATGAAAAATATTGAAATAGATACCTTTAAAATACAGCTAGAGCTTTTAAAATTAGATAAGTACTACAATAAAAGAAGGAAATTACAACTGTAGTAGCATAATGCAAGCCTGAAAAGATCTAAAAATACCTAAAATTATATTCTTACACCAAGGGACCAAAATTAAGTGGTTGAAAAAGGAGAGGATAAAAATTTCATGAATTGTTGACACATGTCCCATGGTGGTATACAGAGGCGCTCTGAAGTATACTGTTGAACATTCAACATAAATAGCTTTAAAATGAAAAATTTACATTTGTAACTTTCTTATTTTGTACATCTAGTTAGTGAAAAAGCACAGAAATTTAATCTATAGTTTATACAGAAAAACCCATATGCTTTCCATTTTGAGTGAGTAATTTACATAGAAATGGTACTATTCATAGTTAGAAAACAATGCTAGATGTTATACCAAATAGGGAAATAAATGTGTGTGAGACACACACAGTAAAGAAAATCTAAAAGAACTCATGTATCAATGCTTTACGTACAAAATATTGTAATGGCAGTATGTGTGAAAGGAAATTTCTTGTGTGTCGTTACAATGTTTGAACCCTTGTAAGCTACTACTTTTAAAAAAATTTAACAGTAAAAGGAATGCTAATGCTTTTTTCCATGATAATGCATAAATAATACATCACCAGTAATTTGAGGTTTTTGGGAAAAACTTTACACATCGATATGTTTGCTGTACTATTGGGGCAAGATCTCCAAATTATAAATTGATCCTTTGGTATAACTTGAGCCCATTTGTAATAGTAGGATTTTTTTTTCAAATTTTAAGATAAACTACAGATTTATTTTTCTAGGTAAAGTTTATAGATCAAGGAAATAATTTGTTAACTCGTGTTGCTGCATTCTAAACAATATTTCATGCTTTGATTATAAGGGTAATGTAACACAGAGCTACGTGCCCAACAATGTATTAATATGCCATACTCTCACTCCACTGCATACCTAATAACCTGAATTTTCTTGGCAACAAGGCATTTTTCTTTCATTTCAAAATATAGTAAAGCGTTATCCATGAAATTAGCTTTGGAAATTCTGAAACATATGGCATTTTAAGAACATCTTATGCAACACAACGACTATCTCTTTTTCAGTCTAAAATTGATGTTGTTTCTAATCAAACAACAGTCAATTGTGACTTCCAATTACATCGACTCTTGTTTGTGAGTGGAAGCATGGACAGTTACAAACTTGTGGGGAAGGAAGCTTGAGGTGTAAGTTGTACTCCAAAATACACAATCCACAGGATGGATATATTTGTGGCATATTCTGTTTATTTCACTAAACTGAAAAATGTAAGAAAAGTTGGAAAGACAAAATATGTATGTATGTATTTAGGCATTTCAAAACTGTTTTAAAAATCTTAACATTATGAATCTAATGTATATATTTAATGTTAACTTATTTTATGTCATGTATTATAATCAGAAAAAGAAGAAAAAATATTAAGAATTTGATCTCTTCATGTTTCTACATAGCTAAAATTGATTGATATTTTATACTATTAGGTGTTCCAGAGATTAATCATGCACTTTCACTAACTGCTGTTGGATCCAAAAGTATTTGTAAAAATTATAACATTTATTTGTTAATATTACATGCCTAAGAGTGATTTAATTTCTTCTTCTTTTTTTTAATCTACCACCCAGGATGTTTATCTTTATTACAGGTTTCCTGAGATTGTATTGTGAGTTTAAATATATTTTAAAACGTCTCTGAGTGACAAATTTAAATTTTGGGATTTTCTTCAGTGTTGTATACTCATGCCATAATTAATATAAAAACTTGTATGCAATGTTGAAGGTATTTAAATTAAGTTAGGCCATCACACTAATAACAAAAACGCTATAACAGGTTTACAGAATGCTGCTCTTACATGAGTTTCACATTGGACAGTGAACTGTAGTGAGTTTAAAGAGTAATGCTCCTGGCATTAGTTCAGAGAGCACTGGCCCTATAATTCATTTAAATGGAAGTAGGCTAAAATGTTAAAAATGACTTTATTTTATACTGTTTTCTTTTATTCAACTGGCAACCCAAGAATTGTCTACACCTCTATATAAAATACCAAAAAATCCTCTTTTTTACAGTCATTTTAGCATAGGCAAAATTTTAGCTACAGTTCTTAACTAATTCTGTAGGTTGCTCTATTTTATCTGTCACTTGTTCTTCAAGATGACTTGGATCTAAAAGATTGAGGGAAGTCACGGATTTATTATTCCTCTTCAGTAAGCAATGCATATGCACTTAAAATATTTAATGATATGCCATTCTGTCTATGTGGTATCCACTCCTTGTGATGTCTTTTTCATATTATAATCATATTCCAAATTATCAAGGATGTTTTAATAACTATTACGCTGTTCTCTCTCCTCTAGCATGATGTACGCTTATAATCAGAGCAGCTGGGAGCAGGTCTCAGGATCGTGGCCTCTTTATGTATTTACAGGTATGAAAATGATGGTGACATTTTCCAACTATTGACAAGTAAGTTTAAATCCTTCCAGAAATTCACCTTTCGTGCATTACTGTTGCTGGAATCAGCTATGCTTTTCAGACACAATACTTTTATTTTGAACAGCAAGATTCCATTTTTTTTCATATAAAGGGGATAAAAATATGCCACCCTCAAGAAAGTCACTTTGCAAAAGGATTATTTTCAGTTGATGATAACAACAAAGCACAGACCGAAAAAGCTGTTTACCTTTCCCCAGCTTTAGGACAAATCTTTTCTCTCTGAAGTTGTCCCCTTTTTCCCTTCCAGGAAAGAAAGAACAACAATTTTCCCCCGCAGACATAGATGGCGCTGAGATTACCCTGAGTAAACACAATCTTACTGTTAACTCTTATCTTCAATAGTTTCCCTCTGTATTCATTTTCCAAAAATTACTGCACCTGAAAGCCCGAAGCCCTTTTCCTTTGTCATTTCTCTTTAGAATTTGTTGCCTTTTATCAAAATTATATATCAACAATGAGATTCACCTATCCCTCTGAGGCATGATTTACTCATATGACTATTTCAGTGCACAAAAAAGTTAAAATATTAACATCAAATAAACTTGTTAGGACTTTATGTCAGTTTTCCTTGTGTTTAATTTATGGGTTCAATCCACAGAACTAAAAATATCAAGAAAAAAATTTTCCTTAATATACATATTAGAAATATAATGCCTTGGTGTACCCCTGAAAAATGTGTTATTTCCATTTATAATACTGCTTAGTTCTTATGTTGTAAAGGGATAGAGTCATAACACATAATATTTGAATTGTAATATCATGTAGTGTTAAAGATGGTTTTGTTGTCAGACTATTTAACTTTCAGACTGTTTTAACACTTACAATGTGACTTTGAGAAATTAATTAACTTTCTTTCAAGCCTTAGGGAATTTATTTAAATGTGAGAATAAATGCATTTTCATAATATTGTGATGAAAATTAAATGCATGTAAATCATATATAATATCTGACTCAAAATTTTCAATCAGATTTAAACAACTATATAAATATACAAAAATTAAAAAAAATAATTTTCAAATTTAATATGGTGGTCGTGCTATAGTAGAATAATACTCATATGACACTGGCTAGGCTTGTCAATATAATCCACTTGGAAGTCACCTAGGTGGCTGGTAAAGTACATTTCTGGTTGTGACTGGATGGGTTATAGAGACCTGACCCTGGGTTCTATATTGGTTCCTCTCTGACACCTTTCCCTTGCCCTGTTTCTGTCCACTATAAGGAAAGTAGTATTATTATAATAAGCTTTTCACCATGACATTTCTGATTTTGGGCCAGTTGAGCATGGACTGTACCTTCTGAAACTGTGAACCAAATGCATCCTTCATCCTTTAAGTTACACCTGTCTGGTGTTATGTTCCAGCAACAGGAAATCCCACCAGTATATACATGGAAACTATCAGGTTCAATTTAATTCATTTTAAGTTTTTTTTTTTAACCTTAAACATTTGTCTTATAATTTAGTTTTGGTTGTATTTCTGTAAAAGCCCCTCAGTTGATTCACATGTAAAAAAATTCTTCTCAAAATTTTTATACCACTCCTAAGTCAGATCAGTTCTTTCTATAATTAAACATTTGATCACTATGTTGTGTAATACAAAAATTACTAAACCAGAGCTTCTTGTTAGAAGAAATGTAATTTTTTTTCTGTTTGGTAGAAGTCTGAGTGTCTGCATTCTCTCCTAGGAAGTCACAGGCTGTTGAATATAAAGAGTTTTCAAATTTTCAATTGAAGGTAATAGAGATACAAACTTTGCATAAGACAATGGGAAATATAATAATTATGTTTACTTACAATGTATATTTCATCTGCATTTTATGCAGACACTAAATATTTCATGTTTAATAAAGTCATGTAACCAGCTAAAAATCTTACTTCATTTTTTAATGTAATTATTCATGTTATTTATAATTTAGCATGTTATTTGTAGTTGGAATTATTCATGGTACTTACAACTTAATATATACCTAGAGATAAATTAGTAAAGACTCAGTTTTCATGGGACTGTTTAAATATTCTAAATGACCAATTTCTCACAATTATGTACTTTCTGTACTTTGATTTTGCTATGAAAACCTTAATGTTTGGGTTGAAGTTTATGTAAGCAGTGTTTTCATAAATGCTTTTACAAATTGTGGTATCTGTCCTGTTCCTCCTATAAGATGACTGCTACAATCCATTGAGCTTGTTACTGAGAACTGTGGTAGCATTTTGTATTTTGTAGTGTCATGAATACAATTTGTACAATCCCAGAATATATTATGTGTTTATAACACGAAACATGCTGTCACTTGTGTAACAAAAGAGAAGAAAAATACTACAATAACTATTGCCATCTCTGTCATTTTAAAAATAATTTTGAAACACTACGTTTTCAATTGTGAGTAACATTTAAAATAAGTTAAATTTACATTTGCCTTTAGTATAAACTGCTTTCTGTGATGAATCTCTTAAAAAGGGAAGTTAGCCATTTTGGGAAATGTATCTGTTCAATTTGGTCTTCACTCAATCTCATTGTCAAAGCACTGGCAAATTTGGGTTAGAAGTTCCCTATTTTTGAAATGTAAGTATCTCAACATGTATAGTAAGCTTGTTTCTTAGTTACTAATACTTCACAATATTACACAGAGTTTAAATTTCAAGACATCTTGGGAATTTAAGAACTTACCTTCATATTTAATGCACTGAAAGTTCTAGATTATTGTCATAGTAACAAAAACCAGAGCTTCAGGTGCCAGACTAACTGACCACCTTAGAAAAAGCATAAAGCATTAAAGAAATCACTTAAATTATCTCTATCTCATCTTCCTCATTTGTGAAAGAGAAATAATATCTAGTAACCACCTTGTAGATTATTGTGAAGATTAAATGACGTATTGCACCTGAATCACTCAGATGGGATTAGCTATGCACAACTCTTTTGCATGTATTACTGTATTTATTATTTATGCTTCTGAGTTACCAAGATTAGTATTTTTGAATACTGGAAAATCACTTTTAAAAAATATGATTCAATTCATGTCAATATAGGGAATGGGATAAAAAGAGAATATAGAGGATTCATACACATGAATCAACAGTTTTGCCTCAGAAAATAGGTCATAGCTGGTCTCCTTTCAGTAGGAGGGAAGAACACGAGAGTAGACTTACATTTCTATCTGGTTTCCACCAAGCCATGAACAAAAGGCACCCAAGCGATTAACACTCAGTCCTTCTGCCTTGTTTCTGTGCTCCTCAGATATTATTGCACTCACTGTCTGCTTGTGCATTAGAGAGGCATTGTGAAGATTTCATCCCTGAAGTTAGCTGCTTTTATTATCTTCAAGTAATTTTTAAGATGAAATTGAATAGAAATTATGACAAAGACTAAGTTCTAACCCAGATTTCTACTATGATCTTGAAGAATTAACAAGCTAAAGATAAATACCAACTTTCAGTAAATCACGAAATAAGATGAAACCATTTTATCAATAAAATAGTGGAGTTCATTAAAATATTTAATAAACATTTTAAATTCACTTTAATTAACAATACTGTGTATATTTATCAGGTGAAATGTGATGTTTTCATCTTTGTATGTATGCATCACAGAAAGAATCAGCCAGGAAAATAAAATGTATATCACCTTATAATTTATCATTTGTTAATAGTGTGAACATTAAAAATCTATTTATTTTAGCCATTTAAAAATTGATATTACTTTGTAACTCTGATCACAGTATAGTGCAATAGAGCATATAAATTTAATCCTTGTTCCACAGAGATATTTTATTCTCTAATAAATATCTTCTCTCTCTTCATCTCCCCACCTTAGCCTCTACTAGTCATCTCTCTGCTCTGTTTATATGAGATACAGTATTTTAGGTTACATGCATACACGAGCTCATGCAGTATTGCTATCTTTGTGCTTAGCTTGGCATGACATCCACCAGTTCCATCTAGAACATTAAAAATGACATAATTTTCTCATTATTTAGTATTGCATTATATTCCATAGTGTATATGTATGTCTTCTGGAATTTTTCTCAGAAACAGGAAAAAAATTAGTATTTTTTGGAAAAAAAATTGAATATTCAAATCAATCAGCAGCAAAGAGAGAAAATCTAGAGGTATCCACTTCCTGACTTCAAAATATGCTATAAATCTATTATAATCAAAATAGCATAGTATAGACATAGACTCATTGAACAGTGGAACAGTATAAGAAGCCCAGAATCACACCTATGTATTTAAAGCCAGCTAATGTTTGTCATATATGTTAAAATGCACAGTGAGCAAAATCTGAAATAATCTGTGAAAATCGGATATCTATATGATAAAGAAAGTGTGCCCTTACTATACCATATAAAAAGTGTCATTTCAAAATAGATGGCATTTAAGTCAATGAATTATGTATTCTAAGATATTTTAATAAAATACTTTAAAACAGACTTAAATCTAAGACCAATAACTCTAGAGTTACTAGAAGAAACCATATGGAAAGTTCTGTAATATTTGGCTGAGTACTGATTTATTGGGTAAAATGCTTTTTGAGGTCAAGACAAAAAGAAGTATTTTACCAAACACCATTTATCTAATTGTATTCCTACTAATGGAACTCTCTTCTTCCAATAGCTGCATTTCCTTGGCCTAATCATCTTTTTCCATGATAAATAAAGAGCTATGATTCCATACACCCACAAAAATAGTTGGGCTTAGCTTCTCTTTTCTACTTGGAAAACAGATCAATCAGCAATTATTCTGATGTCTGGAAATATCCACAGTTTTTATAAAAACTATGTGTGCATTTGTCCTTCATGTTTACCTGTAGACCATTGTTTTCCAAGTTACAGCTATTTCTTTTCAATTAACCTGAAGAACAAAGGAAAATTCATCCTTTTTCTGAAGCTGAGAATGTTTCATGAAGGCAAACGGAAATAATTGAGCTACTATCTTCAAATCATTTTCCCCACTAATGCTGAAATTCTAACTATGTGAGATTTTGACTCCTATTGATTCCAAAATATCCAGGTGCACCACTTTGTTTTGCATCTTTTTTTTTTCTTTTTTTGATACTTGGAATTGAACCAAAGATATTTTCACTTAGCTGCATTTTCAGTCTTGTTTGTTTGTTTGTTTTGAATCAAGATCTTACTAATTCAATAAAATTTTGACCAGGTTGATCTTGAACTTGGAATTGTCCTGTCTCAGAATCTCAGCACGCTGGGATTATAGACATGTGTCACCATATCCATGTGATTTATAGGTTTATAGCCCTGGATATATCTTTAAGTACAGAAGAGTTGGCATAGAGCGTATATTGAATTGCAAGTTAAAAGAAAACAGTAAAGGAATGCACAAATGAAAAAGATAAAGGAGTATTTATGATCCATAGGGAAAAGATCCAGAACAGGCAAGAAACGAAAAAGTGCAAGCTGACGTGGAGCATTTTCTACTCTGGAGGTTATTAGATCCAGGATGGAAATGACAGTTGGAAGATAAAAAGAAAGCACAATACACACACGCACACACTTAAATATTAAAAAAATTTACTTTGAAGTTATAGAATATGTTATTTGTTTGCCCCTCCCCCAGCTGGACTGGTTTTACCCATGTATTTTTTTTTGAATCTATTTTAATATCTGAACACACTTTTGCAGAAGGAGAATGCAATGTGGAATCAGGAACAGAGATTATGTCACTAGGTAGACCCACATTGTCATTTTCTGTAGGAAACTGTAACTACTGTTCTTATTGGAACAATATGATTGCCACAATTTGTAGTTTAATAGTTGTTATAATGATTACATAATACAATTGAAAGTTCTTTGGAAATCATAAGCTCTTAAGTAGATTTATGTTGCTTTATTTTCTATTAGCTTGTATATTGTACTTTTTATTAGCATAATAATTGCATGTATCATGGGGATTTTTTTTTTACTTTTTTTTCCCTCAACACCTTTCCCTCCCCCCATCTAGTGTCAGTAGGGAAGCATGGTATTATTGTTTATGTCTAGACATCCCCTCAAAGTCATGCACTCTTGGGTGAGGCTTTGGGAAGATAACTGGATCATGGAGCCTTGGTACTAACCAATGGATTAGACAACCAGTGAGTTTAAGGTCGAATGTGATGTTGAGGAGTGAAACCTGTTCAGAGAAGGTCACTGGAGCTGTGGCCTGAATGGATACAGTTCCCTCCATCTTCCCTTCTTTCTGCTTTCTGCTTCCATGCCACAGATTGTTTATCCTTTCTGAAGCCCCACTGCCATGCCTCCCTGGTTTGGCATCAACACTCTGTGGACTGAAACTTCCACAAACTGTGAGTTAAAAGAAACATTTCCTCATTTAGAGTTGTGGGTACTACATTCCAGCAATAAGTAAGTAACTAATACATGTGGTTTGCTTATAAATATTTTATTGACTTTTATATTTTTGCTTAGTTGCAATCTCTAAAATTAAAGTAGTAATACAACTGATACAATGGAAAGAACATATGTGAGTTAAACAACCCAACTGACTCATGACTTTCAGAATGCTCTGTGGGTATGTTTTTTTCTAGACAAGTCTATGTATTAGCAAATACAGAGATAAAACCTAAAAGTTTATTTAGATTTTAAAGTCCAAAGAACTAAAATATGTCCCAAAGAGGATACACTACTTTATTCGATCAAAAGTATCACATCTGAAATTCAATTCTATGTTGTTATCAATATATTTTAATTAATTTTTTACATGTGTGAAATTTTTATACTTGTTTATATTTATTTTACATATGAGATGTTAATGAAAAGTGATAACTACCACCTTAAATCTTACAGATGCACATCTAAGGCAAAAGATTTCATTTTTGTAATAACAAGTCTACATTTTGCCAAATGCATATTTGCCAAATTATATAAAGCATGAACATGAATTATATCATGTAGTCGTCATGAAAGTAAAATAAACAAGGTTGAAGAAAGCAGATTGTTTAACTTCACGGTCTGTTTCTCTCCTTTGCTGGTTATGCTACTTTGAGCACATCAATTTACCTGTCCCTAACTTGATTTTCCTGGTCATAGTACTGAGATGATGAGAACGGTGTCTACTCACAGAGAGCCTGTAAGACTAGAATGCCATCACCTACATTAAAGAGTGTTTCCAAGAAAACAAAGGTAATGCTTTGCAGGGTAAGGATGTGGACACAGATGTGTCTTATCTTAAAACTAGAATTCTCATCCATTGCTTGGATTTGTCTCAGTGCTAGTGAACCACTGGCCATTGAAAGACCAAAGGCTTTCAGAAAATAACTTCTATGAGTACATCATTTATTTCAATGTAAAAATAAATATAGTAGAACACATATCATTGTGTTCTAGACAATCAATATGTATATTCATTCAATCAAAAATATAATGCCAATTAGGAAGAACTTGACTTAAAATATTTTTCTGATTTTTGTGAATAGTAGAAACTAAAATACACGTTTTTAATATTTTCTTAGGAAAGCTCATGTGATAAATCCATACACATTTGAAAGTCAGGAATTTCTTTGTTCATTCTTAGGTGATTATGTGTTTCTGTATTTTGTCAACTTTTCTTCAGACATACAAAAATTAGAAAAAAGCAATGCAATTTTGAATTAAAATTTGGTTTCCTGAATCCATTATGTTTAATGTATTTAATGCCTTAGTTAAATTCACTATCTGCATGGTAAAAGTAAGCTTGGAATCTAAAAAAGTTTTTTGAAATATTCTCTGAGTACTCAGTTGCTCACTAATTCTCTCCAGTGCATTGTGCATATGCACTATGACTTTTTTCATCCCATTATTACTTGTATTCCTTCCAATCATCCTCAAAAAACTCAGTTTTATTCCCTACTGCTTAGTTTTAATTTTATTTAAATTTAGACACCATAAAGTTTAGTAAAGCCCCATAAAAAGGCATTAACCTTCTTCATAATCTTTTAGCATCCCATAAAAATGAAATAAAAAGCAAACACACTTTTAAAAGTGCAGTGTGTTTAATAGTAACAAAAACAAAAATATTTAAGGGCCAACTCATATACTCAGAGCCTCTGTAGGAAATTGAAATACCATTTTAAAGGTAGAAGCTAAAAACGCTTGAATTAAAAGAGCGACTTCAAAGAATGTTAGCAAATATGCCAGTTTCATGAAGCTTCCAATTTGAGACAGTATTTTAAGGATGGGAAGGTATGACAAAAATACTTTGAAGTGAGTAAATCCAGACTAAAAAAAAAAGCCAGTTATTTTGCTTTCTCTTGTTTATTCTGTATTTCTGTGTCTGTCTATATCTCTAAATTAATGTTTTTCTAAAAATGACATTTGTGTATCAGTATTTTACATAAATTTCTCATTATATATTTCATGTCAGTTATATAAGATTTTATTTATATATAAATACAACATACATACTATATATACACGCATAAATATATTTATATATTTGATAGAGATAAAAAATGATATTTTTTATACAAGGAAACAGTAACCAGCTCTGACATATGGTTCAACACATGTACATAATAAATGTCATACATCATATGAAGAGAGGTAAGTATAAATATCACAGAAGCATCACATTACAAGCAGAAAAAGCATTTTAAAAAATCCAAAACCCATTGGTGACAAAAACCCTGGTGAAAATAGGTATAGAAAACATTACTTAAAATATGTAGAAGTGGTTTATGGCAAACCATCTGCCTACACCATACTAAATGAAGAAAAAGTAAAATCATTCCTTCTAAATCAGGAACAAGATGTCAAGTCTCACCACTTCCTGTTCAACACAGTATTCAAAGATTTATCCAGAGAGTCCAGGAAAGAAAAAAGAAATATAATATATATGAAAGGAAATGAAAAAATCAAATTACCCTCAATTTCAGGTGCTATATAATAGCATCTGCTATGTAATCCTTTATGTAGAAGACCCAAGTCCATCATGAAGCTTTTAGAAGTAATAAGCAAAGCGTCAAAGTCACTGCATGCAAATTTAGCACACAAAAGTCAGAAAAATTCCTGTACACCAACAAAGAACCCAATCAAAAAGAAATCAGGGTAATAATACCTTTCATGATCACTTCAAACACAGGTTAAAATCTAGGAGTTAACCTAACCAAGGAAATGAAAGGCCTTTATAACAAATAGCATAGGACTCTGAGAAAGAAACTGATGAAAATATTCAAAAATGAAAAGGACTTTGAAAAGGACATTAGAAAATAAAAATATATCTCCTGTTCCTGGGCAGGCAGAACAAATGTTGTCAAATAGCCATATTATAAAAAAAAATGATACTATAGGTTCAGCATAATTTTAATCAAAATACACAGAGTACAGTTTATAGGACTAGAAAAAGCAATCTGAAAAAATGTATATGATACCAGAAGTGCCCCAGAATACTGGAAAATGTCCAGAGCCAAAATAGCAACATAGGGAGCATTACAACCCAAGACTTAAGTTATTCTAAAATACATTATTAAAGCTAGCACGGTAGCAGGGCAAAAAATAGATACGTGAGCAGGGTGTGATAGCACAGGGCTGTAATCCCAGCACTTGGGAGGCTGAGGCAAGAGGATCACTGTGAGTTCAAGGTGAGTCTGGAGTCCATAGTGAATTGTAGACCAGCCTGAGCTACAAAGAAAGAGTATGTCTCTGGAAAAACAAAAACCCAAATACATGTAGAAAAGAATAAAATTTAGAGTGCATAAACAATTCAGCATCTTTAGCCATCTTATTTTTTGACAGAGTCCAAAAAGCATGTACTATAGATAAAATGCTCTTTACTAAATGGTGCTAAGAAATCTAGTAACCCACATGGAGAATGAATCCTTACCCATATTTCTCAACTTGTACTAAAACAAAATTAGATTAAAAAAAACCCAGGTATTAAAACAGAAACACTGAAGTTGCTGGAAACTCTTGAAGACACAATCACAGGAAAGGACTTTCTAAACAGAACCCCAATTGGATAAGAAAAAATACTGTGAACCAACAAAGGAAATTACATCAAGGGAAAAGTCTCTATATCAAAAAAGAAACAACCAGCAGAATGAGAACACAACTGTGAGAGGGAAAACATTTTCCTGGTATTTCTCAGAGCACTAATATATAAAGAACCAACAACAAAAAAATAGATATTCCCTAAATAAAAGAACCACAACCAGTCAAAAAAGAGCAGTAGATACTTCCTAAGTGAGGCAGTGCAAATAGTCAATGAAGACATGAAAAAAAATGTTTAACATTTTATCCATTGAAAAAGTACAAATTAAAACAACACTGAGATTTCATCTAACTCTGGAAAGATAGCTGTCCTCAAAAATTCAAAAAACAATAAATGCTGGAAAAGTTGTGGGGAAAAACGAATCCTGTTGGTGGGAATGTCAGTGAATACAGACACTATGGGAATCAGAATGAAATTTCCTCAAAAAACTAAAATTATAAATTCAATTTAAGCCAGTTGTACCCCTTCTGAGTATCTTCCTGAAAGAATTGAAGACATCATATTCACAACACATGCAGAACCATGTTTATAACAGCGCAACTCATAATGGCTAAATGATGGAAGTGGTCTATATGTCCATCACAAGGGAAAGAATAAAGCAATGGTTTTATTTGTAGACAATGAAGTAATATCCAGCCATGAAGAGGTAAAAGTTCCAGTTATATATAGGAACATAGCTTCACTTTGGCTTTATAATGCTTAGTGAAATAAACCAGACATAACATCTTAAATATCACAGTTTCTCTTCTATGAGAAACCCCAAATGTAAATAGTTTAAAGAGAAAAATAAAAGAGACGTGATAGGTTAGAACTGAGGGATACTTTATGTATCTGGGAAGGAGACGGAGGAAGGAGGGAGAGAAGGAGCAGGGAAAGAAGAAAATGGGACGAAGATGTCATATGTATGTGTATCAATTTCACAAGGTGAATGTAATCGTTGCATTGCAAACATATACTACTACTACATGCTCCAGGAAAAGGAAGGAAAGCATTGGATAATTACCAACAGCATATCAAATGTTTGCTTTCACTTAGAGCACAAGACCAAACAGAAAACCCAAATATACACTCTGAATCAAGCACGTAGCAAGCTCCGCTTCTAGTTTAACCACATGCAGCTTCTGGATTCCAGCACCTTCCGTCAGAGTATTCCCATCTGCCTCTCTTTTCCATTGTAGGTAATGAGCGCTCTCTCGGCGCCTGAGTCCTCCACCCGGCAGCCGGCGGTGGCTGATTCTAACGAGACCTCGCTTTTTTCCACTTGAATAGTCTTCATTTATTTATTTCATTTACCTTGCCACCTAGTTTTTCTGATAGATGACAAAGTAATATACATTTACACACACACACGCGCACACACGCACACACACACACACGCACAGAGAGAGAGAGAGAGAGAAATATCTCACAAACAAGGTAATGCATAGGATCATCATCACCCAAAGGTTTATTATTCTTACTCATTTTTGTTAATAATTCCTCCTGTTTAGCTTTTTCTATTTCGTTCCCAGATAAGCACTCATCTCTTTGTGTCATCATATATTTTGGTGTATTTTCTGTGCTTATACAAATAAAATTATACACTAAAAATTATTTTATCTCTGCTTTCTCTCTTTTTTTGTGATCAAGATCAAACTCAGGTGGGTTTTCTTTCCTACCATAGTTTTTGGAAATAATCTATATATAATTTTCAAGTATTGATGATGTCATTCCTCTTAATTTCTGACATTTTTTTGAGTGTATGGATGTTATAATTTGTTTACTCATTATTCTGTGATTGTTTCACTGTGGGATTGTTTTGAGTTTTGGGCTATCTGATAAAATCAGTGCAAATGTTCATATACTAATCTTTGTATAGATGAGCTTGTATTTCTTTTGAGCAAATACATAAAAGTAAAAAGCTTAATCTGTGTGGTTCGTGTGTGTACATCTAACATTTTAAGAAATTACCATGTGGTTCTCCATGACTTTTTTTTTTGTCATTTTTAGATTCCCATTAGTGTTACATAAAAAACCAGTTACTCTGTCCTTAACAACACTTGTCATGGTCAGATATTTAAGCTTCAGACAGTCTAATAAATGTGTAGTAGCATCTAATTTGGTTTTGAATTTCATTTCTTTAATGGTTAATTATTATTGACCCAATTTTCAAATGCTTATTTCCAAGCAGTAAATCTTTTTGAAGTGTTTTAATTTTACTTCATTTGTTGGCCAATTCTTTATAATTCTTTAAGTGATAATTTTCTTTTTAAGCAAAATGACTCCCAACACTTTTGGGGACATCAGGATATAGAAATAGAAGATTTGATAATGACACAAATCTTGTGTGGGTGATAAGTAGACATAATCATACACAGGCATAACAGGTTTCCTCTTCACTTGCTAAACACAAGGATAAGGAGATGTCATTATACAGTGGTTCCATAGTGATTGCTTACTTAAAGAGATATAGAAACAATGTCAGAACAAATTTAGGACAAATCTGAGTCATTATCTATGTGGTGAATCTTACATCACCCACTCCTTGAATAGAAGAGTCTTTAGAGTGGTCATTAACCTACACAGTTGAATAGTGTCATAGTACCTAGCTGATTTATATTGGGAAAATGGTTTTTAGGAAAATTTATATGATTTTTCAGTAGAACACAGATCTAATAGAATGTGAAAAATGGAAAAACTTTTGCTAACTGAGGAAATATTTTTAAAATGGCAACAATATTTTAGAAATTCTGGCAGAGGTAAGACATAAGTTAATATTGTAGAATAACAGGAAATACAATTATTTTGTCAACAATGGTTATAATAACTAACTGCAAATATCGAATGTAAAATAGTTTAAATAATGATTTGAATGTCTGAAATTAATACACATTTAGTGTAAAGATGAACAATAAATTAATGAGCTTGATTTCAGATAGAAAAATCTGAAACACTGTTGGAAAAGATTAATAATACATTAAATGATTAGAAAAAAATAGAAGTGTAGCACCTATAACATTATGAGTAACAGAAAAGAAAACAAGAAAGAGAATTTAAGAATATTAGAAAGGAAAAAAAAAGTCTTTCAAGAAGAAACAAACCATATTAGATGGAAATAGAACTAGGAAAAATAGAGAAGAAATAATGTGAATAAAGAAAAAAACATTTTTGCTGTGAAACCTATTTTGTTAAAAAAATCATTGAAAAAACCATAACTTTATGCAAGCCAATAAAAGTGGATCAAAAAGAATCTACAAACCAAAATTTGTCACAAGAATATATATATATATATATATATATATATATATATATATATATATGACACATTACATATTAATGTATGGCATATTACTCACTGCATATCATACATCAATGACATACACTGTATATTATACCTCACATACCCATTGGGTAATTTACATTGAATAATATCTGGTATACACCGCACATTTTACATTGTACTATGTATTATACATATTAAATGTTGCTGAAGAGTTTCTTTCTCCCCTGGTAGATGATAATGGTTAGGCAGAGATCCTTTTGCTGTGTGTGACTTACTGCTTCCAAGTTTTTCCTCTACAACATAGCTGAACATTTCCTTTAGGTTTTTCTTCCTGCCATAAATCAGGATGCCATGAGACCTGGGCTAAAAAATCATAAAGGTCCTGGCCCTGGTATCACTCAGTGCTGGCAATAGTGTGTGTACTAAAAGACTTTGGATGTAGTAATTGCAATACTGACTGTCAGCATACCAGGATTAAATAATTAAAGTATTAATTCGTATTTAGAATTCTTTGTTCTAACAGCAAAACCTTTGCACTTTGTCTGTGTACCACTTTCGTAGACATTGATCCACAACTTTGTGTACTTTTCTGTTTTACTGATTTCCTGCCTTTTTGCCCCTTTCTTCCTTCTTTTCCTTCTCTGCTTTTTTCCTTCCTTCCTGCAGGGTAGGATCCTGGGGGATTGAGCTAGGGCTTCTCACATGCTACATCCCAACTGTTTTTATATTTTATTTTGAGAAAGTTTTCACAGGAGTTTCCCAGGCTGGCCTGAAATTTGGATCTCTCCTGTCTCATCTTCACAGTAACTGAGATTACAGGCATGTGCTAGTACATCCAGTTGTTTGAGCTTTTTCTTCCTCTTTTATTCACGAATAACCTCGTTATCCACTAATTTCTCCTAACTTCCCAAAAGCCCACGTAATTTTCTTAATTTATGATCTTTTTCATCTCCTTTCCCTTCCATCTCTGTGTCCATTGATAGGGTCACCAGGGACTCACAACTCAGAAAAATAAATGAGATATCCTGCAGAGAAAGAAAGAATAGCCCTATGATTTTAAAAGTTCGCCCGCAAGAAGGTAAAACAAAAGAGAAGATACTGAAATCTCAGCAGACTGGCTACAGAGACAGCAGGCACCGGGTTGCTGTTGAAACAGATCAGGAATGAAGGCGGTGGTTCCAACAGAGTAGTTCATGATCTAATTAGAATGTTAAAAATATGTTTAACAATTTCACTGTTTAAAATGCATATTTTTCTTGGTAAGTTTTATAAGGAATAATAGAATGAAATAACAAAAAAATAAAAAAATATACAAAATTCCACTCAATTTAAAACTAATTCTAGAGAATTTATTTTTAACAATCCTGAGAAATCATAATTATGTATTATTCATGTTTCAAAAATGCCTGTTAATGTTCTGACATTTATTTTTTCTCTTTTCAGTGATTTCGTTACTTGAGAAAAAGAAAGCATTATCACAATTAAGGTGATAATACAATATTTGTAGGTCAAAACATTACTAGGAAAGAAAAACACAAACTATTTTTCTTTAAGTGCATAAACTCAGATGCAAATAAAACAGATAAAAGATCAGTTATGAGGAATCTAAAATAACAGTGGAGTGGTGTCTTGTTCTTATCAAAAATCATACCTTTGATATTATAAGAAATAATTTTTTAGTACCGGGGATTGAACTCACGACCTCGCACTTGCTAAGCAGGTGTTAAGACACTGAGCTAAATCCCCGGCCTACCTCTGCTAATTTCTTTAATTTTATTTGCAAATCCATTGGTTGTTCAGGAGGGTCCCATTTAACTTTTATGTGCTTATGAAGTTCTTGTAGTTTCTTTTGCCATTATTTTCCAATTTCATTGCAGTATGGCCTTCTAATATACATTGGATAATTTCAAAAAAAAAAAAAAAGAAATTTTTAAAAAAATCATGATAAACAGCAAAAGTAATTGCAACCAACTGGCCTAAGAACTGCTAGAATATTTAAAGATATGGTGCATGGAGTAAGACTTGTGGGGCCCTTTTTTGTAGATTATTACTATTTTTTTTTCTTTTTTACAGCTGGCAATTGAGCCAGGGGCCTTACCGAAGTAGGAAAGCACTTTACCACTACCCTGCACCCAAACCTCTTTTTCCTACTGTATATAAAGACGAATTTCACCTTAGTCCAATCTTCCCATATCTTAACTCATTCTACCTCCTTATCATCATCATCTTCCTTTTTTTCTGCCTAAGGAAATTAAGGATAAGAAGTTCACCTTAGCTCACAGGTTTGGTAGGTAGAGTCATGGTTGGCTGGCTCCCAGACAGAAAGAGAATGGCCGCACAGCACGGTGGAAGAAAGTGTTCATCACGTGATAGCAAACAGAGTGAGAAGGAGGAGCCCTGAGCAAGAACGCACTCTTCTGGATCACGGCTTCGGTGGCCACCTTGAGCCTGGCCTTATCTCCTAGCAGTGCATTCAGCTACTGAACTCATTGAAAGATGAATCCACTGGTGAGTATAGCACTCCTATGATTCAGCCACTCTGCAGAAGCATGAGACTTTTGGGGGATATTTAAAATCCAAATCATATTATATTTAACTAATATTTACTACTATATCTAATATAGTTCTAGTCTCTGCTTTAAAAAGCAATTTTAGGTAGTGTCATAAAATGTATTAATGAATTTGAGTGCTATACGGAGTTAATTAAACTTAAATGGTTATACAGAAAATCACCAAACCAGAATGGTAATTAAGACATAGACATTTTCATAATTCAAGTTTCTGAAACTGAGATATATTAATTTCACACAATTTTCTCAGAAGAAGAAGAAGATTTGAAAAGAAATGGTTTTATGGTGATTCAAGATAGCTAGTGCCATAATGAACAATAGTTTCTGTTTGTTGGTTGTTTTTTTTTTTTTTTTCTTTTTCCCTGCATCGAAACCTGCTGGGTAAACTGTTGTTAGAACTGTGCACTGGTGCTCACAGAGGCGAGTTTTTGGCCCAAAAAATGTTAAATGACACTTCCCCAATCTTCCCTATTAGTTTTTTCTATATTAAAATTTTTATTGCCTAAGAAACAATTATATCTTTTGCTCCATTTCTTTATATTTGAAAATAATAGGGAGGTCTCACATCAGCTAGCAATTTTCTGCCCTTCGTAAGAATATACCTGTGTGCTTTAAATGGGTGAAAATAGCAAAAAGCTCTTTTGAAATATTGGATACACATTTCCCTGTGTATTGTCATTGTCTAGCATGTGTTAATTTCTTTTTTTCTGATTCATGATTGATGTATCAACAAAGACTGAGCCTTCATTTGTTCATCAGGCCTGAATAGAAATGGCCTTTGGGGCACAGCACCAAATCCTTATTCTGTGAACTATGTGGTGGATTTGTTTTTACTGTTAGCACAAAAGATGTGTATTTGCAGTTCCCTGTGTAATTTTTCTCCCATGCGATTTTAAACATTATAATGGAAAGATTATTGCTGTTTATATTTCAGATCCTGAAATGAGAAGCTTTTAAAGATGAACAACATGTTAATAAATAAATTAAAATTTAGATAGATCAGTATTCCACATTTCAGGTTTTACTAAACAACTTGATCTTTTGTTTTTGAGTCGGTTAGATACCTGCAACATAGGTGTTTTCCACAGCAGAACTTTTAAATGCATTGTATTGTGCAAAATAATATTTGGAACTGGTTTGAAAATGTAACTGATTGCTATTCTATCCACAAAAGATGAGAACAATTGCCAGGTTTCTGGCACTAGAAGCCAGGATGTTCTTTTTGAAATCCAATTTGGTCATTTTCTTTATTTGCCTTTCTCTAAAATGCATATCACTTAACATTTTACTGAAGGTCTTTGGACGTTCAATTCCTGGCTGTCCTCATCTTTTGCTGGTTCTCCAGTCACCCTCTGAAGTCATGCATTATGCATGTATGTGATGCCCTTCTGTGAGTAGTGCACGCCTTACATTTTCCTTATCTAATTTATACATATCCACTTTTCTAACTTCAAGTAACTTCTTATCTGTACCCTGCTGTCTCCTCTGTGCTCAGTGAAATTCATGGATGACTTGCAATAGTTTAATATCTTTTACTAAAGAATAAAACATTTTAATGTGCCTTTATATTGATTTAGTTATCTAGCTCTTCAACTAATTGGCTGATTTTTTGTGTGTGGCAGAATACCATGTCTTGTGTCACAGTCTGTCCTACAATAGCTTATCACCTTTTACTACAGTGGCTCATAAAATGAGTGAATATATATGAACCAGTGTCTCAGAGGTGTTTAGCAAATATTTCCAGGACGAAATACATAGTGATTTGTAAAGACAAGGATATCCCTCTTTCATTACTAAGAAAGGAAAAGTTATATTATCCATTGCAAAGAAATTTGAATTTTCCATTTAGTATGTTTTAAAATATAAAAATTGTCAGAAATATAACATTTAGGTCTCTGCCATAACTAGGCAGAAAATATATCCTGAATTTTCCTGCAGCACATTTCTTATTAGTGTTCATAATCCCTAATGATATTATATCAAAGCTATTTAGTCTTTCAGATATCAAAATGTCAAGACTTTAAATAAAGCAAAACCAAAGATCAAAATGTACATTCTTTTCACTCCATTTGGAAGATTTATTTCTACTTGAATAATTAGTATCTTTAAATGTGTCATCTGCATTTCTAATACATTGCAGTGTACATATAATATTCATGAATTGCATCTGTTGCATGAGGCTGAACTCAACGTATTTGTTATTCTTAGTAAAATATAATTAATTTATTTTTTAGTTGAATAAAATCTATTCTACTTGAATAGAAAATCTTTTCTTTTTCTCTTATATTTTAAAATATTTGTCTATAGTGCTGATTAATTATTGCATTTTTAACTGAAGTATTACAAAAATAATTGAAAGGAAGCTTAAAGTATTTTTTTTCAATGGTAGTCTAAAACATTTGTTCACTATTTGGTTAGTCAAACCCTACTGTTCTTACTGGCCCATACTACAATTTTTTTTTGGATTTGCAGATGTTCTGGAAGTATCACCTGGGAAAGTTTCTGAATATATTGTCCACAACGATTTGTGTGACTGAATTGAGTAAAGTCATCAACTATATCAGTTCCTAAATAAGCTTTCATACAAAGTGAGAAGGAATAAAAAAGTTATGGTGAAAAAGGTATTTAAGTTTGTAGAAAATTATTTGATTATTTCAGGTAAAATCAATTTTCTTGCTTTTTCCTCTGGAAAAACAATAAATATATGAAATAAATTTTCTGAATATAGAAACTATCGTCATTTGAATTACAAGATCAAAAGGAAAACCTTTCGTTATTGGGTATTGATTTTTAGGCAAAATGGTTTGACCAAATTATACATAAATATAAGAAAATTGTTTGCATTTGAAAATGAAGCTATCTGCTGATTATTTTCCTCTTCCTAGTTTATAAATCTTAAATTGCTATCTAATTCATAGGATTTATTTTACTTGTTTATTTTCTTGCCAGATGGCAAGAAAAAAAATTCCACTCTCTGAGCGTATTTATCTAGGAACAGGTCTTAAGGAGATTCATACAAAGTTATAGTCAGAAATCACAGAAATTATATGTCTTCCTCCCTTCTGCCGTCATTCAGCATCTTGTGGAGAGCTGTGCAATTCACATGCTAGTGCAAGGAGAAAAATGGTCTCTATTCTTATGGGTGAGCTGTTAGTTTGACATTATTTGTGAAAATTCAAACATAACATTTGCATACCAAGTCACCTTGCTTTAATATTTGTTCTTGAAATGTTGCCTCAGAGACATATCCAGGAGCTTCGGAACTCGAGACTCTGAGGTAGATGAAATGGGGTACTTTTCTCCTCTTGTCTATAGCAGAAAAATAAATGTACTAAAGGAAGATGGATTCATGTATATTCTCTGCTAGAGAAAGTGTCCTTAAGACCAAGGTGAGCCCAAGGTTTATAGCACCATTATTATTATTATTTTAATTGTAAGATCTTACTGTGCTGTAGGAAAACAATCTGGTGTCAGAGATGATTCCTTTACCATTATGTAAATAAGAGAAATCACAATATATAATCTTAATTTTTCTATATATAAACTGCAGAATGCTATTACTGACCTTCAGATTGGTGAATGAAACACCATAGCATAAAATAAAGCATTTTTCAACCAATGCAATAGTGTGATTTGGCTACAATCCTCAAATCTATCAAACTAATTGATTGATTTATCTTATCAGACATGATTTTATGATTTGATTCTCCTTTGCAATTATATATATTTTGACATTGATATCCTCAGTGCTCACTTTAATGTGGCCACTCTTTAATAGCTAAATTAAAATAACAAAAACTTACCCTTCTATAGGTGGGTGTGTAAACAACTCGGCACATAAATAGGTTTTTTTTTTTTTTTTTTGTAACATCCTGCAGTCTAGGCTTATTTCAAAAGTTAGCAAACAGAAAGTCAAAAAGAAATAGAAATAAGGGAGAAAGAGAATTAAGGAAGTGAGAGAAGAGATAATGACAGATAACAGTTGATACTGGGAAGCTTTGAGTTTGAAAATGAGGTATGATTCAGCCCATGTAGATTTAGCAAAATGTTTGCATGGTCTTGGGCAGAAAATCTAAAATAGTTAGGATAGTATTGTTTTCCCAGTTTTAATTACATGAACTTGAACTTTTTATAGATATTTACCTTGAGTTTAAAGGTTATCAGGCATGTGGATTAGACACTGCTTTTTACCTACTTGCTGCATTATTACCTAATCATTACATTAGCCTATGTACAGAACATGCTTCTATAGGAAAAGCACATGAAGTTTATTCCTGCAAATGAAGAACTGTGTGCACATGACTGATAAAGTTTTAAAATTGGTTTATTTCATTTTTTAGAGAATTTCCTGAGAGTTTGGTAGAACTAAAAATTGAATAATTTCTATGTAAAAATATTCAGGAAAACATAATTCTGTAAGTACTCGCTCTACATTTATTTATATGCTCACTGAAAGACTGAAATGCTTTGAAATTGCAAATCTCTTTTTTTTAGAGATGAAAAGAAAGTTTTGAAGACACTGGCATAGATTTATAGGAGAAACATGTCTGTATATTCTTACTATGGAGGCAAACTTTCTATTTACAAGTGTTTCAATGTGTCTTTAGGATTCATTGAATAGATATTATTTCCTTAGTGGATAAAATGTCTTGCCAGATTTATTCCCATTGTTTTCATTCATTCATTAGTTCATTCTAGCATTTAACCATCATACCTTAGCTAAAGGCCTCCTTCTTAATAAATAACGATCACTTGGGATTTATCTGTGAGGAAGCAGAAAAAAATTTGCAAATGCTGCTGAGATTTTGCTTTTAGAAGTAGAATGCAAGGGCCTGGGATTTAGCTCAGTGGCATAAACACCTGCTTGGCAAGTGTGAGGTCATGAGTTTGATCCTCAGTACTGCAAAAAAAAAAAAAAAAAAAAAAAAAAAGAATGCAAAAGATAACTAAAACATGTCAAAAATTATATATATATATATATATATATATGTTTATTTGTCTTGAAAAAAATAAACAAGAGTAAGGGAACTCAGTAATAAGCATAACACTTTTTGTCTTTCACTTCTCACAAATGTTAAATTTATGAAAAACTAGAAGAAATAGCTTAACATTTTTGTAAGAACTGTAAGCATACTGGACTGGACCCAATACTATGGTTGTAGCCCCTCTTAACTAATTACATCTACAATAATCCTGTTTCTAAATAAATTCACATTTTGAGTTCCTTGAGTGTTATGCACTTTATATATGTATACATATGGGAACAGAAATTAACTGGTAATATGCTATAGCCATCTTCAAAGAAAGACTTAAAAAGAACCGAAAAGATCTCCAGGGATAGAGGTTTTGGAGGACTATGAAATGCTTTAAGCTTTTCATAATCTTGTATGATATACTATAAACTTTCAACTCATTAATTTCAAAGTGAAACCTATGGAAAATCGAAGTCAGGTGGGAGCCCCCAATGCCTGCTACCGTGAGAAAGGATATTCATCCACGCAGCTGGACTGTGTGTAATGTTTGAAGGGCTCCAAAAGGTGACAGATCTAAAGAATACTGAAATCCAACATTTAAAAACAGAACTAAAAATAAAATAGATAATTCATAGAAAATCTGATATCAGCATTTTCTGTTTTGTTTTTTGAGACAAGATCTGTGTAGCCCAGGTTGGCTCTGAACTCCTGGCAATCCTCTCATTTCCGCTTCTCTAGTGCTGGGATGACAGGACTGTCTCGCAAACCCTGACAGTATCAACACACTAAAGGCAGACCTGATCAACATTCCTTTGCTTTAGACTTTCAATGCAAAATTTGAATAAAACTATTCACATTGAAATATATTTACTGAAATATATTTATATTTACTAGAATGTTGCACGGAGTGCTACAGAAACACATTACAGAAAGAGTGGCTTAAACAACAGAAATTTATTTTTGTCATTTCTGGAGTCTGGGACAACTTATAGCCAAGTGGCAGCAGAACTGGTGTCTGATGAGGCCCTGATCCTGCTTCATAGATGGCTGTTTGCTGGTTGCCTCCTGCAGGGGACAGGAGGAGAGACACAGTCCCCCTAGCTCCGCCTCCTTTGATAAGCTCATCCGTCCCATTTGTGAGGGTGCTGCCCACACGGCCTTACTGCCCCCTCATAATGCCCTCACACTGAAGGTTAGGACTCAAGATACAAAAGCGGCTTGTCTATCTTGTCTATAGTGATTATTAAGAGTTTACCGTAGACTGCATTAGTCTTCTTTAAGAAAAGGCTGAGGATAACACATTGAATAAATTACAATATGAAACCATAATTTGCACAGGACTTTCCTGTATATTGCTTATATCTGATGGAATTTTTGAAAGCCATAGGAATAATTAATAAATTGAGCTATGATGTAAACATGACATCTGTGCATAACAGAAAAATAAGCAAATTACTAAATAGCTAAAGGATTAACCCCTTCCCATCATACAGCAAAGGCTGTGTGACTCCACACTGACAATAAACTTGACAGTGCCAATGCAAGCTGACTGATAGAGAAACCCATGTTTCAAACAAACTCTGTTAAATATATTTACATATTAAAGATACATGTCCCGTGAATCTGCAGTTTTCATTTCTAAATTTAATATATTAGATTCTATCCTGTCATATCTTGTAGAAATATTTTAATAAAACCCCCACACTTTCTATTGTAACTACATCTTAATAATAAAGCTACACTATTGATTTACAATCAGGTGTATTCAGTCTGTAATCCATGAGATAGACAAGCTTGTGTTATAGTAAAAATATTTTAAGAGGAAGTTGCATTAATTGTGCACATTAAAAGCATCAACTGCACTATGTTTTTTCTCTGCAGCCCCCAAGATAATTCTACTCCACTCTTTTCAGTGCAGGCAAACCAGAGATGTCCAACCCAGAGCCACAGCTGAATGTTCCTGTAAACACTTTTTGTTGGAAAGTAAGGAAAGCGGAAGGGCAGGTACAGATACCGCAAAATTAAGTCAAATCATGGAGAAGTCTTGTAGAAATTGTTGGCACCCAGGGAGAAACCATGCAATGGCCTGTCATGCTTCTCAGTGAAGCAACCTGAACTGTGAAATGCCCAAAGAGCTCCTACGACAGACTTGTACTAACTGCAAGGTCCTGTGACCCTTTCATGCTGGAAAAAATAAAGACTATTGGATTCAATAGCAGATTGAATACCATTCTCAAGAAAAGATTCGCTGCCTTTGTATCATCAAATTGCTGTATTTATCATGCATGCCTCTTAACCAAACATTGTTATAATTCCTTTCATTAAAATCTCATTCTTTCTGTACTTAACAACCTAACTATCATGTGTCTAAAATGAAAAATAAATACCTCCATTCAGCTATCCTGAGATGATTTCAATTGTGTTTACAATATATTAATTCATGTGTGTGTGTGTGTGTGTGTGTGTGTGTGTGTGTATGTGTGTTTCTGTTAGATTGATCCCTGGTGCAATGTACACTCCAGCCCATTTTATGTTGTTGCTTCTTTTTATTCTGAGTTGGAGTAACTCTAATTGCCTAAGCTGGTCCTCAAACTTGGTATCCTCTTGTACAGCTCCCATGGACCTGGGATTACAGGTGTGTACCACTTTACTTCTTCTCAAAACTTACTATTTTGGAAGTGGGGTGAGTAAACAGTTATGAGTTGCTGTGAACAAATCTCTGACTGTAACATAAAGATACGAAATTCACTCCTGGATATGTATCTTCCAAGCAGAGCATTCACATTACCTGGATGTATGAAGGATGCATGAAATTGATGATCTTACACCAGTCATACTGAATCATTATCATGTTTTTTAAAAGATTGGCAAGATATATATTAATATATATTAATATATATTTAAATATAATATGTATTAATATTATATTTATATGTAATATAATATATATCAATATATAATATATTTATATATTGATGTTTGAGAAACATTGTTATAGATTGTTGTGAAGTCAGTCTGGGCTTGTGGCAGAATGTGTTTATTAATTTGTGAAGTCGGTCTGGGCTTGTGGCAAAATGTATATATTAATTTTTCTCTTATTGTCAGATGATGAAAACTCATATATTTATCTTTAGCAGAATACGTCATATATAAAAGAATAGTATCATTACAGTGTGTCTCATAGCTGTATGCTTCTAGGAAAGAAAGGTTGCTATCTTTGGTTGCATTTCTCTGAAGTTCAAAACAGGGTACATATCTCTGAGAAATCATTTATAAATTTAAACAGACAAAGTCAAATGTTTCATTCTACCATGAAGAAAGGCAGATGCTGTAAGGCAAGTTCATCACACGCTCATACATGTCAGAAGACAAGATCAGGACCATGTGGAAAAAAACGGTATACTCATCCTACTTGTAAAATTTGACCAGATGGACAGTCAGTCATATTGTGCAAGAATCATGGCAATTTAAAATGTTCCAAACACTTTGTACAGATTCAGCTGCTCTATAGCTTTGTCCCTTGGTCAGGCTAGCTACTTTCCAAGCTCAGTTATCTTCTCCATGACAAGTAGATAATATGCCTATCATGAATTTCATAACATTACTGCTTAACAAAAGATGATTATATTAACATTTATTATCTATCCTGATGCTTTGACCTTAAATGAAGACATCTTCCTTGATATAAAACCAGTTATCAGTTTTCATTATTTGCATTTGTTTTCCAGGATAAAAATTAAGGGTTTAAGTGTATTTTCTTTTTTAACAAGATGAGTGACCCCCAAATTAGAAGCTAACAAATAGGGTTCTTGTAGCCCTCAGACTGGGACCTCATGTATTTTTCTCACCCAGAGGCAGCAAAACCAACACCTGGGAAAGAAAAGTCAGGATAACCCAGATATATCTCATCACTGCCAGAAACCAAAGACAATTTCATGTCTAAAATCCTGCCAATAAGAATGAAGGTGTCTGAGTAGCAGAGTTCACACTTGCCAAATGATGACAATTTGAGCTTTACAAAGGAAAATGGTAATTGCCACCAATTGTATCAAATCGATTCTACAAAAGGGTCTAAGACCATGATGACACTGAAAATAATAAATGTCTTGCAATGAGCCAAAGACAAACCACACTGAATTTCCCCAAGCGAATTTTGTAAAAAATGCTATATAATGATTAAAATAAATTATGTGAGTATTTAATTTCTGATAAAGTTGAAAAGCATACAATTCTAAGAATACAGAACAATTAACTGTTTAAAGTCTTTTTATTGGTTTTCAATAAAAGTATTCAAACACCCAGAGCCATAAGAAAGGTTATCATAAATATTGATAAATAAATTTTATGACATTGATATCATAAATCATAACAAAACAAAAGATATTGGATGTGGGAATGTAGCTGAGTGCTCCAGCCCTTTATTAGCATTTAAAGTGTCTCCAGCAAAACCAAACCAAATCAAACCAAAAGAGAAAATATCATAAATTTATAGTTTCTTGTATTATAGGTATAAAAAGGCTTGGAAATATCACCAATAACTTGGCAAACAATTGTTAAGAGAAGATTATTATCATCAACAAAATATTTTGCCAAAGTCATCATATCTCACTAGTAAGACTATCTGTTACCTGATGATTCTTTCTTCTTGTCAAAAATAGGTTCACATTTATACAGCATATTTTAATCATGTCAGAGTCCAAGCCAAGAAAATAGCATTGATTTAATTTTACTTTCATCAGTGTTCACCTTATTACCAAATTTTTGGGTTTTTTAAAAAAACAAGTTCTATCAGACTAATTATATGACATACAATAGAGTGTAAGGATAAGAAGTTTCTAAAATAAATTAAAGATAGAAAACTATAAATTAATATAACTTAAATATTTATATATACAGGAATTCTGTTTCAGAATTTGTGGCGCCTTTAATAATTTAATATGTGTTGAATATCTGAAGCAGGCATACAGTGGTCTCCAAACATACTAGACCACAGAATTATAACTTTGAATATTTTGAGGAACTGCATTGTACTTAATGCACTTCAGAAATTTATATTTGTATTTATTGCTTAAAATATAAAATAAGCTAATAGTCAAGTTAGTAGTACAATATACTTAATATTTCTGTCACATGTAAATTTACAAGAAAAGTTTTATGGTTGTGGAGTACTTTTGGTGCTTATCAAATTTTATGACTGCACTGGCATCCTCATATAGGCTCCAAGAGTACTTAATAAATATGTTTTTAAAGAAAATTGCAGTAATGAAAGTTACTATGTTCAATAAGGTTCATATTTTTTGAAATAGTAATCAAATTCTCTCCACTCTCTAAAGTGCCTTTTATATAACCTACCACATGTAGATGAGCTTATATGGAAAACATAAGTTTTCTTCTAATTCATGATTTATTTGATAATCATACTCTGCGTTGGAGCCAGCTGATTATGGACTATAAGGTCTATGAACTGTGAGCTAAATAAACCTTTCCCCCTTTAACTTTGGGTGTTGCATATTTTGTCTCAGCAATGAGCAAAGTAAGTAAGACACCATCTTTGGGGGAAATGAGACGATTTATAGTAAAGTTATCTTCTTGTTTTGGAATTAATCTATCCTAGGGCAAAACACTTTTCCTTAGCAGTCTTAAGTGATGCTATGCTTAACTCAATCAAGAGATAATTTAGGAGAACATGCTGGCAAAAGTCTTTCTTTACATTTAGGAAAAAAATATAGCATTTCCTCAGATGGGTTAGCTTTGCATGGACCAGGATAATAAGTTGAATAACCCAAAAATTTGAAATTGTAATAAGCATAAAGTATTATATGAACATATGAGTAAAATTTAAAGAGTTAAAATTAAGAGCAATAAAAAACATATAAAACAAAAATAAAATATTTATACCAAAATAACATTTACCCTGCAATTATGAGTTAATTGCAAATTAGTAAATATGATAAAGAACAATTAATTCAATATAAATCAATATTATTCAAGGTGTTAAAAATCATAGATTGCACTTGTATAGTTTTCAAACTGTGTGAGAAAACTTTTGATAAATTTCAGTTGCTTTTGTTGATAAAATTGAAAACAAATCAGGAGCAAGACTGTAATAATACAATAATGGAAATGTAAAGATACACATGCTGATTTAACATGGTACATTGCAAAGCAAAGGGAAGTTATACTTGCATATACATAACTGTATAGTATTCTAGATTGATGAGTGGATGCAAAATAATCTCAAACATCATTATAAGTGAAACAAGAGTTTGAGCTTTTGCATCAACTTGAGGCAGTGGCTATGAAGATAGAAGAGGGCCATAAGGCAAGGAATGTAAACAGTCCTTTGATGCAGAATACACAGAGGTAGATTCCCTATACAGCATTCATAAAGGAAGGTGCCATGCTAGTGAGATCCATTTCTAACTTCTGACCTCCAGAACTCTTCTTTTAGACCATTATATTTATGATCCATAAGATTCAGTGAAGGAAAGAGAAGAGGGGAAAAACTGAAGAAGTGGAACAAAATATCAAATATTTGGAAGAGTTAATAGAATTTATGAAGGGGAAAATGATTAGCTACAAAATAATCCTCGCTCTTCTTCTAAAGATATCAAATTGTTGCAATTGAAATATATACATTCCCCATAATCTACTGCTGTCAAACATAAAATTTAGGAAATGTCCTAGGTTTCTCTCTTCCCTTAATTTTCAAATGTTTCTTTAGTTTCTCTTAAATTCTTTTGTAAGAAAAATCCAACCAATCTCTTTTTAAGCAACCAGGGATGTGAGCTGGGGTCCAACAATCCTGGAAGTGCTTCAATACCAGGTTGAAGCCAGTAGTGCATTAAGCAAGCTACTATTCCATTTTCCTGCTGCCAAACTCCAATTAAAATGTCTTAACATAGAGGACATATTAACCTCACAGAGTCCAGGGTTTAGCTCAGAGGCACACTTGCCTGGCAAGTGTGAGGTTGAGTTTGATTCCCGATACAAAGAATAAAAAAAAAAAAAGATACTAACCTTTCAAGAAGAGATAATATACTTAACTGAAATAAAAAGCTGAGGTGTGATTTCATACTGATTTATGAAGAAATATTTTCAATCATCTATCCAATAACTATTCTTCATTGATATTTTTAGTATCTGAGCCTAAGTAACTATAATTTCTCATGGGAACTATTGATATATTCTTTGTATTTTTATAAAAATCCATTCTATCTGTATCACCAAAAGTAACATATTTATAATGAACCAAAGTCCAAACTCATTGTGAGGTCATTGGATTTTACCAGAAATCATAATATAACTACAGGGATTTTTCATTTGTATCTCAAATTTTTAGAATGATCTTATAATTTTTGTTGAAAGAATGACCTTTTTTCATCTTTTTTTTCTGCTGAAATTTCTTTAGTAGTATTTGATAATATCTGAAATTATCTATTTTAAAATTGACTTACAAATCTGTCTACATCTCCTAGACTGGGAGCCTCAAAAATACATGAAATAATATCTAACATTTATTAGGTGGCAATAGACATTAGTAAATGAAACACTGTTCATACAATATTAAGAATTGTGATCTGTGGGATGCTGTGATTTTCTTCGTTAACTTTCTGTGACCTTTGATTATAAATGGAAGCATAAAAGAATAAGCTGGGAGGACTATTACTTAAGCAACACAAAGAATTCAGGGCTCAACAGTTTCAAAACGACTTGTGTAGGGAAAGAAATAAGAGGCTGAAATAACTATATGATAATGAAAACATTTATGTCTGAAATGATTTCACTGACTTCATACAAAGTACATTCCTAAATGTTTTAGAAATGTACCTATTTCTAGAATTACAACTTTATCTTTTTATTTTATTAGTACATGTCCAGTTTATTCAGTTTATAATTATTGTGGGAAGTAACTACATATACATACCACAGTTTCAGTTTTTGAATCTGGCTTTTTATATGATCAGCAGAAAAATATAACTTATACAAATGAGAAGACAATCATCTCTAACAAATAATTAGTTGTATAAACAATTACTATTATTTAATTCTTTTTGAAACAAGGTCTCACTTTGCAGATCAGGCTGACCTCAAATTACATCTTCCTAAAACATTCCAGAAGTAAAGACCATTGCTCCTTAAAATATCATTGGCCTATTTATGAGAAGGAAATTACATTAGGTCACCTAATTTAATTCATTATTGTCTGCTTAAAAAGAATAAATATTCACAAGAGAGGTAATAATAAATTTCACAATGTAGGTTAAATATGAACTGTGATGATACCTCACTTAGGGAAATTCACATCTGAAAATGAAATCAAATCTGCACTTTTCTCTAAATTCTATGAAATCTAATAAGTGTGTGTGGGTGTGTATGTGTGTGTACATGTGCATATGCATGTGCATGTATCTGTTTTATACGTGGTATCCAACCCACTGGCATTTTTCTACTGAGCTATATTTCCACACCATTTTAGTTTTTGAGACAAAGCCACACTAAATTTCCCAGACTGGACTCAAATTTGCAAAGCTTCTGCACCAACCTCCCAGATACTGAGATTATAGGCATGCATTACCAAACCTTCCTTAGACAGTGCTTTAATATAAGAAGTAATCCCTGTATTAAAGGAGAAACTTTGTCTCTGGAGGCAATAATTGTGTGTGTGTGTGTGTGTGTGTACCCCTAAGAGATTTAATCAAAATTGTAACTTACTCATCAATTTTAATTGAGCTCATACTCCTAAAATTCTCCAGGCATTGTGCATGAAACAGGCCTGCTTCTGATCTGAAGACAGTCACAATAAAGTGGGAAAATACAGACACTGAAGAAGTATGTAGTCTGAGAAAATACAGAGAAGTGAGTGAATGCTCACTATTCTATCTATTCTTACTAAAAACCATGCAGAGAGAGGAGCTAAAGATGGCTGATCAGTGAGCAACAAAATACAAAGCCTCTTGGGAGAAACAACTTATATGCCACAATAAAACATCCTGGAGAGATCCAGACAGAGGGAGATGGATCCTCTTGACACAGGAAGAAATTAAAAAGAAAAAAAGCTCATCAAACACTCAGTCTCGGGGCCACAATTGGGACAGCTAAAATTACAGGACACAGTGCTTTTGCTGTGACCTGCCAAGTTCATGCCAGCCTGAATTTGTGCCATCCTGAATTTGTACCAGCCTGAATTTATGCTCACTGGCAGAGCCACCCAAACTCATTCCTGCCACTACTCACAGGAGCCACAGCCTCGCTGAAGTCAGGGGTTGGTGAGCCCAATGGAGAACAGAGCTGGCAAGGTGACCTTCATTAATCCACAGTCAGTGCTGGGAATAAGACCCCCTGCATAGGAAGGGCAGGACCAAATGGGCAACATGTTGGAATGGGGCAGGGGAAGCCTGAACTAGGAACAACAGTGGCTTCAGTTGGTTGCTCCCTTTCCAGAGCAGATTCATGGGATTTTCTTGGACTGGGTCATGCCCCTGGTGAGGACCCAATAAGCCATTCCAAATATATTCCCTACACCTAGCACACACTAACCTGATGAAGGTCCCCAAAGTTTGACTGGCCCGGTGAGGAGGGGCCAGCATATGCAGCCCCTGCCTAAACCTCAGTGACAAGAGCAAACAGAAGAGGGCAGAAATCCCGCACCAGCATGCTTCAGAAGAACCATAACCAACAAGGAAAGGGACTGAGACCTCCACTATACACCTGTATGGAAGAACATGACAACAGAGAGAAACAAGAAAAAGTCCCCAATCCAAAACCCTGAGATCCAGGAGAGGGAAAAACAAAAGAGACTGAGGCAAGCAAACATGCAAAATCAGACAGGGCTTAAATGGACATTAAGCAATATCTTTGGGACCTTGTAGAAGAGCTTAAAACTGAAATATTAAATCAGGTAAAGCAAGATATAAGTAGATTAGTAAAAGAAATGCTAAGCATCTCTTAGGAAGATGCAGACGAAAGAAGGGAGGAACACAAAAGAAGGAGAAAAACATTCCATAAAGAATATAAAGAAAATATAGAATACATAAAGCAGATTCAAAGAGACTACCAGCATTATTAAAAACTCCATTGAAAGCTGGCAAAACTGCTTAAAAGAAACTGAGGATAGACTATCAAAACTTGAAGACAAGTTTGCAATGTGTGATCATGAAAGGGAAGATCTCTTAAAAATAACAAGGAAACAGGCAGTAGCAATACAAAGGCTAGAAGACAACAAGAGAATCAACAATTTAAGAATAAGAAATGTGAACGAAGAAGCAGGAATACAAACAGGTGAATTACAAAGACTATTCACAGAAATAATTAAGGAAAACTTCCCAGGCATGGGAAAAGAAAATGACATTCAGTTGTGTGAGGCATACAGAACTCCAGCCACCTACAACCAAAATAGAGCTACACCCAGACATATAATAATCAAGATACCAGAAATTCAATATAAAAACAATATTAAAACCATCAGTGAAAAGAAACAGATGACCTATAAAGCAAAGCCTGTCAAGATCACGACAGACTTCTAGACAGAAACCATCAGATTAAGAAGAGCTTGGAGAGAAGTATTCCAAGCCCTGAAAGAAAATAACCTCCAGCCCAGATTGATGTACCCTGCAAAACTGTCACTAGAAATTAATAGAGAAACAAGATGCTTCCATGACAAAGAGGAACTGGGGGTTTGTGACCACCAATCCAATCCTACAGAGAATGCTGAAGGACATTCTAGAGAGAGAGAAAAAGAATACCAAGATTTTAGGAACAGTGGCAGAAAGGCCTCAATGAGTGGGGCAGGCAGTAAAATGAAGAAGAAAAGTAGGCAAAGACAGAAAGATAGCATAGCAGAAATGAGGCAGAGAAGGATGGCTAGAATCTCTAATGTAGATGGCCCTGATACACCATTTTGTTAATAGTGCATCAGGATTTAAAACCCACATTACTCACATTACTCTGCTTAGATGTGTTATATTCTGTTCCAGTCATTCTACTTGTACTAGATTTGAGGGAACAGACAGTTATTCAAAAAATAGCAGGATATAGTATGGTAATCATCCTTAATTTCCTATTAACTTAATCTAAAGCTCTATATAACATATACTGTTTTACCATGACTGATCATAATCGAATCTTGTTTGTTAGATTGCTGTTTTGTATTGATAGATTTTATTCAAAGCTGTTATGATTGATAGTATCAAGTCTGAGAGTATAGGCAACTGCACTTAAGATGACAAGATCCACTAGAATATCCACTATGGTTTGATTATTGCCTGCCTTTGAAGTTTTTTTACTGTCTACAATGTTTTATTTTTACTAATATTGTTATTTACTGCTATACTCAATTATACTGCTATATTCAATTATGCCTGATGATATAGACATTCTATTGAAAATAATAAGAAACAACACAGTAATCATTGTAGATCATCGTGTACTGTGGTTTTATACAACTTTTTGGTTTTATGTTTTTATAGGAATTTGTTTTGTTTTGTGTAAGTTTTGTTTTTTCACTCTAATGCAGAAAGGATAGAAATACATGCAGAGATCCATGCATGCATAGCTGTTTACACTCTCACTGTTTGACTATCTACTTTGTATGCTTTAATTTTGTAACTTGAACAACTATTTCTAAAAGGACACTATGTAATTTATTAACTAGTGATTTCTTATTGTTTATCTTTTTATTTGAATTCTGTATTATCTCTACCCTTTACATGCTTTTGTTTCTCTTTAAATAAAAAAATAAAAAATATTGGATACTAGAAATTAGAAAAAGCTGCAATTGAATAAGTAAATGACTTAAAATATGTATCAGTGAAACATTTTGCAAATATGATTTCATATGCACAGAATTGTCTTGGAGAATTACACTATGGTAAAACTCAAAACCAGGAATTGTGTGATTAGATTCATCCTTAAAAATGACACTTAAAATTAATATTTTCTAATTTGAAAATAAAAAAATAGAGTGGAAATAATAATTTTCAATTGACCGCAACTATGACTGACAAACATTTCTATCACCAGTCAAATAACAAGGTGCATAAAATAATGTGCACTTTTTATTCCTCTGAAAACTCAGAAACAATGAAAGACTTAGTGATTGTATCATGTGAGTTTTAGAAAAAGTTATAAATGTATAATGTCATATCTTAAGTTTCATATACTTTAATGTCCTATGCTTAGTTCTTTGAAATAATATAACCTTGAATAAGACAGAGAATTTAGCCAAAAAATTTTAGAGCAATGCGTGTGTTTCATGATGGAAAAGCCAGGGGCCATTTCTTCCTTTCTAGAGTTTCCTGAACCCTGACCTCACTTCCCTGGGCCCACTCCCAGCACCACCATGCTCATTCTTCCAGCAGTACAGTCTTTTTTTAATACACATATACAAATATCGATGAGAGAGTAAGAAGAAAAACTTAATTAAGTGAGAGAAGAGCTACACATCAAAGTCTGTACTTCTGAGCTAAAATGCAAATCGAAGTTGTTCTTACAAGAAATCCTTTCTTGCCTTTCAATATGTGAGAAGTGCAGAGGAGATTAATGACCTTTTAGGTGAAAGACTCCCGCAGAAAATATCTGTAAATCATTTGCTGGTTTCTAGGAAAATACCCTAAGATCCTTTCATTAGTTGTTTGATTTCAATAATGTCGTTCCTTTTTTTTTTTTTTCCTCCAAGCCTTTCCTTTTTCCGTGTTGCTAGGCGTTAACCACTGAGGGGATGCTGATTACATTTTTCTCCAACTTGGCCTGTGTACACTAAACTTTTTGCCTGCCAGGTCTCTCCATATGAGATTGCCTGACTGGTTTATTCATTCTCACCACTGGTTTGATATCCTTAAAGGACTTTTTCTTATTTCTTTTGTCTTGGTTGCATATATAAAAATAAGCAAATCTAATTTTAAATATTCTGTGACCTCTACAGCATTCGGTTACATATCTTTCCTTACTAAAGCAAGGAATCATCTGTTTTACGAGTTTGAAAAAAATTCATCAGATAGCTCATTTTCCATGTCACAATATGGCTTTGTGTTTGTTCAGGAAGGTTTCTTCTGCCTTTGTTCTCACATATTTCCTTGAGGATGTCAGAGTGATGCAATTTATCTTCCAATATTTTACTATTGACAGGTTTCAAATATTGTCATTAATGATTATTCATTAAGTGTATAATGGGATGGAATTATTAAGCCTTAAACATATAGACAAATCATATATAATGTGTCATTACGATGGATCAACACCTTCCCATAGCCATAGAGTACAACTAATGGGAATTATATTTCAATAAAATATAGAAAAAAATCTTTTGAAAAATAAGAATATGCTTAAGAAACAGATAAAAAAGGTGAAAGAAAAATTAATAACTTGTTCATAGAATTATTCTCCACTGAGCAGACTTTTTTCCAGTAAATATAATTTTATAAATTTGTGTATTAAAGAAATTTGAATATTCTGGAGTTGCAAAAGTATTAGTTATGTTTTCCTAATCTCTTCACATCATATATCATATATTTCAGTCACTGAAAAATGAAAAAAAAGACAGAATCCCAGAATAAGATAAAATATCATATGTTAAAATTATGTTCTCATAATCTAACTTTGAAAGTATAATTAATAGATATGGAATGTTCTTAAAAACTGTCTTACCAAATAAGACACAAAATAACACTTATTCTTTATTTTCTAGAATTTCTGGTCCTCCAAATGATTAAATTTATTTTAAGTGATTTTGACATAAAATTAAAAATTACACTTTTTACAATTCTAGGCAGTGATTTTGAATTAAGTAATGTATTATCCAGATTATTATTTTTATAGCAGAGATGCACAATATTTACTGTGGATACAAATCTCTTTATGACACGTTTTCTTTGAGTAATACTTTTTCTATACGTATTGTAAGTATGACATACATCATTTTACTTCTGCTAGTAACTTACACTGATCAATATATGAGTTGTTTGGAACAATATTGAGCAAACAAACCAACATTTATACACCTTTAAACTTATCAAACATACAGACACACACTCACAGACACTTTCACACACAGGATTCTGCTTCTTTCTCTATGATTAAAATTGATTCATCAAAGACAATTGTCTATTTAAGGTATTTTTCCTCATTCTTGTGTTAAGCCTCCCAGTCTAGAAATACACTTGCTTAAAGACGACACTTATGTGGTGAGTGAAAGATAAGAAAAAAGGTGAGCAAAATATTTTTGATAAAATCTCAGTAATAATAGAAAAATGATTGCTTAATTCAGGTTCTACATCCAACAGAGATGGAGAGATATTATTATACAATTGGAATACCACCTTAAACATTTTATTTTTGACATAAGGTCAAATGTGGGAACAAGTAAATATTTGTATTTCTTTATGGTTAATTTCACATTTTAAATTTTGTACCACTAGAGTTGTAGTACCTAATAATTTTATAAAAATACTTTGTAAAATACTTTATTCACAGTTTAAATGGTGTAATGAAAAAGCATATTGATGTTGATCAATGGATTCAACTTTTGAACTTTTAAATTTATATCATGATATGTACGATGCCAAAGCCTTTACTGTTGCTTATATAAGGTATATAATAAGCCCATGAACGGCTACGTTATCTCTTTCGATCTTAAAATACTCAAAGCAATCCAAGTGAATTATTGAAATATCATAGATTTTCTTATCATGCATCCACACTGACTTAAGTTCTCCATTATTTTAATGAACATGTTATTCATTTGTGTCTGGCATTGCTATCTTTCCTGAGGCAAAATTACAACTTAGAATGTGCTTGAAATTTCTTTACTCAATAATCTAAGGAAATGTAAAACCATTTTAGCAATGTGTTATTGTTGTTTATCATCTTAAAACCTTCTGAACTATTTTTTTTTCTCTTTTCTAGACAGGGTTTCACTATGCAATTCAGGATGCTCATGATCTCACTCTGTAGATCAGACTGGTCTTGAAATCACAGTGATTCTCATGCCTCAGCTTCCCTAGTACTGGGATTATAGGCATGCACCATTACACCTGGCAAGTTTTCTGCATATTTAAGGTAGTAACTGTCTGTGTGATGTGCATACTTTACTTTTATTGCTCCATTTTGGCAGTTGGCTTGCGGTAAGTGGCAAGTGCAGGTGAATCAGAATTCTGCATCTCATCTCTACTTGTCTAACACAAGATCAAACAGTAAGCCAAAAAGAAGTATAACAAATGTCTAGATTCATTACAACTGGACTTTCTTGTAACATGAATTTCACATAAATAAGTGCAAGGAATTCAAGTATGCTGAAATGCCACACCTATTGTGTACGTAGATTCCAAGTAGGTCAATAAAGAAGCTCAGTAGGAAGATGAACTTTTATCTTCAACTCATATTTCTTAAGACATGTTTTTTTTTTCTCAGAAAAGTTTTGTACTTGAAACAAAGATACTTCCTATACCCATACAGTTAATCTAACATTGCTCGTCTCTCTGGAAATAATTTGCTTCTTCACCAAAGATTAAATTTTAAAATTGAGTTAAAAAGTCATCTCATTTTTGTTACTAGTTCTTTATTAAAAAAAAACATGTAAAATGAATGATGAAATGACCAAGCTTTCAAAGCCTACAAAAAGCTAAGATCTGTTCATTTAAACATGTGTAAGGTAAAACTCTTTTTCTCTAGAGGCTGCATTATGGTGGAAGAGAACCATTGTTATCACAGTTTAGCACTAAGGATAACAAAATCTAATGAGATGGCACAAACAATGACTAAGGCAGTAAACTAAGGAACGGGGATTAAGACAGGCTTTCAAGAGTGGGTTCAAGAGGAATTATCTGGACATGAATGTAGACAGGAAGCTCAAGAGAAAGATAATAAGAACAACATGAAAATTAGGAAGTCTTTGTAATTTTCACTTTTATACCTGAAAACAACATTGGAGATAATGATGTTGATGTTGATGATGATGATGATGATTACTATTACTATGAAAATCATCCAACCACATTTGTTGTTCCACTGAAAATAGAAGTGTCTGTGAGACAAGAGGGTGGAATCTGGCCAAAAACTTTACCCAGTGCTAGGCATTATTGTGAGCTACCTAGTGTTATTGAAAAGAAAATGACTATCTACAAGGGGCATAAGATACCAATTTTTCCAAAAATTGTTTCATTAGAAAGACATTCAATAATCTTGGCTCATAGCACAATAATTTTTACCTTACCTTCCTACAGTCATTTATAGTTTCCTATAGGAGACTAAGTCAATTTTCCAAAATTAAAATCAAGGTTTATATTCATGTTTTGGTAGTACCAGTCCTTCAATTTTCTTTTACCTAAGAAATTATATAAGCACATGACTAATGAGTTTATACTGTATTCTAGGCACAGTTTCCATGCATGAGAAATGCAAAAGAAAATCAAACCCTAATTGTAGGAAGTATGCATCCACTGGAAGGATCTTTAGCTTATTCTTAATAAGTTTTGCATTATCGTTTGCATCATCTTCAGTGGTACACCCTAAATATGTTTGTTCATTGAGGAAAAGAGATGAAAAGCATTAAATATATGAAGTCCAGTGCTAAATTGCCTGTTTAATGTAGACTCTGTTTCTTACTGAATGAGATTCCACATGTTAATTTCTCACCCTCACTATGCATCATTTTTCTCACTTCCAAAATGAAGAGAAGTGCTGGGGCTGAGGATGGTTTTGAGAATTAGATAACTTAATAAATTAAACAAATTTTAGATCTGTGTCTGAGCTGTTACCACAGCTATTTTCTTTTTCACTATTTTTAAAAATTCTTCTTGTTATTCTGCTACTATCCTAGGCCTTTATAAGTCATTCTTTGTTAACACTATGTGTATGTGGTGCAGAGGACCAAACCCAGGACCTGGAACATCTTAAGCAAATGCATAATTCATATACAAAGCATTTGTGCACTTAGCATTTTGAATTACATTAATCTTGTCTATAGGTAATATGTTATTTGATGTGATGTTTTATATTTTAATAATCATTTTTGGACTTAATTTGCTTATACTTTGCAATTTTCTTAATGTATAAATTAAGACCATTTTCTTCTCTGCTAATAAAGGCTGTACATGCTGTAAATTATTTCTATTTTTATTTAAAGAGCAAAAAAACAGGAAAAAGTTAGAAATATTACAGAATTTCAAGAAAAGAAGATAAACAGTAAGAAATCACTAGTTGATAAATTACATGTTGTTCTTTTAGAAATAGTTATTCAAGTTACAAAATTAAAGCACACAAAGTAGACACTCAAACAGTGAGAATGCAAACAGATCTGTTTAACAATCCAACAAGAGACTAGAAATATGGTTATCAATCCCACACACTGAAACATACATGCAGCTATATCTTTTATAGCACTTCCTATTTCCTTTTTTTTACAATAGCAATTATACATTTTTAAAATTTTATTTAAAGCAAAGAAAAAAGCAAAACAGAAAAAAGGGTAGCAGCAATACAGAATTCTAACAGAAAGAAAGAAAAAGGAAAATGACAAAAAGCCCCACCAAGAAATCAGTAATTTATAAATTACATACTGTCATCCTGGGTGTAGTTGTTCAGGTTACAAAGTTAAAGGGTACATAGTAAACATTTAAACAGTCAGACTACAAACAGTTCCGCTCAAAGATCCAACAAAGATTCAGCAATATGGTCATATATTTTCCACACTCAAACATACATGCACGTATATTCCTTAGAGCACATTCTTTTCCTCTCTTTTTTACAATAGCAATTGCACATTTTGGTTTTATTACACTTGTAGTGCTTATTTACTTTTTACACTAGAGACACAATATGATATTTATAAAAATGATTATTTATTTACTAATGAGGATAGTCTCAAGTTGTCTCCATTTACCTATGAAGGCCTCAAGATCATCCTTTTTAATAGCTGAGTAATATTCCATTGTATAAAAATGCCACCTCATTTTCATCCACTCTGCAGTTGATGGGCATTTTGGTTGTTTCCAGAATTTAGCTATCACAAATTGTGCAGTTATGAACCTGGGTGCGCATATATCACTGTGATATGAACTTTTCAATTCTTCAGGGAAAATACCCAGGAGGGGAATAGTTGGATTGAATGGGGCTTCCAATCCTAGTCTTCTGAGAATCCTCCATATGGATTTCCATAATGGTTGCACCAGTCTACATTCCCACCAAGAGTGGAGCAGTGTTCCTTTTTCCCCGCAGCCTCACCAACATTTGTTATCAGTTGATTTCTTGATGGCAGCTATTCTTTCCGGAGTAAGGTGGAATCTCAAAGTTGTTTTAATTTGCATTTCTCGAATGACCAGTGATGGTGAACATTTCTTCAAGTATTTATTTGCCATTTGTATATCTTTCTCTGAGAACTGTGTGTTCAAATCAGATGACCATTTTTGGAGAGAGTCTTTGAATTTGGGGGGCTTGAAGTTTTTCAATTCTTTATATATTCTGGACACAAGTTCTTTGTCTGAGAGATTGCTGGTTAAAATTCTTTCCCCCTCTGTGGGTTTTCTTTTCACTCTGTTGGTCATTTTCTCTGAAGCGCAGAAACTTTTCAATAAAATAAGATCCCATTTGTTGATTCTTTGAAGTGTTTCCCGTGCAGTTTGCATTTGGTTCATGAATTCTCTGCCTACCCCTATGTCTCCAAGACTTCTACCTGCCTTGGCTTCCAGTAGATTTAGTGTTTCTGTTTTAATATTGAGGTCTTTGATCCATTTAGACTTTAGTTTTGTGCATGGTGATAGGCTTGGACCTAGTTTCAGTCTTTGGCATGTAGAGAGCCAATTTTTCCAACACCATTTATTAAAGAGACTATCCTTCTTCCAGTGGACATATTTAGCCCCTTTGTCAAAGATCAGGTATCTGAGTGTCTTTGTAATTGTGCTTGCATCTTCTAATCTGTTCCATTTTTCCTCAGGTCTATTTTTTTGCCAGTACCAAGCTGATTTTATCACTACGGCTTTATAGTACTGTTTCATGTCAGGAATTGAGATGCCTCCTGCCTTGCTTTTGTTGCCTAGAATTGCCTTTGATATTCTGGGTTTCTTCTGTTTCCAAATGAATTTTAGTAGTGTTCTGTCTAGATCTGTGAGGTATGTGAATGGTATTTTGATTGGAATGCATTAAATCTGTATAACAGTTTTGGAGTATGGCCGTTTTCACAATGTTGGTTCTTCCTAACCAAGAGCAAGGAATGTCCTTCCACTTTCTGATATCCTCTTCAATCTCCTTTTTCAGCATAGTATAATTTTCAGCATATAGGTCTTTTACATTTTTAGTTAGGTTGATTCCTAAGTATTTCATTTTTTTACTTGTTATTGTAAAGAGTGATATTTCCATAATTTCTCTCTCAGTGAGTTCTTTGTTTGTGTACAGGAATGCTATTGATTTTTGAGCATTGACTTTATCCAGCTACACTGCTGAACTTGTTTATTACCTCTAGTTGTCTTTTAATGGAGTATTTTGGGTTTTCTATATAAAGTATCATGTCATCTGCAAATAGTGATAATTTAACTTCTTCCTTTCCTATCTTTACTCCTTTTATTTCTCTCTCTTGTCTGATTGCCCTGGCTAGTGTTTCCAGAACTATGTTGAAAAGGAGTGGTGATAGTGGACATCCTTGTCTTATTCCTGATTTTAGAGTGAAAGCTTTCAGTTTTTGTCTATTTAGTATAATGATGGCTGTTGGTTTGTCATAAATGGCCTTTATAAGGTTGAGGGAGATGCCGTGTATTCCAAGTTCCTGAAGGGTTTTTATCATGAACATGTGTTGGACTTTGTCAAAAGCTTTTTCTGCATCTATTGAGATGGCCATGTGGTTTCTGTTTTTAGCTCTGTTGATGTGGTATATTACATTGATTGATTTGCATATGTTAAATCATCCCTGCATTCCTGGAATGAACCCCACTTGGTCATGATGTATAATTTTCTTAATGATTTTCTGCATTCTATTTGCCAGTATTTTGTTGAGAATTGGGTTTTTTTCTTTCTTTCTCTTGATAAAGTTGGGGTTTGTCAATTTTATTTATTCTCTCAAAAAACCAGCTTTTTGATTCATTAATTTTTTGTATTTTTTTTTGTTTCAATTGCATTGATTTCTGCTCTAATCTTTACAATTTCCTCTCTTCTATGAGCTTTGGGTTTAGCTTGCTCTTCTTTTTCTAGAAGCTTGAGATGGAGCATTAGGTTGTTTATTTGTGCTCATTCTGTTTTCTTGATATGACAGTTTATTGCTATATATTTCCCTCTTAAGACTGCTTTCATTGCATCCCACAGAGTACAGTACGTTGTTTCTATATTTTCATTGAATTGTAGGTATTGTTTTATTTCTTCTTTAATTTCATCTGTAGCCCACTCATTGTTCAAAAGCTGTTACTTAATTTCCATGTATTTATGCAGGTTTTACAATTTCTTTTGCCATTAATTTCCAATTTCAGTGCACTATGGTGAGTTATTGAAATCGTGCATGGTACGATTTCAATAACTTTGCATTTACTTAAGAATGTTTTATGGGATAATATATGGTCTATTTTGGAGAATGTCCCATGCGCAGCTGAGAAGAATGTGTATTCTGATGTGGTTGGGTGGAACACTCTGTAAACATCTACTAAGTCCAATTGCTCACAAGTATGATTTAGTTCTGTTATTTCTTTGGTGACTTTTTGTCTAGTTGATCTATCTCTTTGTGACAATGGGCTGTTAAGATTTGTTATAATTGTGTTCTTGTGTATTTGGCTTTTCATTTCCATTAATATCTGTCTTATATAGTTGGGTGCTCCTGTATTTGGTGCATATATAATTTTTAGTTCTTCCTCTTGAATTTTTCCACTAACAAGTCTGTAGTGACCTTTTCTATCTCTTTTAATCATTTTATGTTTGAAGTTCACATTGTCTACAAATAGAAAAGTTACCACTGCTTTTTTCTGGGTTTCTGTTGCATGGAATACTGGTTTACATCCTTTGACTTTTAACTTATGAGTTTCTTTTTCGATCAGATATGTTTCTTGTATACAGCATATTGTGGGGTCCTGTTTCTTAATCCATTCTGTCAATCTATTTCTTTTTATAGGTGAATTGAGGCCATTTATATTTATGGATATCACTGATATGTACTGGCTCGACTTTGTCATGTTATGTTCCAGTTGTTTCTTTCTGCTTTTCCTCTTATTCAATTGCTTATCCTACCTGGTGGTTTCTTTCTGCTGTTGTTTTAGGGACTGTGGTCATTTTGATCTCTGTCTATTATGTCTTTCAGTACTCTTTCTAGGGTTGGTTTGGCAGACATGAATTTCTTCAGGTCTTCTTTGTCATGGAAGTATCTTGTTTCTCCATTAGATTTTAATGAAAGTTTTGCTGGGTACATCAGTCTGGGTTGTTCTCTTTCAGGGCTTGAAATATCTCACTCCAAGCTCTTCTTGACTTGAGGGTTTGTGTGGAAAAGTCTGCCATGATTCTAATGGGCTTTCCTTGATAGGTGAGTTGTGTCTTTTCTCTGACAGCTTGTACTATTCTGTTTTTATGCTGTATGTCTGAGATCTTAATTATTATGTGTCTGGATGTGGATTTATGTTGATTGTGACTGTTTGGTGTTCTATATGCCTCACTTATCTGCATATCAGATTCTTTCCTCATGTTTGGGGAATTTTCTGCTATTATTTCTGTAAATACTTTATGTATGTCATTTGCCTGGACTCCTGTATCTTTGCTAATACCCATTAATCTTATATTGTTGCTCTTGGCATCACCATGAAGCTTCTGGATTGTCACTTCATGCTGCTTTGTTATTTTTAAAATTTCTATCCTTTCCTGATCACTACTTGTGATCCTGTCCTCAAGGTCTGAAGTCCTATCCTCAGCTTCCTTTAGGCAGTTTTGCACACTTTCAATAGAATTTTTTGTTTCTTGGATGTCTCTTTCAGTTTGTTTCATGAATTTGGCTTGTTTTCTATATTGTTTATTCCAAGTTTCAATCAGTTTCCCATGCTCATGTACTTTTTTCTCTAGTTCTTCTTTAGCTGCATTCAACAACTCCTTTACTAAAGTTGTTATTTCTATCTTACATGGGAGAGTACTTCTAATTTGATTTCCTCTATAGCCTGATGCAGTTGTTTTTTTATTTCACTCGCTATCTTTTCAGAGATTCCCGGTGTGTTACTTTTGGGGTCCTCTGTTTCAATGTCTCCTATACTTGCTTCTGGTGAACTGTATGTTTGAGACTGCATTTTGCTTTTTTGTTTTGTCATTTTCACTCTGCCTGATGTTTTCTATGTGAAGGAGGGGATCACACACACTCTTTTCAGACTCACCGGTCTTACAGTTAGTTGGAGGGAGTTTTACTACTGGCCCAATTTATCCACTGTACATCTCTATTTTAGGGGTATACTCACCACATTGATACAGTTAATCTGCTGTAGTCCAAGGTTCACAGCCTGGGAGCAAAGTTCCAAATTTTCTCACACTAACTGGATCCCGCTGAGGTCTTCTGATGTTCCAGGTGGGAGGGTGGCCCAGCTGAAGCAGTCCAGGGCAGTTTTCAGTGTTGGGCGGGCCTCCTCGATGTTGATGTTCCCGGTGGCAGCGCGGGCCCTTGGTGGAGGTTACAGGCAGCTTACACCTGATGCTGGCTTCCACTAAGTTCCCGGTGGCAGGGCGTGCCCACAGATGGAAGTTCTTGTAAATTATTTCTTTAGTACCACTGATGGGAAATAGTGAAAATTCTAATTTTAAAAATCTATTGAAATCATTTTTAATTTTTATTTATTGTTTTTTTACTTTTTATTATTTAGTTTGTTTTTTAATTTCCAAATATTTGTGTATTTTACAAGCCTTTCTATATTTCATTAATTTCCAATTTCACTTAACTATATTTCATTAATTTCCAGTTTCACTTAACTATAGTTAGTATGATTTGTGAAGTTTTTGAATCATGTTGAATTAGTTGAGACTTGTCTTATGGTTTATTTGATAAATAACCATCCATTTTTGGAAAGGCTGTGTATTTTTCTTCTTCAAGTCAATTAATTTAGGTTCGTTGACTATTGGTTAAAAGGCATTGCATCTGTGCTGATATTTTGTTCTCTAATTATTGACAGAAGTATATTTCATTTGCAAATTAAAATTGTTGAATGAGCAGTCTCACCTTATTTGCTCATCTTCCCTCTTTCTTTCCAGGATTGGACTGACACTAAACATAGTAACAATTTAAATACGTGTTTTGGAGGAGTCAAGGCTTCTGATTCTGCAACACTTTCACCGTCACTTTAGCTGCTCTGAGAGCAAATTGAGCTTTACTTTTAAATGATCATTTCTGCTTGATAGTTGACCAAAAATATGTAAAGAGAATCATATTTTATTTGAGTGGATGTAGTATTAGCTTCTCTCGATATATTTAATTCAGGTTTATCTGATCAAATTTTTATTTCAAATATTCTTGACTATTATACACAGTCCAACTAGATAGGACTATAAAGATTCTCTATAAAAATTAAATTTTTGAGGTGTACATTGTGGAGGGGGAGCAGCCCTTCCCATTGCCATCTCTACCCCATGGGAACCCAGGTGAACCAAAGCAGAAGGTCCAAAGAATATTCCCTCACTACTGCCATGACTGAGGTGAACTACTTAGGAAGGCCCAGGTACCAAAGGGAACACCAATGACACAGTAGTGCCAAAACAAAGGAACACAGGATGGACAGGTGAGACTAGTGGCATAAAAAGCCCAAGGCAACAGCAATACATGGCAACAGGTGGTAGGTTAAATGAGTCAGCACTGTGCTTGGAGCAAAGACATGTAATAGAAGGAGGTGAGTGAGGCAACCCCTGTTTTTTCTCTGTCTCTGTCTCTCTGCCTTTATCTCTGTCTCTGTCTCTTTGCCTCTCTTTCTCTCATGCTCTCTCTTTCTTCTAAATGGTTGGAAGAAATCCAGCCACAGAAAATTAATCCAATCCCCCCAATCTGGAGACCAAATTCAGATAATTCCTTGTTTCCTCCCGTATTCTTTCTCTCCTGCCCTCTCCTCTAGTTTCTCAAAGTTTGTGGGCTCATTCTTTGTCTTCCAGTCTTGCTTCTACTTTCTTTTCAGTTATCATTTTTTATCTACTATCCATCTTCTATCTCCCCACCACAGGGTAAAACCACTCTACCAACAAGAAACACTTTGAATTCACACTCCCAGTTTAAAATTGGTTCATTATAATTGGGTATTTTGTTCCTATATATGGTTTAAAGTACAAAGTTAGTAGCTACCACAGTTTGTCAATTTCCAAACTGTGCTTGATACTATTGTTATTGCTAATTATACTACTTTAGCTTGGATGTCGTATCTGCTGTAATCACTTGTTTTCCCTCTGTAACTTTACTGGGAATCTCTGGGGGTAATCTCATCAAAGGCTGGCACAAAAGAGATCTGGACTGAGCTAAACTGACACCAACATCTCACACTTACCTAACTGGGAAGACAGGATCTTGAGACAGAACAATCCAAGAACTTCTTACATGCAGAAGACATCCTAAAGGAACAGGACACACTTTTCCTAGAAAAGTCTTGATATTAGTGATTACTACAAAAAATGTACAAGGATCAACTCAGAAAACAAAACAAACATTTTTAAAATAGAAAATGAAAAGCAGCAGAAGCAAAATGCAATCTCATACCACTGGCCCACCCAGAACAAGTTCAGCAAATGAGATAGAGGAAAATGGATGATACATACCTGAAATTTCTAAAATGAGAGCAAACAAAGTAAAGAAACAAATCCATAAGGATATAGAGGAAAACAGACATGAAATAATCTCTCAGGTGAAAAAAGAAATGTTAACATTCATAGAGGAACTGCTCATCAGATCTAGAGTAGAGTTAGATGAAAAGTAGATGATGATAGGTAATGATGGAACTGTACACAAAAATTAAATTTTCAGTGGATCTGAATGACAATGCTGATTGGGTTCCCTGATTTGTGTTTTCTTCTTCTTATCTATTGAAAATCTGAAATTTTGCTCTAACATTGCTGTACTCATTTGAAAAAGAAAAAAATACATTTTCCATTTTATAGTCATTTTCTGTACACACTTTTCTCCCATAAATTTTAAGCAAAATGTCTTGTGATAAAACTATCATCCAATATTCATAAGAAAAGCAAATGTATCCTATATTAGACAACATTGAGACCTTTTTTGTGTAACATACATAATCTGGCTGTATTTATCTCAGATTGTCTCATTTTCTGGGAAATATATATATATATATATGTATATTTCTTATATTTGTATACATTTATACACATACATATATGCATATGAATAAGTAAAATAACTTATATGCATTTCTACATGTATTGATATGAGGTGGATACAGAGGAAGATTAATATATGTACTTAATTGTCTTCCAGATGCATATGTACATACTTAATTATCTTCACAATTTGAGAGAATTCTTTAAGTATAAAATCTTTAGAGGTGAAGTTTCCATCAATTCATAATTCTCATTAGAGAAATAATTTCTCATTACTATTATTTTTTTCTTTTTTCAGCATCAGGAATAGAGCCCAGGACCTCATGCATGGTAGACAAGTGACCTACCACTGAGTCACATTCCAGCCCACATCACTGCCTTTTTAAAGATGATTAATGTAGCTATTCTTTGATACAACTGAGAAGTGTATTTCTTCAGCATATGTGTAGTCTGTTACTTCTTTCTTTATTTTGCCAGATATCTAATGTTTTGAATCATGGCTGTCATGCAGCAGATTCTTCCTGTTTGCAAAATAACTGGAGGCTAAATCTTCTCTTCCTTGCACAAGGAGGCACTTGATGTTATACAGTTTAAGTGGTTTTCCTATTCCCTTTCTTGAGACTTCAAGGAAAACAGAATTTTATAGTTTTACTTAACTTTAGAATCTGATAGGCAATAATCCTTCTGTTACACATATGAACCAATGTTTTTGGTACAGAAGAGAGAGGATAATATCTCAGTAGTCCATGAAATTTTTTCAATGAAGAGTTGCTGGTGAGAAATGATGTCTCAGTTTCCTGCCTGATATGTATCTTTCACTTATCCCCTCCCCATAATCCAAAAATTGTTTTAAACCTGATATCTTTGGTAAATAGTAAATCTGCATTTCCCAATCTCCCTTTATTTTTTGGACATTTCATTCTTCTTAACAATTTAATAGAGATGCCTGATGGTGAAGCGCTCATAAAGAAAAGACCAATATGTTGCTGAGGTTTTAATACAGTGAGTTTGGGACTGACATATATTAAGTTTTGCTTTATTATTTATATTTGTATATATAAATATAAAAGCTTTTTATGTGCAACTGAGCTCCTTGTTTCACCACTATGGCAGAGGTTACAGCAGTTCCTATTGCAGTAGTTATATATGACTCACGATACATTTTACATGAAATATTTTGACGTTTGCAGCCACTTTTGGTTTTACTAGGTTAAACATTAAAAACATGTTTTGGTTCATAGAAGGAGGTTAAGAAAAAGATAAGCAATATGAAGTCTGCCTGAGTTGCTCAGAAATAGGTTTTATGTGAATTTCATCTTCAGGTTGACAATAAGGAAATTACAGGTATTCCTAGATCATGAAAATTCAGACTCACATTTCAAATGTATAAAGAAAAAATTTGTTTCCAAAATTTATCTCAAAAGCAAAAAGGCAACACCCTCAGTAAACACTTCATGATGCTGCTTTATGTAACAATGAGATTGTCAGGGTTTGGCGACTGCCTTAGATTAGTACCTCGTAACTTGGCAGGATTACTCACACTAGCAGGTCAGATGACTGCTGTTCAGACTTACAGACATGTTTTGCGCACTGATTAGTAACAAAATCTTGGAGTGTTTATCAATCATAAGTGTCACATTGTGTTGTTCTGTCATGAAAAAAATAATAGATTTTAATTTTCCAGGTCATATGCCCGACAGAAGGTATATGCACCCAATTGTACACATATTGAAGCTGTTATTAGATTACTTTAAACCTTCAAATTTCTATTATTATTTTTACAAAAGAAGACTTAACTACCTACCTCAAAATTTAGTCATTTTGAAAGCATATTATTTTTATTTTATCTAATAATTGCAAAATTATCCTGGAATGTGGAAACCATGGTGGAAACTTTTGTACTTTATTATTTTTCTTTACTTGATTTTTATAGTAGTTTTAATTTCACAATACAGTTGAAAAGAAAGTATGTGTTTCCCTTATAAACCCCATCCCATTCATCCACCTCTCTAAATATTCACAACCCCCCAAAAAGTTCATAAATGCTGCAATTGATGAACCCACATGGAATTAGCATTGTTACCACAGCCACAGTTTATGTGAGGATTTACTTTTGTTGTAATAAGATGCACTTTTTTCTGGTAGAAATAAACCTCTTAAGCAGAGCAGAGCATAGATCTAAAAATAATATCATACTCCATACTTAGGCTCTGCAGAATTCTCCTTTGTGCATCAATGAATTAATCATTTAGTTACTATTATAGTTTTGTTTGTTAAAATAAATACAGTTGTTTCAGATAACTGAATATTTTCTCTAGACATAAAATTCTTCATGCCACTGTCACTAGGGAAAAACCATAACAACAATGTTAGCATTAGAAAGAGAAGAAAAATAACATCAATTAGAGAACCTCACTTATCTCTGCTAATTATAGAACTAATGTATATGTGTTCAGTCTTTTTGTCTTTCTTTTTTTGTAACAGGAATTGAACTCTGGGCCTTGAACTTACCAGGCAGGCATTTATGCTGCTGAGCTGTATCTGCAGCCAGAGCTAATATAAATATACATATATTTAAACATTGAAATATTAAAAGTATTGTCAAAATTATGCTCTGGGTTTCTTTTCCTTCATTTAATTTCAAGAAAACAAAGGAAAGGGAAGTAGGCTGATTTTAAATGACTTTTTCAACATGCTTTTTCTAGGACATGTAATAAAATTAATAGAGATTAAAATTAAATATTCACATTTTCTAATTTTAAAATGGTAGCACATGATTACCCTGAAACTTTGTAATATCTTGAAGTGGCTAATGAACTAGCAAATATGATGGCATATAGTCAGCATATATTCAGTTTTAGTCTTTCCCTTTTGGAAATTGATACTTCATTTTTGTAGACAATTAAGCAGCATAATCCTAGTCATTTAAGAGGCAGCCTAATACAGAAGTGTATCAAAATTTCTAAGCTCTGTTTGAACTTTGTATATAAGTTCTTGATAGGTTATGTGTTAACACATCTTTTGAAATTGGGAAATGTTGATTTAGACAGCTTCATAGTAAAAATTTCCATAGCCTTAATGGGCAAACATTTAACATAAAAATATATGGGATAATGGGTCAGATGCAATGTTTCCTAAAGTAAGTTATTTGACTGATTTTTCTTCATAGTGTAAGAATTACTTGCTATTAAACTTGGGTTATGCATAATTCTACTTCTGAAGCACTTCACAAGCTATACTACTCATTTATCCATCTCTCTTGTACTTCTACATCTACTATTGATCAAATTTAGTCAATCTTAATTGTTATATTTCATATGAATACCTTCACACTTCATTTTCACTACTGTCATTTGGATTAGCACAGTTATTCCAAAGTACCCTATATCAGTCTAAGTCGTTGTCCACATCACTAGTTTTGTGAGTTTTCTTTAGCAGAAGGCGGTGATACATCTGCAGCTACTTCCTGCCCCTTTAAGAACAGCTCAAATACTATTATATATGAAACTTTTCTAAATAATGTAATAGATTCAAATTTTATAATGTATTCCAATAATGTATAATTCCAATTGCTCTGTGAGTCTAGTGCTACAATGACTATGTCAATTTTGGCAGTATATGTAACCAAGTTGATTTCTGACTTTTTATGTTAAAATAGGAGTAAAAATTAGTATATAGTTTAGCAAATATTTCCAGTTTTTTGGTTTCAGTGATAAGGTGTATCTTCACTGACCCATGAAATTTGATGCTATTTGGGTTAATGAATAAAACACAAGTGGAAGATGGATGTGTTATCCTGGGAGAAAGCGTTAGTGAGAGAGTGCATGGCTCACATTGATGTTGTTTGATTTCTACAGTAGCAACTGGGAATATTTTACATAGTCTTCTTAATCCCACCAAATAAATTCGTGGAAATGAGTTCTAAAATTCATTTAAGAATGATGGGGTTGAATTGAAAACATTTCATTGGCATTATGGGCTTTTTTTCTGCATCACAATCAAGCTCATCCTATTGCTATAAACAACAACAACAACCAAAAAAAAAAAACACAGAAAACAGAGAACTGTATATGAAAGATACAAAAACTACACTTATGGTTGACAGAAATAATGCTTAAAATTAATTATGCTTACTTAAATAGTAAGTTCAACTCACTTAAGTTTACTGGTTACCAGTTTTCAGAAATAATATCACCTAGATAAATACACAGAAAATTTACTTTATCCCTCAAAAGTTCTCTCTCTCTATGTATATAATGCTTTCCTTTTGAAAAATAGCCTCAATTATTTTCTGCAAGGAAGAAATATTCAAAAGCTATTCATGACACACACTGCAGACTTTAAAAAGTATTATTTTGACCCAAAAACTCAAAATAATATTTAAAAAAGAACAAATTGGAAGAATGATGTTTCCTGTCTTCAAGCCTTCCTACAAAGAGAATACAGTAATGAAGACTGCAACAGTAAATATGTGGGAAAATTAATGCATTGGAATACAGAGTCCAGAAATAGATCTGATAAATATAATTGAATGATATTTTGACAAATGAGGAAATGAAGCAAACTAGAGTGAAAAGACTGTTATTAACAAATGATGATGGAAAAAGGTACATACACAAACACAAGTAAATATTACATTTGTCTCAAAAATTAACGCAACATGTATACTCAATTTAAATGTAAAATTAAAGAGTACAAAAGTCTTGGAAGATATACTAGAAGCAAATTCAGATGAGCTTGAGTATGGAAGTGAATATTTAATTGAGAAAATAATATTTGAAGGGATGTATCTCATAAACAACTTTTACTCAAAATATGCTAAGAACTTGTAGAACTCAACCACAAGAAACAGAAATTTTATTTCCTGAAAGATTGGTTTTGGCAGCATATGTTTATAGTATGTACTTATATGTCTAATAGTCCATGATAAAGGTTTTTTTGCTTGATAAGGCTTGTCATCAAATAAAGTTTGAACACCACCTATGTGACCTGCTAGTGTGAGTAGCTCTATGTTGCTAGGTACTAATCTAGGCAGTGAAAGACAGTCAACAGTTGGTAGTTTAATTGCTAAGTAAATATCTTACTTTTCACTCATTGCTAAGACAAAATACATAACACTCAAGGTTAATGGAGGAAAGGTTTATTTAGCTCAGTTTTCAGAGGTTTCAATTCATAATCAGCTGGCTTCAAGGCAGAGTGGCATGGCAGATGGGCAACAGTTCATGGCTTCAGAAGACAGCAAGAGCAACAAGACAAAAGGGAGCAATAAGCCTCTTTTCCTCCCTTATATTGTATGCAGGCTACCATCCTAAGGTAGGTGTAGCACTCACACTCCTATCCAAGCACTAGACCATTAACCAGTCACAAACTCTAGATTCAACCATCTCCAAAACATCCATCCATACCCCATGGTGTACGAGGTTTTGGGGCAACTTCTTGACACAAACTATAACATTCCACTCCCAGCCCCTCAAAGGCTTATGTACATCTCTTTATGCAAAGGCATTTAGTCCACCTCTAAGTCTCAACAGTTTCAGCACTGCTGAAAAGTCCAAGTCCCAAGACTTCTCTGAGATGTAAGGCAAACTCTTAGCTGTGAGCCCTTGTAGAAATCAAAAGTAAGTTAAACACTTCCCAGCATTCAATGGCATGACAATAAAATTTCCATTCCAAAAGCTACAAACACTGAAATATAAAGGAGTGGGACCAGTGCAAGGCCAAAATTCAGCAGGGTAAGTATTAAGTCTTGTAATTCCTTGTGCAGCATCCAAGGCCATCTGTGGCAACTTGTGAGTTCTAAAATGTTGAGGGGCTCCACCCTTACAGCATTTCTGGTGGGCACCCCTACAGCTTCTCTCTTGGGCTGACTTTGTTGCTTTCTTGCAGCTTTCCTCAGATGATCCATGTTCCTGACTTCTCCCCTGCACCTTTGGTTTCACCTCCACTGTTACCACTCTACAGAGACTGGGTAAGTTGAGCCATGGGAGACAGCCTTGGACAGGGAGTGAGATGAAGACAGATCCCTGAGCATTGGTTGGGACAAAAGCAGGATCCCTTTGGTGGCCAGAGGCCATGTCTGACAGGAGTTTGAGTTTGAATCTCATAGCATAGAGTATTTGAGACCTCATTCTCCTGCCAGTATCCAGCAAGAAATGTAAACTAAAATGACACTGAAATTCCACCTCACTGCAGAAAGAATGCCTGTCATCAAGAAATCAACCAATATCAAAAGCTGTTGAGGCTGTAAAAGAAAAAGAAATCCTTCTTAATGTTTGGTGGTAGTATAAACTGATACAACTGCTATGTAAATCAGTATGGAAATTCCTCAAAAAATAAAAACAGAAATTTCATTCTATCCAACTATTATCTTTCTGGATATCTTCCTTAAAATGTTAAAGATATTACACCACAGCGATATATGGAAAGCTATGTTTATGACAACAAAGTTCATGATACCATAGCTAAATCTTGGAAACAACCTGTATGTCCATGTGGTATTTGTACACAATGGAGTAGTGCTCTGCCGCAACATAGGATAAGCTTGAGCCTTTGTAGCAAATGTATGCACCTCAAGACCATGATGTTAAATAAATCAATGATACAAGTTGAATTTCATATAGTTTCTCATATGAAAAGCCCATATGTAAATAAAATGTGAAATAAAAGACAGAGAGGAAGAAAGAAGAAAGAAAGAAAGAAAGAAAGAAAGAAAGAAAGAAAGAAAGAGAGAAAGAAATGTGAGAGAGATGAGAGAGAGAGAGAGAGAGAGAGAGAGAGAGAGAGAGAGAGAGAGAGAGAGAAAATGTTATTATTAACCAGCAGAAGCAATGTATCTAAAACTATACCTATAATTGTGTTTTTTGGCTTATTAGTCTGATTGCTAGTCTGAATATGTGCATACTACAGTCAGATGTAGAAGAATGCAAAGCATCTATGTACTAGAGACCTGATGAATCTAGTCAAGGGCTTGGAGCCCACAGCAATGTCTCAGGCATGTCCATATCAGGAGGCTGAAAATCTGAGATGAAAGATAGAAAGATCTGAGCTGCTAAGGCCCAAGGGCCAGATAAAGGATTTGTGCAAAAAGGCTGAGGGATCTGCTCTTGAAACCAGGAGATGAATTCCAAGACAAAGGATGAGGATTGAAGTCCTCTTGAGGAAAGAAAACAGCCAAACAATTTTCAAAGAAAAACTATTGAAATTCCTCTGAAGAAAAGTCACAAGGAAGATCCTTCAAGAAAGATCAGCTGAAATCTTTCCCTCCTATTCTCCTTTTATATTGTTTTGACAACAATCCTTCTTAAAGTAGGTGTTCCTTGCTCAGAAAAATGCTGAGCTGGCTATTCTCCACTCAAGTTGGCAATTAAAAATTAGCCAAAAAATGTGATTAATTTTATAAGAACTTATATATGTTAATTGAATCTGATACTAGAGGAATAATAAGGGGGCACAGAGGAAAGGGGAATAAAAAGAATTGAGATTATATATATATAATCTCAATTATATATATCTATATACCCACTTCCTACAATTATTATAATAATTTATATTGTGAACATGTACTAATAAAAATTAAAAATTAAAATAGGGCAACAAAATTAGATATTTTAAAACTTTACCAAATTTGGTGATGTATGAACAACTCAATGAATGTAATCCATTGTGTAGGAAAAAAATACAAATGCTCACAAACAAATATGTATAGATAAAATTGGAGATTTTTCATAGAAATTATAGTTTGCATTATTCTTTTTTATTTAAAGAGGAAAAAACAGGAAAAGGGTAGAAATAATACAGAACTTAAAAAAAAAAGATAAACAGTAAGAAATCACTAGTTGATAAATTACATATTGTCCTCCTAGAAATAGTTGTTCAAGTTACAAAATTAAAGCATAAAAAGTAGATATTCAAACAGTGAGACTGTAAACATCTATGCATGCATGAGTCTCTACATGTATTTCTATCCTTTCTGTATTAGAGGGAAAAACAAAACATAGCAAAGCAAAACAAAACAAAACAAATTCCTATAAAAAATATGAAAACAAAGTGATCTACACTGGTTACTGTGTTGTCTCTTATTATCTTCAGTAGAATTGTCTATATCATCAGACATAATTGAATGTAACAGTATAATTGAATATAGCAGTACACAAAAATATTAGTAAAAACAAAATATTGTAGACAGTGTAAAACTTCAAAGGCAGGTAATAATCAAACCAGAGTGGGTATCCTAGTGAATCTTGTCATCTTCAGTGTAGTTGCCTATACTTTCAGACTTGATACTATCAATCGTAACAGTTTTGAATAAAATCTGTCAATACAAAACTGCAATCTAACAAACCAGATTCAATAAAGATCAGTCATGGTAAAACAGTATAAGTTATTAAGAGATTCATATTAAGTTAATAGGAAATTAAGGATGGTTACCGTACTATATCCTGCTATTTTCAGAATAACTGTCTGTGCCTTCAAATCTAGTACAAGTAGATAAGCCAGAACAGCATATAATCCATATAAACAGTAGTGTGAGTAATGTGGGTTTTAAATCCTGATACACTATTAACAATATCCTCTGCTTTCTTTTTTTAGACTGTTTTTCCCCTTTCACTCTGACAGGGTGCTATGCATTTTGGGTCCCACAAACTCCCCAGTTTTTAGATTGGGAGGGGGCAACCTGCTTTTTATCTAAGTGGTTCCGAACCTTCTCATTTCTGGACTTGATCTCAAGTTGTATTCCTTTATCTACAAAGGAATTTTTACAAGGTTTTCCTTTGTTATATTTTGGTAGTTCTCTACTGCACATAAGTATCCTGTCTTTCCAACCTATCTGCAAGTGGTGGTTGAGTTGCCCCTATTTCTTTCTGGCTCCCTGTCACATAAAGCATTGTTTTCTTATATTTGATTTTTGGTCCATAAATCCTCTCTCAGGTTTATTATATTTCCTATACAGAGTATCTTGATGGACCCTACCTCCTGTTCTACTCTGCCTGTATTTCTTTTTTTTTTTCAGTGTATCAAGGGCATCTATGTTAGAGATTATAGCCATCCTTCTCTGCCTCATTTCTGCTATGCTATTTTTCTGCCATTGTTTGTTGTTTTTCTCCTTCATTCTGCTGCCTGCCCATTCATTGAGGCCTTTCTGCTACTGTTCCTGAAATCCTGGTATTCTTTTTCTCTCTCTCTAGAATGTCCTTCAGTATTCTCTGTAGGGTTGGATTGGTGGTCACAAATTCTCCCAGTTCCTCTTTGTCATGGAAGCATCTTGTTTCTCCATTAATTTCTAGTGACATTTTCTCAGGGTACATCAATCTGGGTTGGAGATTAGTTTCTTTCAGAGCTTAGAATATTTCTCTTCAAGCTCTTCTTGATCTGATGGCATGTGTTGAGAAGTCTGCTGTGACTTGATGGGTTTTCCCTTATAGGTGATCTGTTTCTTTTCTCTGATGGCTTTTAATATTCTGTTTTTATATTGAATTTCTGGTATCTTGATTATTATATTTGTGGGTGTAGCTCTGTTTTGGTTGTAGGTAGCAGGAGTTCTGTATGCCTCACATAACTGAATGTCATTTTCTTTTCCCATGTTTGGGAAGTTTTCCTTATTATTTCCATGAATAGTCTTTGTAATTCACCTGTTTTTACTCCTGCTTCTTTGTTCACATTTCTTATTCTTAAATTGTAGATTCTCTTGTCATCTTCTAGCCTTTGTATTGTTACTGCCTATTTCCTTGTTATTTTTAAGGGATCTTTCCTTTCATGATCACACATTGCAAACTTGTCTTCAAGTTTTGATAGCCTATCCTTAATTTCTTTTAAGCTGTTTTGCCAGCTTTCAATGGAGTTTTTAATTTCCTGGTAATCTCTTTGAATCTGCTTTGGGTATTCTATACTTTCTTTATCAAATGTTTTTCTCCTTTTTTGTGCTCCTCCCTTCTTCTGTCTGTGTCTTCTTGAGAGATGCTTAGCATTTATTTTATTAATCTACTTATATCTTGCTTTGCCTGATCTAATATTTCAGTTTTGAACTTGTTTAGAAGGTCCTGAAGATATCTCTTAATGTCCATTGAAGCCATGTCTGACATTGCATGTTTGCTGCCCTCAGTCTCTTCTGTATTTCCCTCTCCTGGATCAATGTTCTCAGGATTTTGGGCTGGGGGCTTTTTCTTCTTTCTCTTTCTTGTCATGTTTTTGGTTTCTTCTATACAGGTGTATAGTGGAGGTTTCAGCCTCTTTCCTTGTTGGTTATGGTTCCTCTGAAGCATGCTGACAAGGGATTTCTGCCCTCTCCTGCTTGCTCTTGTCACTGAGATGTAAGCAGGGCCTACCTATGCTGGCCCATCCCCATTGGGCCAGTCAAACTTCAGGGGCCTTTCACCAGATTAGTGTGTGCTAGGCATAGGGAATCAGTTTGGGATGGCTTATTGGGTCCCAGACATCTTTACCTCTCTCCTGCATTATTATTAATGAAATACTGCACTATAACTTTCAGAGATTTTAATTTTAGGGAAAACTATAAATAACTTTTAGATAAATCTCTATACTATTTCTCAGAAGAGTATATAAATCTACAATTGTTCCAGAATTTATAATGTAGCTATGATATATAGTAATGAAATGACATAAGTGTGTGTGTGTGTGTAAATGTGTGGCTTCACATGTGTTTTGCTGGACATAAAATTATCAGTAAATAAAAATGCAAGAAATTATATGACATCTAATATTCTGCATAATACAGTTTTACAGGTAACACTAAAATCCAGAAAATTAATTGCATGCATCTCATAAAAATTAGCAGCTTTACTCCTGATTCTGTAACACACAGTGTAATTATGAAGGCTCTAATCAACTGTCATTTTCTTAGGTATATTTCTCAACTTTTTAGTTTATTTTTATGTGTCTAAATAAAAATATCTTTCAGAATTAAAGAAGGAAAATATATATGAGAAATAAAATAGTTTTGCTAAAACTTTACTAAAACAACATATGTTTTGTCATGGTTAATGAAATTTGTCATTTTAGTAGTTGTCTCAGAATTTCCAATGCTACTATGAAATATAGTAATCTTTTTCTTCAATCTTTTTTTTCTTAATAGCATTTTAAAAATTAAAATATTAATGCCTATGTTGGAAATTTCAAAATAAAGTCATGTGCAGTCTGGATACACCTTGACAAATCCACTCCTAAGCAGCGTCATCATTGTGGGAATATTGGGAAATGCACCTGCACAAGCTTGAATGGCACAGACCAGTCACTCCACACAGCTTCGGGATGCAGTCATGACACAAGGTGAGTATGAGACATATGACGCTGCTACAAGCATGACCTCATAACTTGGCACAATGTTTTACAGTAAACACTTTTAAGAATGTAATTCTACAGCAAAACATTGATACAAGGCATATTATGAGGAAAACATAAGCCAGCAGTGCAACTGAATATTATTCATACCAAATACCGTGCACTTGCATAACTGTGTGTATGCTTTCATAGGATCCTCAGTGCAGTACTTTTGTCCACAGTAGATCACTGTAAACACATACACACAGCATACATTAGGGTGAGTACTTCAAGATTAGAGCTGCTAGGGTGTCACTGGGCAATAGGAACTGTTCACCCCCATTATAACCTTACAGGATCACAGTTACTATATAGCACATCACTGCATTATCATCATATTTGTGTATGGCAGAAGGTTAAATTAATTTCTACACACAGGTATATAGTAATTATTCATGTTCTTCTTTTTCTAATCCTTCTCTTTATTCTTACCTAATGTCTAGAGACTATAACTTACAATATACCTTATATTTTAATTCTTTTCTCTTAAATTTTTATAATTATAAATAATATATAAAAGAAAAAATTGCATTGCTTTATAAATATAAGTAAAGAACAGAAAAGATACTGGAATATGTATAAGTTATACCATCACAATCATGCATGGTCCCTAAGTACAAACTATGTGTCCTTTTTGTTGTGTTTTTTCTTTTCTTCATCATTTTTAACACTAAATTATACACACACACACTCATAAACCCTTTTATTTTTCATTATACAAAGTGAGCATATAAGCAGACTTGACATTGTTTCTTCTTCTTTTTTTTTTTTTTTAATCGGTACTGGGGATGGAACTCATGACTGCGTGCTTGCAAGGCAGGCACTTATGCCGCTGAGCTAAATCCCCAGCCGACTTACCATTATTTCCATCAGCCTTCGTTACTATTAACTTTATACTCACAATGGTTGTCCTCTTAACTCCTACAATTTTGAGATAAAGTACTCTCTAAAAGCTATATAACCGAAAACCAAATGTGATGCACATTTTTAAACTTTTCAAGTGTCTTTTGTATACGTAAGTGAAGGTCCTTCCCAGGGCAATTAGAAAAGGAAAAAAAATCTATGTAAGAAAAGAGAAGGTGAAATTCACACCATTTTGTTAATGTAATTTTATATAGAGAAAACTCCCACTATTACCCCCTAAATAAACTAGAACTAGTAAATATGGCAAATTTTCAGAATCCAAACATGCAAGAATCAGAAATCAGAGAAAGTATTTGTAAGTTATATATCTAATAAGCATTAATATCTAAAACACATAAAGAGTTCAAATAACTCATTAGAAAAAAGTCTGTTTGCAAATAGCCAAAGACTAAAAAAGATCTTTATTAAACAAACACATAAATGGTCAAAATATATGTGAGAAAAATGTTCAACATCACTCATAATTTGAGAATGAAAACTAAAGTCACAATTGAGATACCATTTCATTTCATTTTACCCCAAAATATATACCTTAGAAATAAGGACCCCAAAGTGGAGGATAATTAAGAGGTTTCCCACAGTGGAAGAGTATTGGAAGCTCTACCCTAGCAAGCAATTAATCTGATCTTCTGAGGGGAGATCTTCAGAAAAAAAGTTGTTACAAAAGAGCAAAATTGAGCCCTCTCCAATCTCTATAGCTTTTTATCTTATTAATAAGCCTGTGATTGTGAATCTTGCTTATCAAGTTGATTGGTTTGAATGACACCTAGCAGATGACTAAAGCATGATGCTGAGTATGTTTGCATAGATAAGGAAAAGGGAGCCCTGAGGACCATCTATGGCTCCTGGACCTTCTCTGTCTGGTGCTGTCCTTGTCTCTTCTCAGCAGCTATCATGAAGTGATCCCTTTTGTTCCATAAAGCTTTTTTTTAACCATGATGTTTCCTGGAGTAAGTCAGTCATGGACTAAATTCTCTGCAATCTTTGTCCAAGTGAATCATTTATTTCTCAAAATTTGCATGCCAGGCATTTTTCCCAGCAAGGGGAAATCTGATTAATATATGATGTCTACATCTCAGCATCCTTATGCTGTCTATCATGGGGTGATGTAGCCAAGGTGACTCTCAGCACAAGTGAAATCATGATGGCTGCTGGATCTTGAACTTTCAGCTTCCAAAATGGTAGGATGAATACATTTCTTTTACTAAATACAATAACAGGTAGTACATTATAGTAACAGAAAAGAGCCTAGTACATACATATTACTTTAGTAGGAAATAGAAAACAATTGATATGATGGTAACCAAAGCCTAAAAGTTGCAGGAAAAGGAAGTAGTGATCAAAACTTAAAATGTTTCAGTTAGGAACAATAATTGTAAATATTTGAGATGATGAATATGTCAAATAATTTAATCATTGCATATTATGTGTACATATACATAATGGCATGATATATAAAATCACAATTTGCCAATATTTAATAAATAAAGTAAAAACAATGTTGTATTCTACTATAGTGAATATATATCACCAAATATTCACTTTCATGCTTTTAATTTGATTTATACATTAGCATTTCTTGTTATGTTGTCATATACCTATAAACCTTTGCTGCTACATGCTGTTAGAAGACTTATTATTATGTGTAATGATATGTAATGCTACTGTCATATGTAAGATCCTTCTATTAAAAAGAAAATAATTTGAGCACCAATAAACATGAAAGTATTGATATTGACTGAGTGACAATATCTCCAATTAAAGGATGACATACATAGGGTACAGGATTTGAATTCCATAGCCAGCACAGCAAATTAAATGTATAACAGCTTCTCTACCATTAGCTGATTGTTTTCTATAATTTTATGAGGTATGTTATTGGTATTTTGATGGAATTGAATAAAATTGGTATAACAATTTTGAATGTATGGACTTTTCCTTGGTTGTTCTTCCTATCCAAGAGCAAATTCATAAAGAAAAATTTCCCAACAGACTGAAGCATTAGTTTTGGATATCACAAATTGCAAACTTCGTGTTTATAAATTTCGAAAATCTTTTAACTTTAAATAGACGCTGAACTCTGTTAGGGATTTCTTTTTCTGCACAAAAGCATTTTAACATTAGTTCCCAGTTGATTCTCTGTAATATTTCCTGTGCAAGTGAAGCTTTGTTCATGAAGTCTTTGCCTACACCAGTATCTTTAAGAGTTCTACCTATTCTCTCTTCCAGCAGGTTTAATGTTTCTGTTTTAATATTTAGATCTTTGATCCATTTGAATTTTAGTTTAATGTATGGGTATAGTTTCAGTCTTTGGAATGTAGAAAATAATTTTCTCTAGAACTATCTATTAAATGGTCCATCTTTCTTCTAATAAAGGTGTTTGGCTCCTTTATAAAAGATAAGGTGACTGTGTGTGTTTGGAGTGGTTTCTGCATCTTTTAATCTGTTCCATTGATCCTTAGATGTGTTTATTACCAGTATCTTGCTGTTTATATCATAGTAGCTTTGGAGCATAATTGCAAGTCAGAGGTTGTGATGCCTCCTGCCTTGCTTTTGTTCCCTAGAATTGTTTTTGCTATTCTAGGTCTCTTCTGGCTCCAGATGAATTTTAGTATCATTTTCTATAATTTTGTGAGGTATGCTATTGGTATTTTGATGGAATTAAATAAAACTAGTATAACAATTTTGAATGTATGGCCCTTTTCCCTGTGTTGGTTCTTCCTACCTAAGAGCAAGGGGATAGCTTTTCATTTTCTGACATTTTCTTTGATCTATCTCCTTTTCTATAGTACTGCAGTTGTCAATCTAAAGATATTTCACTTCCTTTGTTAGATTGACTTCCAAGTATTTTTGTGGGTTTTTTTGGAGGGAGGGGGGTTATGCTACTGTGAAAGGTGTGGTTTCTCTAATCTTTTTCTCAGTGAGTTTATTATTTGTGTACAGGAATGTTATTGATTTTTGAGTGCTGACTTTTCATGCAGCTATGAGATTGAATTTGGTTATTAAATCTAGAATTCCTTTGGTGGAGTATTTGGTGTCTTCTGTAGAATATCAGGTATCCCCAATGATTATAATTTAACTTTTTCCATACCAGCTGTTCATCAGACAAGGACTAATATTTAGTATATATAAAGAACTCAAAAAAAATCAGGCCCCTAAATTTTAAAGACTTAATCCAAAAATGAGCATCTGAAATGAATAAGCACTTCACAGATGAAGAAATATTCCACATAATTGGTCATTTGAGAGATGCAAATGAAAACATCACTATTAGCCCATCTCACTCCAAAAAGAATGGCTGTCATCAAGAAATCAACCAATAACAAATGCTGGTGGGGCTGTGTAGAAAAAGGAACCTTTCTCCACTGTTGGTAGGTGTACAAACTGATACAACCACTGCAGAAATCAGTATGGAGATTCCTCAAAAAACTAAGACTAGAGATTCTATTTGACCCTGGTATTTCTCTTCTTGGTATCTTCTCAAAAGAATTAAAAGCATCATACTAGATTAACTTATGCACATCTATGTTCATAGCAGCACAGTTTATAATAACTAAGTATTATAAATAGCCCAAATATCCATCAACCAAAAATGGCTAGAGATGTGTGGTCTTATTTTTATATAATAGACTACTAGCCAGGCAAAAAGAAAGATAAATTTGAGACACTTCTAGGTAAATATATACACCTTGAGATCATATGCTTAAATGAAATAAACTGGACACCTGAATAAATATCACATTTTCTCCCTGGTATGAGAAACTGAGAGAGTAAATAAGTATCAAAATCTGCAGTAGATATTGTGGAAAAGGAAGAAAATGTTCAAATGAGAAAGGGAACTAAGGTGAAGTGAGATGATAAGGAAGGAAAGAAAAGGAAAAACAAGAGAAAAGAAGGAAAAATAAAAGCAAAACTTTTGTAAATAAGGAGGTGAAATTTTGAAGGATGGCTCCTTCCCTAGATCCACTTCTCATCTCCACAAAATCTAGTCTTTGTTTCCTAGTGTCTCCTTTTAATTTGCTATTTATTCTGTCTTTTTTTTTATTTTAAAGAGAATAAAACAAAAGAGGACAGATCTAAGCAGATCAGTACAGAACAATGTAAGCAACACAGCACTTCACAACAAGACAATTGGATATTAACAGTAGCTATCATAATGTCTCTTTGAAATAGTTGAGCTTAGCTTTACACACAATAATGTCAAACATAACAAAGTAGAATAAACATATGAATAGTTACTTTGAAGACAAGACAGTATGGTAGCCAGTGTTGACTTAATATCATATTGCTCTGAAATCCTACCATGCTTTTGTTTTTCTATTACCATTGGTTTTATCACATTGTGTCTTAATGGATTTTAATATGTATGATAGTAAAAACAAAATTTTTATGGAAAATGAGATAATATAGCATCCATTGTTCATCTTTGGTTATTTGGCTCCAAATGTCTTAGAATACTTCCATTCTCTTGAGTTGTTTATTCTACTTTGTTATGTTTGACATTGTCTGTCTTTATTTTTCTTTTATTCATGCAAACATCTAGAGGTAAACACTTATTGTTAATTGCTATTACTTAGAAATAATAAAATGCTAACCAAAATAAAATGCGTTGTTTTGAATCAAGGCCAGTAGGCTTTTCATTGTATTTTGTTGTCTCCTTAACTATCACACACAATAGCTATTGTCAGTTGTGTGGCAGTCACTATGTGACATGAGTAGAAATATAAGGGTGTCATAAAAGCTACAGTGAGCTCACATCCATGCACATTTTATAAAATTTATTTGTTCAGCCTTTCTGCTGCTGTATTTTGGAATAAGTTTAAATCACATTTTCATCTATAGTTGAGTCAGTGGAAAATGTGGATCTCAAAAACGGAAAACTTGCATGAATATAGACTTACTGAAGAGAAATAAAATATAAAGAGAAAATAATTTCAGCAAAATGAAATAATCAAGTTCCCCTAAAGACTTTCAATAAAATAACAAAGATTCTTAAAAGCATATATCAGACAATAAATAACCAGTTTGTTCTCAGAAATCCTAATAATTATTTGAAAGACCAAAGTAATATAGTTTTGGAGTATTATAGCAGTTAACAAAAATATATAGTTAAGATAGTGATTTACTAATTTAAATCTAAAGTGAAAACTTTAATAGTTGAACATCAGCATTTAGTGAAGATATTTTTATTTTAAAGAGAAAAATGAAAAGAAAAAATCAATAAAACAGCTTTAAGACAAGTTAGTAAGAGAGTTACAATAATTAATACATTGTGTATTGTTGTTTTTGTAGTAATTTAGAGAACAAGATATAGGGATAATATCACGTCCAAACAGTATTAACACAAAATTTTATTTTAAATGAACAAGAGAAACTAGCTGCATAACTATCTTAACTATATTGTGTAAAAATGTATTTTTTCCTTCCTTTCCTCTTTCATCCCAGTTTGTCTTTTCTTCTGTATTGTGTTTTTCCCAATTCACAACATCTATTGTACATTTTGGATCTTTTTACTCATTCAGTTTCTCATACTAGTGAGACAGTAATGATGTTTTTACATATGGGTCTGATTTATTTCACTGATGGGTATGGTCTCAAGTTGCATCCATTTATTTATAAAAGTCTCCAATGTTTCTTCCTTTATGAATGAATATCACTCCATTATATTAAAATTGTTTTGTATCCATTTCTCTGTTGATAGGCATTTGGGTTGTTTCCAAGATTTAGCTATTACAAATTGTGGTGCTATAAACATGGGCACACATATATCACTGTTGTATGATGTTTTTAGTTCTTTTGGGTAGATACCCAGACGGTAAATGGCAGGGTTGAAAAGGACCTTTAGTGGTAGTGTTTTGAGGAATCTCCACTCTATTTTCCATAGTGGCTGTATCAGTCTACCCTCCCACCAACTGTGCAGAAGGGTTTCTTTTTGCCCATAGCCCCATCGGTATTTGTTATCAGTTGATTTTTGATGACAGCTATTATTTCAATATTGTTTTAATTTTCATATTTTGAATGGCAATTGATGTTGAAAATTTTTCATGGTTTTTGTGGCAGGATACCAGGAATTGAACTCAGGACCTCATGTTTGCCAGACAGGTGCTGTACCACTGAGCTATATTCCTGATCATTTTCCATATATTTTGAAAGACTTACTAGCTAATAAAAGTCACCCTTTTCTAACCTTTTGAAAACTATTTCTTTTCCAAAACAATTTCAAATAAATGTGTAGCTATTAAAATAATTAAATACTGAAACATGCCAGAAAAAACACAACAGAAGAAAAACATTCTGAATTACTCATTATTTCTTAAAAATGAAATCCAAAAATTTGACTAATTCTGCATTGGTAGTTGCTACATCAGTCATGTAATAATGAAACAGGGTGAATTACCTGTGGATTTTAAAATTTTGTTTTAATTTAGTTATTGGAATACAAGAAACTGTACAATAACTGTAATTTTTGTTGTTGTCATAGATCTGTGTAAAAGAACTAGTTAAATTTTTTAAGTGTTTTAAGAATGTTGTTGGTCTGTATTTTGCCTCTAAGGGTCATTTATAATTGAAAAATATCATGAAACATTTTATAAACAAAGATATTCATCACTTGTAGAATATATGGTTGCATAGCATGCATGAGTCCTTGTAACACTGTAAAAATTGTATATAATCTAAATAAAAAATGTAAAGCATATACATTCCACAAGCCATTATATATTTGTTAAAATATCACCTTAAATATTCAAAATAACTTTATAAATAATTCACAAGAAAACACATATTTCATTTAAAAGTATATGATAAATTGATTTTGAATTGCTAAAATTATGAGATAGATCTCAAATCAAGGACAGACATTTTATGACTATCTAGACATTATACTCAATTTCAAAATATGTTGAGCTGCATTTGTTTCTTCTAATATAGTAACTAATTTCTGTGAAACTTGTTTCACAGATCAGTGAATTTCATGGATTAGTATTCTGATGTTTTATAATGATTTTCTCCATATTGAAAGATAAGTATGAAAAGGAAGCAGAATGTTGAATATGTTTTGAATAAGACCTCCTGACACATATTTTAAAAAATGATATAGACTAAGTTGTAAGATATGGGTGTGCAGGAGTTGTTACCCATTATGTGTACAGAAAAATTAATTTATTTCTTGACAAGATGAGTACATTGTTTTGCAATGTGTAATATCTATGCCCAAAATTTAAAAAAAATTATTCGATATATAGACTTGAAATCTGTCAACAATTTGATTAATTTTGGTCTACCATTGAATTCTCTATTCATGTGTAGATATTTTCTCTTGATGCTTTCAGTATTTATTCATGATAAGAATCCCTTCATGCTACTGAGACACAGGTTTTTGTTACAAACATTGTTATTTTTTGGATATTGTGTATCAGCAAGTGCTTTAAGATGGATAAAATTTAGGTTGTCCCATAATAATATATAATCAAATGTCTAACTGAAACTTAAACATATTATACCTTAAACAGTCTATATTAAAAAAACGTATTTTGACCTGGATAACAAAAAATAGAAGGTTACAGAAAAAAGTAAACAGAGAGCAGCGTGAGAAGAAAAACTCATGAAGAAAATTTCATATACGGTACAATTGTGTTACTGGATAGCTTTTATGATCTTATTCTTGAGTAATTTTTAAAGATAGACTGTTAACCCACATAGATACTTAGGCTGAATAACAAAATTAGGCAAACAAAAAGAATTTATAAAACCATGCATAGTGATGCACGTCTGTTATCTCAGCACTCTGGGAGGCTGAGGCAGGCTAAAGCAGTTTGAGCAATTTAGCAAATTAGAGAGAACCTGCCTCAAAATAAAAAATAATTTTAATAAAAGACCAGATGTAGCTTAGTTAAAAGGTCTTGGGTTCAATCCCTAGTATTGGAAAAGGAAAAACAAGAGACCATAAAGTACATGTGTGTATTTTACATATTAATCTTACTATGTATTTACATATTAATCTTACTATGCTTTACTGGCTTATGTTTAATGTCTTAACACACATTCACAGCATACAATTCACTTATTTGTGTCAGGAAAAAAAATGCATGTATCTTTATGTATGAATTAAGAAATAGGTTTATTGAATTTATATACAATAAAAATATAAAACAAAATATTTAATTTACTCAAGGATATTTAAAGATTTTTCCCTATTTCAAAAATGGTGAATAAAAATTCCATGATTAAGACTACTTTTTCCCTTTATTTTCTTTTTATTATTAATGTTTTCTTTTAGAATATTTTGTGTTTACTGCTGGAAAATATTTTAAATCCTGAGATTTTCCTTTAATTTTATTTAGAAGACAGAAAAACCAAAAGGAATACATTAAATCTCATGAAATTACTATTTAGTGTATATATTTGTGTGTTCATGTATGTATTCATGTTAGTGTTTGTGCATACATGCATAGATCAATTTACTGATATAAAGAAAACCTGGACAAGTTTAGTATTTGTGTTATTTGTTTAAATGATCATTTAAAGGATCCAAGGTGCCAGTTCTAAAACATTGTACTTTAAAAATAAAATTGAGGATTCATTATTTCCATTATTTAGCTTTTCATTATTTTTATGTGTGTGTGTGTGCGTGTGTGTGTGTGTGTGTGAACTCAGGGGCTCACCATGTGATAGTCAAGGCTGTTGCACTGAGGTCATTTCTGCCTCTTTTTCTTTTACATTTTCACACATGGTCTTACTATGCTTCACAGTGTGACCTGATGATTGTGATCCTCCTGCCTCAGCCTCCATAGTAACTGGGATTATGGGTGTGTGCCACCATGCCTGGTTGTCCTTTTTAAAACATTTTCCAAACCTACAGCCTAGAGACTTAACTGTTCACCATATATATAAAACCATATATATAACTCTTCACCTTTACATATATTATAATATCACATGCATTTATAAATCCTGTTCTATTTTCTCCAGTATCTAATATTTCCCCACTAGAATATACAAAATGCATAAGTTTTATTGAGTAATGAAATTACCTTTCTATGTTAAATATCTATTAATTTCAAAAAAAAATTATTTCAACATTTATACATTTGACTTTACTTGTCAATTTATAACTTACTAACAATAACAAGCCAGTCAGGTCCAATTCTGAATACAAATAGCTGCCTAAAAGAAAGAATGAAGGAAGAAAGGAGAGGGAGATGAGAGAAAGAAAGGAAGGAAAAAGAACAAAACTGAGAAAAGAAGAAAAAAACAGCACAAAGCTTTTGCAAATAAGGCAGAAGGGACTGAAGGTAGGTCAAGGGAATGGGGAAAAAAAGAATCAAGTTATATCATGGACAAGTACAAATTTCTTATGATGAATGTGATCATTACATATCCCTCAAATGTACTAATAAAATTAATTAATAAATAAAAAGAATTGCACTTGTATCCTGAATCACATAACAAGATAATATGAGACTCACATATGGTTGTGAGAGTATGAAAATTAAGTTATATTTGCTTAGAGAAGATTGTTCTTAAAATTATAATAAGAACTAATGATTACATCAAATATTATGGTGGAAAACATATCTTTTCTCATTTGATCTGCATAACTACATTGAAAAATTACAGGAGGGATATTATCATTATTTACAAATTAGAAGTTAATACTTAAAAGTTTGTGTGATTTATTTGATGCAAAGTGCTGAAAATGTTATACACACACACACACACACATACACACACACACAGTTCAAACACTGGTGTTCTTTGCTATTAGCTTTCCTGATATGGTGAAAATATAACAAGAAAAAAATACCTGTAAAAATGAAAAAAAAGTTCCTTATCATCTAAAAAATTGTTTTTCAGATTTGGAGAGATTTTGGAATATTTTATCAATTAAAATGAATTTTATTAACTGTGTTACAATTCAATTGAATCATTTAACATTTAAAATTTACAGTCTGTTTATTGTGTAACATAATCTGTTCAATTGTCCAGTGGAATCACCATAATTATTTTGTTTGAGGTATGTAGAACAGTATTTGTCTTAACTATTTCAAGTTCAAAAAGCAAAAACTTTAAATTCAAATTAATAATGCCCTAAATTCCAAGCACCAGAGATTCTTTATGTATATTAAAGCTATTTTAACATACTTAAATATATTTTTGTTCCTAAATTGAAATGCTGATTAATGCAGACAGTACACTGAAAACGAGCTGAAGAGACTTCATGTTTGAAGCAGACACTTTAGAGGCAAGAAATCTGCTTTCTGTGATTCAGTATTTCCCTGATCAGCCAAATGTCATGTGCAAGTCGATTCTCATTATGGAACACGATCATCTGTACTGAAAAGTGAAAAAGGAGCAAGCTAATAAAATGAGAAAATGCTAGTGCCTGAATATGTTTTAAATTTAATTCATCATTCGAAGTATAAAATATATGTGAAGAAAAGGAACAAAAATTTATGCTCGTGAAACTTCAGAGCATTTTTGTGCTACAAAATGGATCCTCAAACTCACAGCTCATTTTATTTTATACAAGAGCTAGATGATTGGAATACAAGATCAACATGAAAATGCTCTGTGGACTGGCTTTTTATTAACTTTGAGGTTGCTTTCTTCCATTAGAATGGAGTAACTCAAATGCGGGCATCCAAATATCAGAAGAAAAAAAAAGTCTTCTCATTGATGTTACCTTTAATCCACCCTGCTTTCTGCAAAAGACTTGCCATTTATTATTCTGTAAGATTTTTTTGTTTCTGTAACCTACATACCACCAGCTTCAAATCAAATAGCTACCATCAGCAACTGTCTCCATCCTTGGAAGCGTCTTTCTTTCCAAACTGCCTCTTGATTGGCTTAATGGACGGTGAATGATAGGTATCTATTACATTCCATCTGAGAGATGAAAAGCTAAAAGTACTCATAAAATTAACAAAATGCCTTCCTTCAGATCTTAGCTCCAAACACCTTAAGAGGTTGTATCTGCCACTATCCCAATTTACACGTTACGTAAATCTCTGACTACAACAGCTTTTTAACCAGAAAGTCATTAGAACAATTCCATCTAACCGCAGGAGAGATGGCCAGTTGTGATTAATAACGTTCTTGTTCAATTTCTTTGCTACAGCAAGAAGATTGTTCAAATTCATCTTTGCCTTTTACCTTGATGTTTATTACAGCAGATGAGCTGTTCCCTCAGGCAGCCACTGTGTTATTGCTCTTTCGCTACTAAACTCATTTTGAATTGCAGCTGTGTTAATCATTTTTTCTTCTCTTTTGCTTTCTCTCTTTCTCTTCCTCGCTGCCTTCCTTCTATTCCCTCTCAGTATTACACATAGGATGTACTTTTTCAAGTTCACATCTTACAGAATTAGGAACCATTAAATATTAATCAGTTCATTCTGAAAAATTTAAATTTAATCTCAATATATCTGTACATACATCTAGGTTTAAATGGTAACCTGCAGGAAGTGAAATATGTTTAGTTGCACATATAATAGACTTGATGAAATTTCAGTGAGATCTCTGTGATCTCAAGGCTCAGTAAATATTTCTATTTTATAAGCTTGTTCATTAACACTGGACATATAATGTCAGTAGACATTTATTTCAGTAGGATACAATGGCTTCTTCTATTCTACCCTGCTTTGTAGTGGCTAAAACTTTCATCAAATTAATGTTCTGAAATTTTTAAAGGACCAGTTGCTTTTCCACGGTTACAATACTCATGTGTCTGAAATAGTGTTTCTGATACTGCGATTACTTTTTTCATGAAATAATAAAGAAACATGGGGAAAACATTAAAATATATAGTGAAAATAAACACCATCCAATAAAACCAAAAACTTTGGAAAGATACTGTATATACTATTTATGTGACTGTTATGGATTAAAAACTGGTGGTCAACAACGCCAGCTGGATTACATCAGCATGGTGCTGAGCGTAGATGTTCCACTTGAGGCAGGTTTCCAGCATAAATGGAGACTTGGAGGAGAAGCTATCATGTTAGGCATTGGTGCATTAATGCCTTAGTGTGTTGAGGTGTTGTGGGTTCTCCCACATGTTGCTGTTTGAGCCATTGGTTCTCCTGGAGAAGCTCTGGTCCTCACATCGAGCATTGCTTCCTGGCTCCAGAGGGGAAGACGTGTGCTGCTTGGTCTCCAGGATGAACTCTTGCTGGCTTCCTGGCATGTACTCCACTGTGCTTATCGTGGAGGAGCTCGGGCCTCCATGTCGCTGAGGATGGCTGTGGTGCTTTTCAGGACAGCCTTGGTCTTTGTTGTGAGTGTGACTTCTTGGCTCTAGCGTAGAGAACCCTCGACCTACTAGCACAGCTCCTTCATCGTGCTGGTATAGACTTTCTGGCTTCCACCACTGACCTTTGGGCCTTCCCAGCACAGATCAGTAAAAGACACTGACATGAGTCCTTCTTGTGGGCTCTAGACCTCCAGCTGGTCTCCTGGGAATCATTGTCATGAGCTCTGGGTCTTCATTTGGACTCATGTGGGACATTGCTGTGGGATTCAGGCCCTTGGCTAAATATTCTGTGTTTAGTAATGTGGATAGATTTCCTGCATTTTCTTGTGTTAGCTCTGTGTGACCATCCTAAAATAATGTTATAAACTCCATGTCCTGACTCTAATTATTCTCTGCACAACCCTGACTACAACAGTGACTAAAAACTAATAATGTGAATTTTGAATATATCAAAACATCTCCTTTACTAGCAAAGGAGAGCTAATATACTAAAAAATTTGGCCTACTCTTTTAATAATTGATCTTCCAGAGCAAGTATTTCTATATAATTGTATAACACATGGCTTTTAAAAGAAGTCTATTGCATTTTTTAAATAAACGTGCTACTTAGGAAAATGCTGAACAAAATAAAAAATAAAACTAAATTAAAATGTCATGAGAAATCTCTTTGCTTCCAAAGAGTCACACATGGTTTTGGATAACAGCATTATAAATCTTTCTCTGTCCTTATATATATATAAAAAACTACATAATGTGTTAATAGAAAGTTGGATTATATATATATATATTTTTTGAGACAGAGTCTCACTATGCAGTTCAGGCTGGCCTTGAGCTCACTTTATAACTCAGGCTGGTCTCAAACTTGCAGTGATTCTCCTGCCTCAGGTCTGCACCACCACACTGGGCTAAAAAGTTGGATTATAAAACAAAACAGAAAATCTCAAATGTACTCTTTGTGAAACAAAAGAAAAATCTGGGAACAAGAAAAATGTACATATAACTCTAAAATGTGAAAAAAATAATGAGTTGATTTTTCTGAATTACAGATGTTTCAAATTCAGTTATATCTGTACATTTTCTGGTATAAAACAGATGTTATAGAAGCAACATTTCACATGCATTCTGTGATGGTATAATATCACTTTTACATGGGCACTTTGTGTAACATATTTTTGTACTTAGAATTGTCACAATTAGTACTAAATAGCTCAATATACAACATTTGTTCTCTTTGGTTGTATTCTCATGTAGTGATACACACTTATCTCTATTTGCATAGTTTTGGTAACTTTACCAGAAAATGTAAAGGTTATTTTTGTTATTCACTTGAAAATACAGTGCTACTTCGTGGCAAATATAACTTAAAATACTTCTTTCCCATGCTATGCTTATATGACACTATCAAATATTTATAAACATTATGGAAATGTTTTGTCACTTGATCTATAAAATATAAAGGTAATATTCTGTTCTATTTGATTTATTGTTCATTTTCATATTGGTCAATTTAAACCTTTTCTGATATTATTGATATTGTTACTTTCTATGGGTTTTATTATAGATTTTCTCTTCCTTCCTTCCTTCCTTTTTCCACAATATATATACTTCAATTTTGTCTCCCTTGAGAATTTTAGATATTTGCTTCCATATTTTTATCCATTTAACTATATCATGTCTTCTATAATTTTGTTATTTTACATCATATTTTCTTTAAAAATACATTCTGCAAGATTCTGCATGTAACACATTGATTTTTTTCCTTTGAGAGAGATTATCTTACATTAACTGATGTTCCTTTTCCCCTGAGATACATGCATAATTTTGGATTCCTTAAAAATTCTTGTTAACATTTGAAAAGGGTCAACTATTTACCACAAAATACCTTAGTGATGGCAGGGTGATAAAGAGAAAGCTTTCCACTGGTTTTCTCAAATGTATTCTTAATTATTTGATTATTAATTGATTATTTCTTTGGCGTGGATTGCAGACTTGCCCATAATATCGGTGCTTCATGAGTCAGTGTGAGTACATTCAAATCTTAAATCAGTGATACTTTCTCCTTGTGCATTTTGCCAGGACTCTTGATAGTTTACTAAATCTCTGTGGAAACTTCACTTGCAGAAATCAGAAGAGGATGAGAAAGATTTCATATTTGACTCAACTCTCACCTACTGATGTATAGCATCAATTTAGATTTTTATAGTCCATTCTTAAAAAATATTTTTCATTTTGATATCATCCGTTTCTTCAATCTGTGTTATTTTTTCCATTTTCCCTTGTAACAGAAAATGTCCTCCCTGCCCTGACCAGTATACTTCAGTTTCTTGGTTTCCCAGGTAATAACAGTTCCTGTTACAAGTCTGGTTGCTTCCGGTCTCCTAGAAACGGCAGGACACTGTGATGCATACCTGGTCATGACGATGCATATCATAAGAACTAATCCCTAACTGAAGAGCCATTCTGCCTCTGTACTTCCTGCTTGCTTGTCCCATACAAGCCCTACACCACACAGATCAGGGCGTGATATTCTAGGGATGGTTATCTGTGACTGTCGAGGTAAAATAAATCTGCCTGTGTGTGGATTCGGTGTTTGTGCTTGCCGTGGCACCCTAATTCTCTATTTTTCTCCCTTTTCTGGGTAATCAGTTTTTCATTACAGATACCAAAGCCGATCAGTTTTAGATGGGGAAAGGTTTATTTGAAGGCTCTCTGGTTGGTTGGCTCCATTGCCATTTGGTCTGCAGTGAAGGACTATTTCACAGTGTGAGCATGAGAAGGAGCAAGCTGCTCTTTTCACAGTGGCAAGGAAGGGGGCAAGGGCTGGGGTCCCAATATCTCCTTCAAGAGCACACCCCACAGTGACCCAACTTTCCATCAGTAAGTCCAGTTGTTGAAGGTTCCCCCTTCCAGTAATGTCAAAATGGAGACTGAGGCTTGAACACATGAGCCTTGCTATGTGGGGGGCTGGATTTTAGGTCCAAATGTAGCACTTCCTTTTCATTTGCTTCCTTTCCTCTGAACGTGTGGTAGAATGTGTGTGTGTGTTTTATGTTGTCTTATTAAGATAGTATACTAACATTTCAAACGTTTTACAGTTATAGGAAAATCAGGTATGGGTTCTAGTTGATATGTAGAATTATTCAAAACATTGACATATTCATTTTATGGTATGAATTATCCTGGACACTGGACAATTATAGGTAAAATTCCAAATTTTGTTCTTCTACAAAGATAGAATGTTTCTCTTCTTAAACCCTGTTTACCTAGTGAATTGAATTCTATATATAACTCATAATTAAGCTGACCACAGACAGGTGGTCAGTTTATTTTTTATTTGTATGCTTAAACGCATGAATTCTCACTGAAAGTGACCATAATGAGCAAGTGATTAAAACAGATGGTTTAGTGTTCACTTCTGAAAAATACATGAACTTTTCTCTTACATGGACTTCTAAACATTTCTGTCTTCTTTCTTGGCTTTTACACAATCTTTCTGAACCTTAAAAGGAAAATAAAGGAGAATAAAATGCTTTGATGTAAAAATTTGTATCTAAATAATTCATGCTAATACAGAATTGCACAAGGAAGAAATATTTAAAATAATTTTTCTTACAATGAATCGAATTTTTTGAAAAAGTTATATGACTACACATATTTAAAATGTTATTAAACTTATTACATACAGAATTTCAAATATAATTATTCAGTCCATTAACTCTGTGGATATTATTATATAACCATTATAAACATTTTTCTGTATGCAAATACAAAAAGGTATTTTAGACAAAACAAGTCAAAGACTGAAATAGTATATTCTATAATTAAATCAATTTCATATTCTCTAGTTCCTTTTTTCTGAATTTTTCTGTCACAATTCCAACTGTTTCTCTGTGTACATTTTTTGATATATGACCATATGCATTCACATATGTATTGCAATGCTTGTAGTGTTTTTCAATGTATTTGCCTTATGTCAGTGCATATTTGCAAGACAAAACAGTTATTTTTTTTGGAGAACTGATATGTACACATAACAGATTTTGATTTTTTTATCCTTTTATATTGTTTTTCTTTACCTTTGCCCCTTCTTTGATCTTCTTACCTATCTCCAAAAATTAGCTTTTTAGTACCATTCCTCTTTTAATTTATTCACATATTTATTCATTAAATTTTTGATCTCACAGATTTAAAAAATCACGAAATACGTAATTTTCTCTGTGCAATTTATTGTGCTTAGTATTATGGCCCAAAAATCCTATCCATTTTCCTGCAAGTTACATGATTTCATTCTCCTTTATGCCTGGTTATTTTACTGTTTTAAGGACCATATTTTCTTTATCCATTCATCTCTTAATAGACATCTCAGCTATTTCTGGATCATAGTTATGAATTTACTGCTATGAACATGGGTTAGAAGACATCACTACAGTATGAAGTGTTTCTTTTTATTTGTACTCAAAGAGGTAAAGACGGATCAAGTGGAATTTCTCTTTTTAGTTGTTGGGGAATTTCCATAGTGATTGTACTACTTTGCATTCCTACCAACAATATAGATAGGTTTAACTTCACTCCACATCCTCACAAGTGTTTGCTGCTTTTTGTGGTCTTGATGATAATCCTTCTGACTGCCATAAATGCTCTCAGAATGATTTTGATTTGCATTTTTCTAAAAGCTAAAGACATAGAACAGTCCTTTATGTACTTATTGGCTATTTGTACTTCTTTGCACAAGTGTTTATTCAGTTCATTGTGACATGTTTGATTGTGTTACGTTTAGGCAGAGTTGTTTTTTTATTTTAGATGTTAGTCCTCTATTTAAAGAGCCTGACAAAAAACTTCACTCATTCTGTAGGTTGTCTTTTCAGTTTGTTGATGGTTTCCTTTGTTGTTCAGAAGCCTTTTAATTTGATATAATCTCATTTGTCAGTTTCTGATATTTCCTATTTTGGGAGTTCTGTCCAAAAAGATTTGCTGGTGCATATGGCTTCAAAATTTTCCCCTATGTTATTTTTTGGAAGTTTCAGTTTCTGGTTTTATATTGATGTATATTATTCCTTGTTTTGAGAAAACTGAGCAGATTACAAGTCATCTCAGTATCAGATATCAAGTTATAGTAACAAAATCAGCAGAGTTATGATACAAAAATAGACATCTTCACAAAGGGAATTGAATAGATGACACAGAAACAGTCCCATTATCCTAAAGTCATCTGATCTTTTGAAAAATGGTACAGAAATATATTAAAAATAATCTCTGTAACAAATGATACTGAGAGAATTGGATATCTGTATGTGTAATATTGAAATTAGATCCCCATCTCTCATCCTCTGCTGAAATCAAATCAGTCAGTGGTTTTGTGCTACAATACAAAACTGAAGGTTTGTCATTTCATAAAATTAAGGTATATTCTCTACAAAAATAATTCCTTTCTTTAAATCACAGATATACTAATGTTTGCTGCTTGCTCATATAAAAAATTTAAATATAGATGTAGGCCATATTTTACCCAAATATTGAAAAATAATGAAACAGCATTCATTCAGTAAAAAGATACTTTTATCTAAAGTGACAAATTATACCTTTAATCAACAGAAACAAAAACAATCAAAGATATTGATATGTGTTTGTTTTCTACTTTTGAATAAATTAATGTTTTTCATCTATAAGTTAAATTATATAAACCAAATTCTTTCAAATTAAGTGATAATCAAAATACCAAAAACATAAAATGTATTGCCAAATTACTTATGGATCACATAAATTATAAACCCATATTTATCTTAAATTTTAGTGGATCAAAATTTATTAGTTGGAAGAAGTAGAAACTGTTATGATTTACTGAATGAAAGCAAGGAGAAAATATTCATAGACTCGAGTAACTTACATAATAGATTACAATTTGAGGACATTAAGATCAGTAATAAAACATCACAATCAACATAGTAATCAGACAGGTTCAAGCATATAGATAGACATGTGCATTATATTTCCAAGTTATTATTACTTAAATCAATATATATGTCTCAGTTCCAATCATAGTTCCATAATACACCAAAGATTGAGATTTTAATTAGCAGAATTTAGGAGCCAGGTCCAATACTTGGCTAGCACATGGCAGCCTGGCCAAAGATTTACAATGAGAGCATCTGGATGTCTTTGAGCTTCATGGTGAAAATTCTGAGTCTTTACATAATGCACTTCAAAAAGAAGTAAACCTAAACCTCACATGGATTCTATGCTGTGGAAATGTGGTGAAATGTGACAGAGAGCTATTAAGTTTTCAGTTTTAATCTAAAAGCTTTTACATAGCATTTGAGGTGCTCAGCAGCAATGAATATTGTATAGATTTAGAAACAACATGACTAATGAAAAATAGACAACTTTTTAAATAGGAGAAATACTGAAATATTAAGTAGTTACAGTTTTTACTTGTAATAATGAGTGCTAATTTATGAGATTTGAAAGGTTAGTTTGTTTTGAAATATGAACTTTTTATAAAATATATCAATATATGTACAGATATCCTCTTTGTGTATTGCTAATCTAAGCAGTTTGCTTATCATTGTTAAGTAAAAATTCATTGCTACAGATAATTTGAACAAATTCTAGGTAACAAATATTTATGTATTTATAGATGAACTTCCTGCACATTATCAACCTATTGAGGTCCTGCTATGAATCTGCTACAAACATAGCTCACTAGAGACACAACAGAGATTTTCAACTAAGTTCACTAAAACCGTCTCACCAGGGTGAGCAGCTCTTTGACAATCCCCTTGTTTCCTTAGATTTGGGGAGTGAAGAATCCTATGGAATAGAGGCCCAAGATTATGTGGTTTAAGGAGGATCCTTCAAAGTCCTAAGTTTACTGTGGTTGAGTAAAATTTGGTGACTGATCTTTGCTTCTGAGTAGTTCAGAGAAGATGAACTTGTTCAGAATCTTGATAATAACACAATTGTTTGATAAACAAGCTGTTTGTTCACGTGAATTAGCCATAGGCTAAAATTGATCTGTATGGGTTTTATAAAGAATAAAGTGATGTGTTTGTTTAGTTTACCGTCTTCAGCGTAAAGGTTTCTTGAAGCAAGTGATCGTAGTTCTGAGGTTGTACAATTCTCAATAAAAATGGATTTTTTTTAAAAGATAAATGTGTTACAACTATATAGATCTAAAGCACCATCTAAACAGGTTGTCTTAAAACATTTTCCTATAGAAGAAATCATTTGTGTTACCTTACTTAAAATATTATTTTACCAAATGCCTGAAAGACAAAGTTGGCAGTAACCCTAATAACAGTTTCTCTTTATAAATGATGTATCATAACTTACTCTCCTAATAATAACTGATTGCACACATGCCAGTGGGAGGAAACTTGCATTATTTCTCATTTACCAGTTACCGTAGGTAAGTACATATCCCCTACCTTTTCATGGCTTTTCATGTTACTCTGCTTATTCTTAGGTAAATGCCCATGTGTCCTAAATAAAAAGAGATGTTACATTCACATATTAAATGCTATTTCAAATATGATTTCTAAGAAACATGCACTAAGCTTATTATCGGAGTGATTTCTCCTCCTTCCTGTATTTTCAGTGTTTTTAAACAACTAGATTTTAAAGGAGCTGAAAAAATAAAGACATAACGTAGGTTAAAAAAAAACACTTGGTTCTGTTTTGCTGAAGTTGATGTGACAGATGTGGTTTGTTTCTGACACTTGTGCTACATTTTATATCAATATCTAATATTGTAATTTTGGTTTATGCAGTCAAGTCTTACAGAATGGAGAATTTTTTTGCTTATTTTTACTACAAATAATGTCAGTGTTGTGTAAAAATATTAGAGTTTAATATGTATGAGAAAACAGAAAATAGATATTTTAATAGGGCAAAATCTTATATTCTACTGTGGCTCTTGTAAAAGACTGTGGGATGCCTGGAGTCTTTCATAAACTCCCTTTAAATGCAGTAGGCATAGACTATTCATAAACTACTTTCTCATTATGGGAATGACCCAGGGTTTTCACATCGTCCTTCCTCACTAGCCTTTATAATATGACATGTATATTATATATTACATATATATTTAAATTTTTGAGTCAGGGTCTTGCTAATTTGCCCAGGGGGATCAATCTTGGGATCCTCATCTCATCACATTTCTGGTATCACAGAAGTGTCCCACTGCTGATGGCTATAAAAATCAGAAATTTCTCTCAATTCCTTTTTGTATTTGAATTTTGATGTTCATTCTACTATTGATGAGGAAATTTATTGTAATAAAATATTATAATTGAATGCCTCATAATTATCCTATATTTATATGTGGCAAAGTTATGTACCCATATTAATTTATCCTTCATTATCTTGAGAACAAAATATTCTTAATGTCAAATAATTTCTTCAAGCTGGAGTTCAATGGCTAAAATTGATGTGTAATTTATAAACTCATATATAATAATAAGCATACTAATTTTAAATAAATATTAAACATAACAGTAAAGGGAACAGTTTTATTCAGCATATATCATTTTAAGAAATGCAAAGGGTTTTTTATCTTTCAAGTACTCAGTGATTCATTCATTAATAGTCCTTAATGCCAAACTTAGAAAGTGCTTGCTGTCAACCCTTAATTCTTTCCAGTATTCCTCTCTGCAGTAGATTCATGTGAGACAACAAATTCAGGTAAAGGCAGATTTGATTTTGACAATTCTAACTTATATTTTTGCCACTGAATCCCTTAAATTTCATGTAGTTTCTCTCATCTGAGAAATCTAAAATATAAAAAAGCAAAATAAAAGAAAGAAAAAAAAAGAAAATCAGAAAGCAACACTTTTTGTGATTTATCTTTAAAATTATTTAAAATTATCCATCAATTCATAACTTTTTTAAAAGGTTTTCCTTTCATATTTTTTAAAAATGGAGTAAATAGATACTTCCTGATTACAGAAGAATCTTTACCAATCGATTAGACTCTGTTTCCTTATGAACAGCAACATCCATTTTTAAGTTGGACTTTCAGAGGTACAGAATTTCTACACCTGAGTAGTGGCAGCATTTACATTATATAGCAGATATATCTTGAAATCAGTCTAAGAAAATTATGGATTTTAACATGGGAGTTGAACTTTAGGTAAAATTTCCTAATTGACCTGGGAATCTATGGAGTCCCTCAGAAGGATTCAGTGGCCTCCTTACTTCGTTCCAATTAATTGTGCAGCTTGAGGTGATTCTACCCCCTTGGGAGGCACTGTTCTTGGGCACAGTGAGTTACACAGTGGGGTAAGTAATAAAGGACCTCATAAAAATGCACCTGAGAAGAAAGCTCCCTGGCTGGTATTCTTGAAACAAATGTTAATTCCTCATTTGATGCGGTGAGGAATTAACATATACATAAGCGGAAACCTGACTTATTTTTATGCTATACAATCCAGCCATGCATGTGAAACTTTAGTTTAATACATTTTGGTTGAAAGAATACTGTGGAACATTTCATTTTGCTGATATTGCTTGGCAACTTTAGATTATCATGACTTTGGGACTGGGAAGTCATAATGCAACTCACTGAGCTAAATGTCTGCAAGATTGCAGGCAATAACCTCTTACCCAGTTCTATAAACAGGAGGACAGAACGGGAGTATTTCCAGTAGTGTTACTGGGTTGCACATCATATGCATGGTTTGCTAACATTTCTTTGGGAATTCTCAACAAAAGTTCAAGAAATACAAATAGAAATAATTCTAACTAATGATTGCCATGAAATCAAGTTCATATACTCATGACAAAGTACAATCTTCTAATGCTGTTACAAACTGAAGTACAAAACAAAAGAAATATCATATGTACACAAGTTTAAGCGATCATAAGGCAGGTATTTTGATATACCAAGTATTTTTTATACATTATCCTACTTCTTGTTATGACTTGAAAATTACGAGAAAGCTAAACTTCACAGTTGCTAAATAAACTGCTTGTCTTCACATCGGTAGACACTAACAAAGCCATAGTTAGAACTCAAGGTTTATGTAGTGCACATATTTACTGTGTGTGTGTCAAAGAGTCCTCCAGGATTATCCCCTGTTACTAGGTAGAAGCTGCATCTTTTACTGTGTAGAAGTTAGGGCATTTTTATATTGAGCATTATATTATGGATAAATAACAAAAAAATGCTATCATGAATCATTAGGTTTTAAGAAAGACTAGGAACAAAAACAAGGAAAATATTTAGTACTTTTCCTTTAATTTAGGAAGTGTGAATATGAAAGGGAATTTAAAATTTTAAATTAAAGCCTGCCAGAATGCATCAAGTAGATGTGTCTGGACAAACCTGATGACAGAACATTCTTCTCTTTGCATAAGCTTGTCTAAGGGGTGGCCTTGGAATGTAACTTTAAATGCTCTTCTCTATACCTAGTGCTAATGGCTCTAAATGTAACTTAAAATATAACAGAACAATGCTTTCTCTATATGCTTTTTATAACTCATAGCCTTACGATGTAACTTGTAATGTTTAAACTCCCTGAGCAACCCATGATGTCACCCAGCCCTCCAACTGTATGCGCTGAATCTGCCTTTTGTAACTCCCGCTTTACTTCCCCCCTTAAAAACCTTGAAGCCTCATTGGGCAAGACTCTGACTCTTGTAGAGAAATTCTAGTCAGAAGCCCACAGATGGAATAAGCAGCCTCCTTAAACCTCAGTGCTGTTTCTTTCCATGTTTCATGTTTTCTGCAACAAATATAGGCAGAGCTTCTGCTTACTGTGACAGAGACACCCCTTGTTTAATGAGTCACTTCATAGACTGGTTGCTAAATGAGGAATTGTATATAGTATGTACATTACAAAATTTGGAACAGTGGACACTTTCACCTGATGGCTTTGTTTTTATTAGTGTAACTCTTACATGAAGTGCTGTGATGTGTAACAGAAAACTACAGTACCATACTTTACAATACAATCAGGAAAAATTACTGTACTGTATGAACACGATGTACTAATTAGATTTCTGCAAGATTTCAGGGACTAACCTCTTGCCCAGTTCTATAAAGAAGATATATAGAAGTGTACAAGACAAATTTTTTATGGAAAATTAGATATTATAGTAGCCATTGTTCATTTTCTGTTATTTGGTTCAGAATGTAATAGTTTAATTCTCTTGAATGGTTTTATTCTATTTTATTATGTGTGATATTATTGTGTGTGAAGCTATGCTCAACTATTTCAAAGAAAGAGACATTATGGTAGCTACTGTTGATATCCAGTTGTCTGGTTGTGAAGTGCTGTGTTGCTTGCATTGTTCTGTTCTGATCTACCTTATTCTGTCCTGTTTTGTTTTATTCTCTGTAAAATAAAATTAAAAATAAAAAAAGAAGTGTACAAAACAAAAAAAAGGTCAGAAGTCCAAGTATAGAGTCATAAGTCTGAATATTATTCTTTAGTTTTAAGTCCTGAAAGTCATTAAACACATTGGTCATTAAAAAAAAACACTTATGTCTTGCTTTTATATTTTAAATAAGAAAATATATTAATTTTATTGTGTGATTTGTAATGAGACACTCTATTTTTCAGACTATATTTTAATCGTTAAGGTCAAAATCAATTCCAGAGATGAAACTAAAAATGTCACCTGAGATGAAAGTTGACCAAAGTCCCTGTTTCAAACTGTGCTCCAGAGTTTAGTGTTTTTTCTTTAGACATAAAAGCTCAGTGACACATCAGTGGACACTTGTGATGTTATTGTTTCTGTTATGATCAAATGTGTAGCCACCCTGGCTGCAGTTGATTCTCTTCTTAAAAAAAAATCTAGTTGTCATAACTAGTGATCAGTAAAAGACAAAGTTTGGAGCTTAAACTAAATCAACCAAGCCTTGTTTTCATTTTTTGTTTTGAAAAGACGTTAGTTATATGCTATATTAGAAAGCAGGACATGCTTTGCTCCAATCAGAAAACAGAAAGGTTTGTCAGCTCTGGATGGTCTTACAATTCCTTCACCCTCAACATCTCAGAGTTGTTTAGTTGCTGTTTCATTCAAGAAACAGCTCTCCTTTTGATATTTAAAATTGCTTTAAAATTAATGACTGAGGCATCCAAATTTCCCTGAGACAATAAGAAAAAAAGCAGTGTTGAGTGTTGTGCAGTCCTGATTCAGCGATTGTGTCTGAATAGCTCAGGCAGGTCTGCAATGCAGGTGCAAGGGCAAGCAAACTCTTTCCCATTTCTAAAAGATCTGTCTCTCTGTTTCCTATTAGCTATCATTTGGTGGTGTATGGTAGTTATACCTCAAATTTCTCTTATAAGAGGAATCATGGGAGAGGGTTGGGGATTTAGTTCAGTGGCATAAGCACCTGCCTGGCAAGTGCGAGGTCAAGAGTTCGATCCCTGGTACCAAAAACAAAAAACGAAAAAGAGGAATCATGTGATATTTAAACTTGTCTTTCTGATTTATTTCACTTAGCATAATTGTTTCAAGTTTCATCTGTTTTCCTACAAATAACACAAATTTATCCTTATGGCAGAAATATCACCTTTTCTTTATTCCACACAAAATATCCTTTATTCTCCCATGGCAATGGAGGGAGGGGGATGGAAGGAAAGGGGAAGTGAAAGTAAAGTGAATGAATGAAGGTTCATTATGTGCCTGTACCCACTCCTCAGGATCAGTGCTGTCATTATGTACAAACATGTACTAATATAAAAGCTTTCCAACTTTTAAAAAATGTTATTAGTACATGTTTGCAATACCTAAAGTTTGCAATCATCTTGGGGAGTAGCTACCTGTTTATACTAATTTTTTCAAATCCCCTTCCCTCCCCCTGCTTCCCTCCTCCTCTAACTCCCTTATCCCAGTTTTCATTCTTCTTGATATTATTAAGCTTAGCTCATATTGTGGCCTATAATGTTTACATCCATTGAGGTGATTGGGTTTCTCCACATGGCATATATTTATTACACTTATTTCCCTCCTTCTCTGCCCTCTTCACCCTTGTTACCTTGATCCCCTCCCCACTGCAAGAGATCCAGCCACTTATCCTCTTGTATTCATCCTTTATTATTCTCTGTTTGTACTTTATGTCTTTCAAATGCAAAGCATTATACCATATTTAAACTTGTATACCCTGGCATGGAGGCACACTCAGGAAGCTGAGGCAGGGGGATCCTTGAGAGTTTAAGACCAGCAGACAAAAACCTAAAAACAAACAAAAAAATGTGTTTGATTTACTGCACTCAACATTTTCCAAATTTATCCATGTTTCTACAGTTGTTTCAAGTTTGCCATTCTTTATAGCCAAGTAGTGTTCTATTATATGTAAATATTACATTTCCTTTATCAATCGTCTGTTAATTGGTATATGGTTTCTTCTATGACTTAGCTATTATGAACTGCAGTGCTATAAACATTGGTAGGTATGCATTGTCATAGTATGATGTCTTAATCTCTTTGAGGAAGATACCTAACTGGGAGATACCTGGGTCATATGGAATTTATAAATTTAGTTATTTGAGAAATCTCTGTACTGATTTCCATAATGGTTGTACTAGTTTATATTCCCACCAGCCAGTTAGATTGTAGGAGGTTCACTTTTTTACTGCAGTCTTGAAGAATTTGGTATTACTTGCTTTCTCAATGGTTTTCCATTATTCTTTCCAGAGTAAGATAGAATCTTAGCATTGCTTTAATTTGCATTTCTCTAATAGCCAGAGATGTGGAGCATATTTCCATATATTGCTGACCAATTGTACTTTTTCTTTTATGAAGTGTTCGTTAATTTCTTTTGCTCCTTTTTTGAGTGGGTCTTTAACTTCAGGTGATTTAATTTTTTATTTTATTTTTAAGGTCTTCATATATTTTAGATATTTGTTCTCTGAGGAGCACATTTTATAAGTTAGTTTAAAAGAACACACAGACTCCTCTTAGAGGTCACTTCAGCAGATTTGATTGTCAGATTTACCTGTCACTTAGGAGTAGACATGGGCATAGATTTGTTTACCTCTTGCAAACATTTTCTTTTAACAGTGAACCTATCGGGGACTTTACATGGAGCCGATTTTCAGGAATTCCTGCAAGGAGTCCCAGTCTCCTGCCCAGTGTTGTATAGCACTGCAGAAAGAAGAAAACAAGAAACAAGAACTACAAAGAAATGGGGCTTTGGGACGATTACTCTTCTCTGGGATCAAAGACCAAGAATCTCATCTAGTCACTATTTTATTAGGTAGGGCAGAGGGAGAGAGACAATGCTTTTCCTGGAACAGCATAAAAGTAATGGTCCAATGGGAAAGTTTAACATCATAAAAGGAATAAGTTAAGATTCATCCCCACACCTGGGTACTAGTTTTCACTTTCTTGTCCTTAGAAGACTTTGTCCTGCTCTGTGAGTAGCACAACCTCATGGATTGAGAGGTAGAGGGGCTTTCACTTTCCAAATCCGGTCCTCAAGGCAGGGCAAGGAGGACCTAGGACAGATTTTGTGTCGATTTATAATTTGTGGTCCCCAACAGACACAGACTAAACTGAAGTAGAAATAACTGTGGCATAGTTTTGTGGATTTTTTTTAATGTTTACAAAATTATTTGGCCAAAAATATTCGACAACTATTTACTAGGTGGGCTTTGTAAGTGATTATTTTCTTTATTTCTTTGGTTTGTTTTGATCTTCTCTTCTCTTCTCTTCTCTTCTCTTCTCTTCTCTTCTCTTCTCTTCTCCTCTCCTCTCCTCTCCTCTCCTCTCCTCTTCTCTCCTTTCTCCTCTCTTCTCCTCCCCCTCCCCTCCTCCCCTCCCCTCTTCTTCTCTCAGCTCCTTTCCTTCTCTCTTTCTCTCTCTCTCCCTTACTTGAATTCAATTTACTTTTAGCTAAAATTTTAGCTCTTAAGTGTAGCTTAATTCATTGATTTAGTTTTAACAGATACCTATTAGGACATATTATTTCATATCAGACATTTTCTTAGGATCTTATTACACCAGAGCAAAGAAGGGATTTGATTTCTATTAACAGAATTTACTTTTTCATAATCTTGAATTTTAAATTGATGCAGGCATATAGTGTAACTTTTCAGTTGTCTTTTTGGACCATAACATTTTTGAGATTTCATGCACGCTATTAAATGTATCCATAGTTGCTCTATCTTTTTTTATTACTAAATTGTAATATAATTCAGTATATTTTCAGTTTTTTTTCTTTTTATCTAACTCAGTATAATAAAGATAAGTGTTATGATTGTGTAAAGACTTTTAATAATATATTTTTATTTGTCTTATATGAACTACTGAGAATTGAATTGCTGTGTCCTGTATGCTATGTTTAAGTTTAAATAGAAGTCAAACAATTATCTAAAGGAGATGTACTGCTTACAAATGTGTATGTATTATATAGACACATACAGTATATTATGTATGTGATATATATTACTTCTGTAACTACTGCAAGTTTGGAGGCTTCACTCCTTTCAACTCCTAGTGATCCACTTTTTAAAAAAATTATTTGTATTTGTATCTCATAATGAATTTAGTTTTTATTTTCCTGATGACTAATGACATGTGACAATTTTTCATGTGCCTGTGGAATATTTTCATATCTCCCACATGTTGTTTTCATTGGAATAAAATTGCCACACTCCAATGTATAAAATACGATTCATCTTTTAATACATTATATTCTGAAACATGACTCATGGGCTTACTAGTTTTTTGTAAGTTGGTCATGATTTCTATGATTGCTAATAAAGTCACATTTTCTTCTTCCTTTCAAACTCATCTGTTTTTATTTTTATTGTATTATTGCAATGGACACAATTTCTAACACAGTGATAATTAGAAATGGTGGAAGGACACTTTGATTTATTCCTCATATTATATGGGAAGTACTTAAATTCTCACAATTAGACATCTTATTTACAATTTTTCATAGACTCAAAAGTTGAGAATATTTACTTGCATTTCTATTTTTCTCAAGTTTCATTTTGTTTTAAAATAATAAATAGTTGTTTTATCTTGTGAAAGTATTTTTCTGTATGAATTGGAAAGGTCACATTGTATTTATTTATTTGCCACATTCAATGTGCTGAAGTATAGTAAATTATTTTCCTAGGTCAAACTTAATTTGCATTCTTATACTCCACTTGAACAGACTGTATTATTTTGTATTTATATACATATAATCTCATAATTTCTACATGGTTTCTTTTATTTAAATGAAAAATAATAAATGAATAACTACATTAATAAAGATAATATCTTTGCTAGGAAATGGTGGTAAAGTGGAGCTAAAAACTCTAAATGTGATGGAAAGGAGACTTTTGCTTCTTCTGTGTACCTCCTTGACTTTCTACTACCTGGGCTTAGAATCATTAATTTGTGCCTGAAGAAATACGTTGCCTACTCCTGCTCCCATGCAAGCTGCATCAGTGAGGCTCTCATGGCCTTTGTCTCTCACCTGGGTTCAAATAACATTGAGCCGCATCAGAAGCTGGAAGTAGAGGTAGCAAAGTGTGAGCTCAGGATGTATGTTATCTTAATTCTTTCCCCTCATGTTTGTGTTGGGCTGGCTTTTATTTTTAAACAAACAAACAAACAAACAAACAAATGATGGGAAAGATGATTCCTTTTAGTAGAGAACCTTTTCTTTTCGTGTTTGTGAAAGTTCTTTCCCCTGGTCCTTTGGTGTCTGTTAGTTGTATACTGACTTAGCTGAATGCACTGCTACAAAATACCAATACTCCCTTCACAGGTCCTACGGCTCCTCAATCTGAATAAAGCCAAGTAGGCTCAAGGCGTCAACAATCCATGATGTCTAGGGTCTTTTATGAGAGATTTACAAGTTCAAGAATAATAAAAGATCAGAATTATGTGAAAATCTGCTCATTATTTATTTTTTTCTTGATGCTGGGAATTTGTGGAAACCTTAGCTTTATACTGGAACACTATCCTGAAGCCTTCCAGATAGCTTGAGTTTCCTCACATAGCTCCTGAGTGCAAATGTGGAGAGACAGTCTGCTGAGACAGACAGAATCAAAAAGACAGAAAAAGGAGGACAGCTGCACTTAGAAAGAGACCTTGGCTGCTCAGAAACACTGTTGCTGTCTGGCTCAGAAGCATTGCTTCCACCTTTAATTAAAGTAAAAAGCAGAAAGTCTTGCCAAGCTTTAAAAATGGGTGAAAGAGGTGCTAATTGTTAACTGGGTAGTGGGAAGATTATATAAACTAAACTCAATAAACCATGGATATTGCTGTGAATATTTTGGGAAAATCTGGCTTGCCAGTACCTAGAGGTGATGTGTATTGACCTATCATTACATTCAAGTTTCTTAGACTACATTTGTGGCTTTTAATGTTTTTTTTTTAATTTGCATTTGAAGTATGTTCATTCACACTATTTTCTGCTACATAAGAAAGATCACTGGTCAATTATTCTTGGAAAAAGAATTATTTTCAGTGTATTAAAATATTCATATTTATGCATTTTAATTTGTAATTCTCTTAGTAATTAATCTGAGCTGCTAAGCTGTTAACTCAAATTAGATAGGAAGTAATATAACCAAAGAAATATACATTTTTCACTGAATCTATGCAATGCCTAAGGAAACTATTCAGGAAATCTAATGACACATTTCTTTCTATATTATTTTGTAATTTCTGAGAAATGCAATAAAAGAGAAATAGAAAAATATTACAAAATACCAAAGTTATATGTATTTCCAGATACTATGATCAAATATTTCTACAACCTAATATGGAATATACATAATTCTAGATTATCTCAAAAATTAAATACAAAATTATACAAGATCCCATAGGCCCAAGCTGATATGATATGAAATGAGCATGTCAAAGAGATATATGCACTACAAATTTATAATATATGGATTCACCAGTGGATGAATAAATGAAGAAAAAATTACACACACACACACACACACACACACACACACAGCAGAATGTTGTCCAACCTAAAGGAAGAAGGAAATTCTACCTTCAAAGAAAGCTTGAATGAACTTGAGAAACATGTCAAAGCTATAAACCATCTGCAGAAAAACAAGTAATACATGACTTCGCCTGTATCTGAAATCTAAAAATCTAAATTCAGAGAAAAAAATGTAAAATGATGCTTATCAGCAGTTGAGAGTAGAGAGCTTGGGGAGATATTTATCCAAGGACTAAAAATTCTACTTATGGTGGAGGAAAAATTTCAAGATATATAAAGAATGTACCAAGAAAATATAGTTAGTAAAAATATAGTCATTTATCTCTTAACAATAATCATACATTCTGAGATTGAATCATTAGTGATTTGATCTTTGAGAAAACATCACAGTGGGTACAAACATAATGTGAAGATTTTGTGGGTTTTATTCCACAGCACTGTGATATACTGAACATTGTACTGAATTCAACCACATATTTTTTTAAATTTTCCATTGCATGCAAAAGCACTGTTTATGATACATGGTAGTTTGTTAAATGTGTAATAGAAAGGTGCCTAAAATGGTATGTAATTTATACTTTAAAACTCTAAGCAAGTCTAAAATGTTTCAGCAAGTCATAACTTCTTTTGTAGGTGGAGGGTTTTTTTCCAGGGTTGCTGACTGCTGGCTGATGAGGGTGGGGGCAGTGGAAGGACAGGTCGGCTGTGGCAGTTTCTTGAAAAAAGACAACAACAGTGAATGCCCTGCATTGATTGATTCTTCTTTTCAGGAAAGATTTTCTCTATTAATTGATGCTATTTGATAGCTTTTCATTCACACCAGAATTTCTTCCAAAACTGGAGTTAATCTTCCCAAAACCTTCCATGGTTTTATCAAGTATATATGCAATATTCTAAGTCACTGTTTTCTTCATAACACTGTTTGTAGAATCTTCACCAAGAGTACTGTAGTTGCTTTTCCAAGAAGCTACTTTCTTTGCTTGTCCATAAGAAACAAGTGCTCATGCATTAAAATTTGTCTTGAATTTGTGGCAAATCTTCAAGCTCTCCCTCTAATTCTCGTTGTCTTGATTTTTCTATCACAACAGTAGTTACCTGCTGCAGGGAGTCTTTAACCCCTCAGAGTTGCCTGTGAGAGTCAGAATCAACTTCTTTCAAACTCCTAATAATGTTGATATTCTTATTCTCAATCAAAAGTACACCTAGGTGCTGTGTTAACAGGCACGCAAACATCAATCCCACTGAACACCCATCAGCGCTCTTGGTGAGCAGCTGCATTGTCAGTGGAGAGTAATATTTTGAAAGAAATCTTTTTTTAACTGTCTCAACAGTGGGCTTAAAATATTCAGTAAACTACATTATAAACAGATGTGCTGTCATCCAGACTTTGTTACTCCATTTATAGACCACAGACAGAAATTTTGTGTAACTGTTAAAGATGCTGGGATTTTTCAGCATGCCAAATCATCACTGGCATAAATTGAGTCACCAGATACATTAGTTCCTTACAAGAAAGTCAGCTTGTCTTTTGAAGCTCTGAAGCCAGGAATTCAATTTCTTTTTTTTTCTTTATTTTATTTTTAAAGTATGTATTACAGTAAAAGACACCTTGTTATTAGTTACTCCTAAAATACTCCCCCTTGCTTCAAGCACATTTATTCCATTATTCTTGGAACTTTCTGAAAAAGTTCTACAAGTTTATCTTCTTAGCCTCAGTTTTAGTGGTGTGTCTGCTTTTATGTCCTGAATCATTTCAACTTTTCATGGTCACTTTGACTTTGGAGAAGAGTCAGAAATTGCACACTGCCAGATCCAGTGAATAAGGTGAGCCAGGATTCACTGCAATGTTTTGCATGCCTGGTTTTCTGTTGAATGACACTGGGCAGTAGCATTCAGTGAGTGTGTATGTGTGTGTGTGTGTAAGTTTTAAGCTATAAATTTGTAGATGGTACCTTCTTTCAACAAAATACTATATAATTTATTTTGAATTTTTTAGCCTAGCCATTTTTAACAGTTAGTCTTCTGCATAAATGGTTGTCACTTCTATTTCAAGTGTTGCTGTTTCACTTTTTTGCTTATGTTATTCAGATGGTTCATTCCCTAAACTCCACGAGCCAACTTCTGCTAGCTGCAGACTTCTGCAGATTCTTTGCTTCTTTCAGCCGTCAAGGAATTGAACAGACTAGGCACTTGTTTTGGATTAGGCTTTAGTTTAAGGACATATGGATCATTTGGCTGTCTTTCCAAAAATTTGAAAAAAATGAAAAAATTTGACATCATTAAAATATTTTGATTTTGTTATATTCTCTATTCCTCAAATTCTAGTAAGATTTATCTGTAATAAATAATATTCTTAATATAAAACTTTCCAAAATTTCACCTTAGCTTCTTCAGTGAGATATGCATAGGAAAACATAGTGGAAGTGTTTAAAAGTAAATATGGTGTTAGAATGCACATGAACATGTGTATAAATTCAAATAAGTTTTAGTACATAGGAATACACTTTTGTTTTTCAGAAGCTGTATCATAACCTGCTTAAACAGTGCTACTGGAGGGTTAAACATAGTTGACTGGCTTGTTTAACTGGAGAGAGATAAAAAAATTGAAATCTGATAAATGTAATTCCTCTGCTCCTTCTACTGAAAGTCTATGCTGAGTGCTGAGGACATCCAAGGGCGATTGTGATTGCTCCAGCAGAGCAGAGCTTTCTACTCTAGCCCCCATCTGAGAAATCTTTTATTAAAGAATAGCCCACTTATTATAAATCATTATTCCTGTTCATGCACTGTTAAGAAGGAAGAATGACAGTTCATTCAAAGTGATACAAAGCTCAGTGATTTCCTAAATCACAGTGAGACAACATGGAGTTTTGCCAGTTCATTCAAGCCAATTTTCTCACACTTATCTCTAGCTGATAATAAGGAACCAAAAACTTTACTAATTTGATATAAAGTTTGCACAAGTTAAAGTATCTTTTCCATTGTCCAAGCTCACTTTAATTACAGAGAATGTAGGTTATAAAATATTCAGTATAATTTTAAAATAATCTCAATAGCATAAGTTTCTAAGGATCTAGGTATTATTTATCAATATATCATTACTGAAGATATCTAAATTTTTAAATCCTAAAAATTATTATGCTCATATTATATGTAGTTCTTTATATAGTGAAATCATGCAGTAACATCTGACATACCAAATTAATTCTTTTTAATATTTTAGACATTTTTATCTAGATTCTGTTCCTGGCTTATTTCTGTTTTTTATTGGTCCACTTTGATTATGTAGAATGATGGGTTTCATTGGTTTCATACATGCATACCACATACTTTCGTCACATCTACCCCTCATTACCTGTTTTATCACCTTTATTTTTGTTAAAATTTTCCTATTTTATGACATTTTTCTAACAGCTTACATAGTATGACTTATGATCTTGAGATTTTAATTCCATGAAATCAAACTCTTTTTTTTGGTACTGGGGATCAAACTTATGACCACACACTTATGCCACTGAGCTAAATCCCCAGCCCAAAATCAAAGTTTCTAAACATTTGACTTTTGTATTCTTTACAAGGTTTAAACAACAAAATGATGACACATATGTGTATGTGACATTTTTACATGTGTAGGATAGGAAAATTCACTTAATAAACTCAAAGTACATGAATGTAGACAACAAGATTAATTAATAATTTTTGTATTTTATTATAATTCAATTTTGTTTGTATTTTTAAAAGAATCATGCACATATTCCACTGAGCTTCCAGTTCATCATTAGTTTAAAAGGGATAAAAATGATCTTATAATGGTGGAAGGATGATGAATATAGTCTTAACTAAATGGTGTTAACATCACTAAAAAAGGAATCAAAAGACATAGTATGCCTTCTTCTAATGTAAAGAGAAGGCATCACTTAATTCTTTTTCCTGATCAAAATATATTACCTGAATTTTAATATAATAAGGTATAGGAGAGCAAAGCCTATATTCCACAACTTCTTATGGAATCCAGTTCAGTTGTTAAGAATTGTAACATCTTTAAAAGTAAAGTTAAGTAAAGAGACAAGACAATGATCACATATACTGTAGCCTAGAGTTTAACCAAAGAGCTATTCAGAACATCACTGAGTCATTTCTCCAAATTTGAGTGTTTAATGTATATTAGTTATTGATGTTTTCACTGCAAAATATCTTGATTTTGGTAACTGAACTGTGATTGAATAAATTGCCTTTTTCATAGGAAATAACCCAGAGTACTGAAATTCTTAAACAGAAAGTCTGAAACTAAAGTTCAAAGGTTTTCAAATGTTTTTCCAAATGCCATCATCACATGTACACACAGAAAGGTAAAGCAAAGATGGAAAAATGCAGCAACTTAAAGTTTAGCAACTGTTTCAATTTCTCCAAGTAAAGAGTTTAAAAAGTAAAATATTTAAGTATGGAAATAAAACTAAATTTATTAATCAAAATTGGTAGAAAAATATGAAGGTGTTTCAGTCATTTAAAATACTGAGTTTTTTTTCTCAAAAATTAAATTCAATTTTTAGTACTACTTTCCCCCAGAGTAAGGTGTTTTATTGAATATATCATTTTAACTTAATATATTATTTTAAAATCACTGATGTTAAGAAAATATTCTAGGAAGCTGTTTTTGGAAATCGTTTAAGAGTTTGGGGTAAGGGCCGGGGGTTTAGCTCAGCTGTGTAAGTGCCTGCTTGGCAAACGCGAGGTCCTGAGTTTGATCCCCGATCTTTGCCACACTGAGTAGCCAGTTCTAGAATAATAGACAGGTAAAAAAATAAATATTAATTGAAATACACTCTAACCACATTATAAACATCTCTAGTCTTGATTTCTTGCTTTCAAAACACAGTTCCTTCCTTCCTGCCTTCCTTCCTTCCTTCCTTCCTTCCTTCCTTCTTCCCTTCATCCCCTTCTCCTTCTTCCTTTCTCTTCTTCTTTATAGTCCTTGTTTTCCTCTCCTCCTTCTCCTTCTTCTCCCCGCTGCTTTCTTTTCCTCCACCATTTAAAAAGTAAAATAGAGCTAAAACATGGTTTAGAATCCAAACCAAATTGGGCTGCATAGTTGTCATGTATTGAGATAATTATAATTGATACTTAGTAGGTTTATGCTAGAAACCACGACGTAGACTTGATTTTCCTATGAGATACTTATTCTAGAAATTTTACTTAGAAGTTTACTTTAAAAAAAAAAGTGTACATACTTCAAAACTAAATCTTTAGTTTTCATGCTCTCTGTTTTGTGAAATTTTATGAGTCCACAGAAACTGAACTACAAAGCAAATATGGCAATTTGTAAAAGTAATTAAAGATAAGTGACAAAAGTCATTTAAAAAATGACGATGCTTCGTTATCAGTTTGTTTTCCCATCACTGGAAAACACCCACCCTCACAGTTTAAAAGATTAGAGATATAATTTGGCCCAATGTCTGTTTTATTTTTTTTTAAAAAGTAGTGAAATACAAGCATACCTATACACTTACTGCCATGCACTTTGATTAAAGTTGCTTTCGTATTACTTGCTGTCTGACCTTTTAACAAACCGACCTCAGCTATGTTTTACTTGAAGTCTAAAATCCCATTACTGCCTAGGTTCTGTCACTAGTCAGTTTGGACATCATTACACCACACAATACCTTTCCAATCACTTTATCATTTGTGACATTTTCCCCACCTGAGCAACATACTTGAAATCAACGTTACCACTCACTTTATCCTCAAACCTAAATTTCCTTCTCACCCTTCTTTACTCTTGTAGAATATGTAGATAGAAACATTCATTTGACACACTTGTGCTTAACACTTGCCATTTGTTTTTGTCAGTGTGTGAATCTCAAAGTCCCAGCTCTGAGTGAGGGCAGTCAACCTCTTTGTGACTCACTTGTGAAGTGTGGAGAGAACTTATTAAATATTATAAAATTGCTTAATAGTTTATTTTCCTACCTCTAATCTATGCTCCAAATGCTGTTTCATCAGCTCACTAATTTATTTATGTAACATTTCTCTGTTGAGCAACTGTTTTGTATCTTTTTTTTTTTTTTAACTATTTGACATTGACTTGAATGATAATGGAGAAAATGTACCTACACTGGGGAGAATTTACAGATTGATGAGAGAGACAAGCAAAGGCACAGGCAATTGTCAGAAAGAATCAACATACAGTAATATTGGTGCACCTAGGAGAAGACGCCTAACACAAGCTCTGAGAGTCTAAAAAGCAGCATGTACAGTAGAATCTTGGAGAATCCATTAAATTTAGCAAAATGAAAGCAACAGTACCCAAAACAGCATTCTTAGATATTTGGAGGAAAGGAAGACTATAGGTTAAATGAGGAACTGCGAGCACAGTTTTGTGTTTGGAGCTTGCTGAATTGGAAGATAAGCAGGCAGATATTCCCCTGGAGATATAAAAAGGATTCATGCACAGATATTCCACAGAAATTTGACAGTGATTACCTAAAAGCTAGCCATAGACTGCCTAACTGGTCAGCAAGAATCCAAACAGTCTCTATTTATAATTATCAGTGTCTCGTAGAAGCTACACTTAAATTGGGTAATTAGAGCTCGTTAATTTAAATGAAAGCTTCATACTGTTTTTTGAGCAGATTATATACTGCTCTAAAAAGGTTCATTTTTAAAACAAAAGAAGCAATATTATAAGCTTTAAAATAATTGCTTTCTCACACACACACAGACACATGTCCACACTGACATGACAGGCACACACAGTATTTACCAAGAGTTGCTGGATCTGATGCTGGTTATTTTGTGAAATACCTAATAGAGTTCAGTGAATTTTAGACTTTAATGTCTTTATATACAATTTAAAAACCTTGTGTCTTAAAATGGGAATCACATAAGCTTTATTTCATGCTGTTCAAAACAAAATCTATTTTTTAACTTTTTACTGAATAACTACAAGTATTTATTGAATATTTACAATGTTGATATTACTATCAGTTGATGATATATCTTTGTTTCTAAGCAATTTAATAATACAAAATAAGATTGAGGACTTGAATCTGCAGAACAGTGCCTGTCTGGCAAGCACTAGGTCACAAGTTCAATTCTAGCACCAAATAATAATAATAACAGTAATAAAAATAATACAAATTAAATCCTTGTACTTCAAGAATGGATATGTGATGTGAACTTAATTTAGTCATATAAATATTAAGCGTTGGTATCAATGTTTATGCTATGGAGATGTTGACAAAGGTAACTTGAAACCGACTTTGTTCCTAGCTCACATGTAAAATGGTGTCTTGTTCAAGATGACATTTTTTACCTTTCTTTTCCACTCTGTAGATTTGGCTACTACAGATCTTTCCATCTGCACTTTCCCATTTACTTCTCACTCTCCTGCTCTCTGTGACCCATCCCTTTTTGCTTGGGAAAGTTCTATTCAAAACAAAAGAAAAACTGCTTATATTTCTTGCATACACAGCTGTTGCATTGTTTTATGTTATTGAGAAAAAAAACCAAGCAAACAAATAAACAAACACTGTTGCTTTTCCTCTATATAAAATACACTGTTTCTCCTGCATCATTACATTGTAGCTCTTCACTGTTGTAAGAAGTAATAGAAACTTTCTCATAATTAAGAGAATCTGAAAAATGGGTGCTTATAACTCAATGTCCTGTCTTTGGAGGAAGAAACCCTGTATATTCTTGGCTAAAGCAACTGTATGTTTGTGGTAAATATACATAACTTAACATTAATCATGGATATAAGAGCTCATGCTATTGTTTCTTAGGATATAATACAGTTTGAGGTATTTTTCATTTATCATTCAATTTAATTTCTACCAACAGCAGAAATTAAATTAATTTGGTAGTCCTGATTCCACAGCAGTCTGAATAATACAGAAACAGTGAGGACAGGTTAATAGAGCTGCTCAATCCAACACCAATAGGCACAAGGCAGGCTCCTGGGGCTCAATGGTAGCTGATTTTTTGTTGTTGATGAATGCTACTCACAGAACTTCAAACTCTTTTTTGCTCAATTTAGTATAAGTTTATATAATTGTTTCTTATGTTTTAAGATAAATTTTAATAGGAAGTAGAAAAATAAGGTAAACCACTACTTGTTCACTCTTTGGAGAACATTATAAATGCTTGAAATCTGTGGCAGTATCGGCTCTACCATTTATAAACAATGTAAATTCAGCAGTGTTTATTTTGTGCTTCTCAGTTTTCTTCTGAAAAAAAAAACAACAAAAGAAGAGATAGTAAGGCTTTTGTTAATAGACAATCACTTAGCAAAAGGTAAGATCCAGGGAGACTCAGCAGAAGGCAATTTTGCCTCCTGGGCTAGGTATAACAGGGATGTTAGAAATATAACCTTTTGCAAAAATGCCAGATGATATACATGTGTTTCATGAATATTCTTGTAGTTTCACCTAAGAAATCAACTTGAAAACGACAATATTAAAGATTATTATAGATCGATACACAAAAATAATGCAAAGTAATGTTCAAATAAGCAATTATTACTTAGCTATTGAGTGGCAAATTTATTACCTGGTTCATTGATATTAACCATTATTTTATTTTATACTAAAATATTATAAGCAAATATTATAAGAGTGGGGTTTATTTAATGTCCCTAAAATATTTTTCTGATTCAATTTGCTCAATGCAACTTAGTTTTCTTGTAAACAAGATTTCCCACTTACTTTTGCAGAATATTACTCATTTTTGGTAAAAAATGTACTGTGTCTCATTCAGCACAGAGAGTTCAATAGATTACCCTTATCCATAGAAATTATGAGTAGACTCATTTCGTAACTGTGCATTCTCAATCCTGCTATCATAATCCCTAGATCTAGCCACTTCTGAAAAGCGCCCCCTCTGACTCCATGTGCCTGTGGGAGTCCTCCAGACACAAACTACAACAATGCACAAAACCAATGTTTATTAAAAGATGATTATGCAAAAGGAAAACAACAATGCCAAACAAAAGGCAAACGATCAAATGTTTATGGTACATTTACAAAATTAGAATGTATGCTTCTCCTCAATGCACTTTCTTCAGAAAAGTATAAAAAATAATAAACTCTAAATGATACATTTGATCAAACTATATTTTCTGAGCATTTCTTTTTGTTATGACAATGTAACTGTTGTAGCTGACATCAGTCCATCTCACCATTTCAGAAAAGTAAACTATATAAAATACAACCACCAAGTTTTTAAACAAAGATAATTTTCTGAGATTTTCAAAATTTGAGAGGCTCCAATCTCAAAAAGCAATGAAGAGGGCCTGTAGTTTTGATGAATTTTTTTCTTTCAGAGCTTTTTCTCTTTCACAGTGATGAGTATGAGATTGAAAAGAAAATTTCAGTTGGAAATGGTAACATTATTTTGGGTTATTAACAGCAAGGTTATAATTCAAAGCACTTTATCAGGATCTCTAGCTTCTCGGTCAAGCTAGAAAGACAACTGCCATAACCAAGTTTCTTTGTGTGTTAGAAAAGAAGGAAGAAGGAAAAGTCATCAATAAGAACACGCTTCCTTTCTGCCCCGGGTTCTGTCCCGAAGTGAAATGCTTTCCCAGAAACCTTCCTTAGGCAGCATTTCTTAGAATTGTGTCACATGTGCAATTATAAATTCAAAAGGGTCTGAGTAATTGGACATGACAGCAACCAAAGGCTGATGTTATGGAAACTGTGGTTCTGTCCCACTTTCCACTGCAGAAAAGGATGGAACAAGAAAACCACTTTCAAAGTCTTCTCTGTTTCTGATATTTTTTTCTTCAGTAAATTATTTTAGTATATGTTTCTTCCTGAATATTTGCTTTTTAGTGTTGGGAATTCTTCTCAGAGTCCATAACTGACCCACTATAAAAAATTTTCCAACATTGAATATAAATTGGTAAAGAAAAAAAGTGTGGAAGAGAATAAATCAAGAGAAATCTTGATAGAAACTGATCTCTTAACCGGGTGCCTAATTTAATAGTTCCATAGTTTTAACTCTCTTGTAAATAATATTTTTAATATATAAATTAAGATTAGAACCTGGGACAGTGAGATGCATAATGCAAAGTTCTACAACATTAATGTTCTACATAGGACATTTGATTTCTTCTTAATCCATTACCACCCCACTGATTTCTTGGAATTTCTGACTCACTGTGCATCATGTTCCTTCTCTGAATAAATAGCTCTTGTTCCCGGATTAACCATCTCACTGCTTACTACCATCAATCAGTATTAAAAAGCAGAATTTGAGAGTACTTATAGAAAGGTACTTCATCTCTGGGAAACATCAGGCCAATATTTCAAAAGTTGTTGACAGAAAGTGCCATGAGAACAGCACTCGTGGAAGTGTCTTTCTTCCCATAGGCATTTACAGCCTTATCTCCAAGACAAATTGGTGTATCGCCTATGTTTTGCTAAGTCCTTTTGGTATTGGTGTTTAGATACATGTCTTCTAAACTCAAAATGAGTGATTAATTTTGTGTATCACTCGCTATTTTTAAAATGTTTTATGGCAGAAAAGATGCTAATATCAACCTACTGGTATCATTACTTTTAAGGAATATTTGGTATTTATGTATGTTTGTAGTTATATTTATATGATGGAATTTACTGTTTCTGTATTTACACACTTATTATATAAGAGAGGTACCAAATATACTTTTGAAGTCTTAGGAGAATATATTATACAAAGTCGATATGTTCAGAAAACCATTTTTATCCCCTTAGTAGTAATATAAACAGAAAAGCAGACTAGAGTGTGAGACAAAGACTAAGAGAAAGATATCTATAATAATAATTATATAATGTTATGAATATCATAGATAAGTGAGACTGTAATGTTTTATAAATATGTTTATTTGGAAAATAATTACTTTACATAGATCTGCTTTACTGGAGGGTCATAATTCATCTCCTTCCCTGAACTTTCTCTTTCTAGAGTTAACAATTTCAAATAAAGTTTGGCTGGTTGAAAGAAAAAACATTTCAATAAAAAATTTGTAATGAGAGCAATTAATTGTAGCATTGATTTTGCTAAATTTACAAATATAAACAGTGATACCTATGTGCTATAACTATGCAGACTTGTTATCCTTGGTATCTTAATTATTTTTTCGTAGCTAATGCATAATACCTAACATCTACAGCTTCAAGGAGGAAAAGTTTATTTTGGCTCACAGTTTGTAGATGTTTGTGTAGATACTAGGATGGTTCCAATGCAGGGCACCATGGCAGAAGAGCCTGTGAGAGAATTACTGATTGGCATGTCAGGCAAGAAGCAGAGAGAGGCATCGTGAGAGGGAAGGCAATTGAATATTCCAGACCATGCCCCAGTGAGCTGCCACCTCTGACCTGACTCTACTTCATAACATTACATTTAACTATACTGTCAGCTTATCAGTGGACTAACATAATGATAATTATCATGCCCCTGTGACCCTGTCACCTCTCACAAGCCCTAACTATTAATGCATGTGTCTAGAGGGACATCTAGATACAAACCATAACATATGGTTGCAAAATGGCTTTCATTTTCTACAAATTAACATAGAGTATTGCCATATCTTAGTGTACTCATTTTGAAATCTATTTAAAAACTTCCAGGTATTCTGGCAAATGAACAGTTTGTTTGCATCATTTGCCATGTGACAGGAAGGTCAGACCTGCATAAGCTACTCTTTCAAACCAGATTCCATTAGTATTAGGTGGTTTATGTCCTCACATTCATTGTTTCCAGTTAACTTTTCTCTGCTTGCCTTGCCGAAACTTCATGGTGACTTATAAAGCCTGGTATTTTATGAAAAAGAGACCAGACTATGGTATCTATTTTTCTCAACAAGTGTCTTCATTTACCATGGTCACCAAATGGAAGAGCCTTGCTTTCACTACCGTGACTTAATACTTAATACTTGCTCAGTGACACTTTCTAAGTAGCACAGGTCTATGATAGAGAGATGGTGGGCCTTTTAGATGTTTCAGTGATAGAAACAGTGCTCTGCTGCATGCATGTCGTGAGTATGTCATCACTGGCTACTATTGCACCAGATTATGAGAAATCCATAATAAACCTTTCAAATGTTATATTCTGTCAAATGGTATACAAAATTCCAACACGTAGTACTTATCCATTGATAGCTTCAGTTCATTTGATGATTTTTCTGATGATTTTTCTGAAGTTTACACATGGAAATACATAAGAATGATTTAATTTATTTTTTGGTACTGGAAATGGAATTCAAAACGTTGTACTCTGAGGGAGGCACTTGTGCTGCTGAGCTATATCACCAGGCCCAAGAGTCATTTCTAGTATGACTGATGGCAGAGAACCCTGAGACCCTCACAATAATCTCAGCCCCAGGATGAATCAGTCAGTTGATTCTTGAATCCAATCGTTAATTATGGGATTGATTTGAGTAGATTAAGGAACACTTAGTGGATTAACAGATTATAGTTCTGGATGTGTTTGGATCATTCACAAACCAAGAGGGAGGATGCGAACTGTACGTCGGTGGTACTGACCAATAAACTTGTACCCTGCAATGAATAAAAAGTAAAAGAAGGAAGCCTTTTGGCTCCTCAGAGGAGCGCCAGTTTTCATTGTCACCTTTGGATATGTGCTCAGGCTTCCAGTGCAGACTTTTGATGCTGTCAATAAAGACCTTTCAGCTTTCTGATATGGACTTGCCCTGGACTCTGCTCTGCAGTGAACTCCGGGCCTTCCACACTTCCACATTTGGTTGGATCCTCTTGGCTCTCCAGCACACAGATAGCCCTTTTGAATTCTTCCACTCTGACTTCAGACAGAAACTGTAGGCTTACTTTGTAATAAATTATATCTAAACCCTCTAATTTGTAGAGGTTTGAGTCCAGGAGTTGACTGGTTCCAAAGCAAGGCAGCACAGTAGTGGAATACTATAGAGGAGAAAAAGTTCATAGACTGGTGTAGGAAGCAGGGAGAGATCCAGGAAAGAGGGAGGGAGATAGAACCCTTCAGGTCACATCTCCAGTGACCCACCTCCTTTGACTAAGCGTCACCTTTTATCATCACATATATGAAGTAAGCAGTGCACTAATCTACTGATGAATGTCACACCAGCATAATTCAGTTTCCTCCCAAAAGCCTCACCTACAAGCAGGTGAAGCCTGGGAGGACATCCAAGCAGAAACAATATCAGGTGACTTATTCCTTCATGTGGTAGACTTATTTCTTAGAGCATCTAGTTGTTAGTCATCACATGAGTTCAACTATAGAAATTTCAGTCTTTCAGAAATATTTAAACTACATTTTGTATTTAAATTGACCATATATCTTGATTTTTTGATGTCATGAAACTTCTAAATTTTCCAACGAGAGTTACTCATTGATTTCAGTATCAAATGCTAGTGTTAGCCACACAAATTATGGATACAAATATACACTCATGCTGTATAATACAAATATACACTTCAATACAAATATATACTCATGCTGGTTTCTTTCCCACACAGTTTTCTCTTACAGTCATAAACTCTATTTAAATTCTGAAATCTCTTATGTGCTTTGCATATTGAGATGAGGCAAAATGGTTGTCATCTGTCATCTGGCTCTTAGTTTTCATCATCTGATTGTAAGGTTTTCTTCATGGACCTATTGGGAGGTCCCTGGTTCAACTGGACCCTTTTTTTACTCACAAAGTATACTGATATCCATGGCTTCCACTTTCTAGTTCTCCTTCCTGTGGGAAACTTGAATCAATTGTTGTCCTTTTAATTTTATTAGTGCTCTTGAACCCTGTCTATCTCATTCCTGTATTTAAGGAAATGATGTAAATTGGTTATTGTAGAGAAAGAATTTATTCCTCAATCTGTTAAGAAATTCTGTGTGTCAAAAATTTCATTTATGTTCTTCAATTTCCACAAATTATGATGTAGGAATGAAAAACAAACACCTCTGCATTGAAAACCCTGAAAAATTTTTACCTGTTACCTTTCCCTAATGCCTCATTTGAGCATTTTTAATATCATTCCAGTAGGAAATAAGAAATGACATAGAAACAAGTAGACATCTTTAGCACATAAAGTCTTAGTATTTTTTGTGGCCCTCTGAAAGCAAGACTTATATTTCATCATGGAAGTTGAATTTGTAGGTTTTTGTTTTTGATGTGTCCAACTTTATTGTCAATGTTAAAATAAAACATTTCCAATGATAATAATAAATAGAAAAATACGATTATAATTTGTATAAATTTCTAGCATATATTTACCATGTATTATGAAGTTGAAAATCTACTTTTCTCTAACCCAAAGTAAAAACATATCTAAACTTCATATTGACATAAGTGAATTATTGAAAAAAGAAACTGAAGACTAAGTAAATTTTCATAAAGAATAATTGCAGTTGAGTTTAAAAAGATATTTCACTGCTGAAAGAGATGGGACAACATCCATCTTTTAAAGGCAGGCTGCACTGAATGATTTGTGTTAAAAAATGAACCATGTAAAATGAGAAGTAAAGAACAACTTTCCAGTCAAAAAAGCTAACAAACTCTGCTTTTGCTAGATCCAAGTTAGCATCCAATACTGAATCGTGCTGATAATATTTACCCATGATGTGATGAAAATGAGACTAGTGAGATACTCATCCCCAAGCAGATAAACCTTGGAATAATGAGAAAAACATCCACTGCACCCTAAGTTAAGGGTGTCATATAAGCTACCTGACATATTTTTCTCAGAAATATCAAGGTCATCAAAAATAAAGAAAGTTTGAGAAACTGTAAATCTAGGGGATTCTAAAGAGTCATAAATCAATAAAATGTGGTGTCTCAAAAGGGCATGTAGAAGGATGTCTCAGTTACTTTTCTCTTGCTGAGACAAAATACCTGTCATCCAAAAGTCAAAGGAGGAGAGGTTTGTTTCTAGAAGTTTCAGTCTATGGCCATCTGGCTCCAAGGCAGAGTGACACGGCAGAGGGGCAGCACAGAGAAGAAACAGTTCTTGGTGTGTCTGGAGGAAGACAGCAAAACAGCAGTGTAGCAGAGCAGCAGCAGCAACAAGCCTCCCTTTTCTTTTTTCTCCATCCAGGCTATAAAAGTTTTGGGTGATACCATCTAAATCCCAGGTGGGCCTTCCCATTATCCACACTCAGAACTACACTAAAATAACCAATGGACTAATTTAATTATCTCACAATTAATCTACATTATCACACTCTTAATCCATATTCACACACCATAGATCCAGACACCTCCAAAAATGCCACTCCATTAGTATATGAGGCTTTGGAGGGATATCTAGATACAGGCTGTGAAAAGAAAAAAAGAAAATTAGTAATAACTAAGAAAATCTAAATAAAGTGTATACTTAGTTTATAATAATGTAAAAATATTTCTTATTCCTTTAATAATTGTGACATGTTTTATAGTAAGATGTTAACAAAAGTAATTACGTATGACTATATGAGACATGAATGGTAGATAGATATTGTTTTCTTTGTTTTCAGTGGAAGCAGTTTCTAAGCATCAGATGAAAATTCTATAAATTTGCTTTTATTTTGTCTTATACAGTTGAACTTGAACATAAATGCTATTATTTTGCATAGATATATACCGCTGTGTGCTGCTCCAACATCATCAGTCTTGTTCAGTAGAAGTGCAGGTCAACAAAAGAGTACTATTCTGAAGTATTTAACTCAGAGATACATTAACATTAAAAGATACAAAAGTTCTGTTTCCAGGAAGCTTTAAAAGAAGTAAACCAATTTAGATAAAACTTTTGAAAACAAATGATTATTTGCAAGCCAAAGAACAAAAAAAAATGGTTGTTGGCTTGCAAATAATAAACTAATTGAGATAAAATTTATTTTTATCTTATAATAATGCTCTTTCTTGTATATATGGCAAAATATTTTTTGAAATTGCTAGTATTTTTTTCAATTCATGAAAGCTGAAAACAAATATTGTCTTTATTAGGGCAACCTAACTTTTATAAATAGAAGAACAGTAAAATAAATTATCCCAGGTCAATTTCTCCAACAGCTTAAATAGTTTATTCAGTTTGTTTCCTGGGAACAAGATGAAATTACAAGTTTCCTGATATTTTAATGAAATCTTAAAATAATAAAAATTGAAAACCCACTAAAACAGAAAAAATTTCAGAAAATTTGAAAGCTTGGGCAAAAATAATTTTGAACAAGGAGTTCTTAAATAATTGCATTTAAAAATAATGATGAATTTAGTATTGAGCATTGCTGAATAAGTCAGAATTTTCTTCCTTTTCCTTCTGAAAATTATTGAATTCTCAAAAAAACTTATTTCCAAGGAAACTAAACACATATATAAATAAAGTTCATAATTAGGAATATGTGTTATGATTATCAAAGCAGTTGAGATCAGAGATTTTACGGAATGAAAAAAAGACAATAAGTTGTATAGTGACATGCTCTGCTGATAACATACTAGAATAAATACAGTTTGTAAAGAAGATAGCTTCATTCTGTGGTATAAAAAAATTTGTAAACTTTATTTAAAACAGTGGATATGGGTACTGATATAAGCAAAGGATGTGAAATTTAGTTCAAGGAAGCAAAATTGAGGATATATAAGTAATTTTTCTGGTAACCTGTACTAGAGTCCTATTTATGTTTGTGGCATTTACACAATCTTTCAATTTCTGTCATCTTTTCCTCTGTCCAAGACTGTCCCATTGAAAATTCTTCAAATAGCTGGTTCAAGAAATAAAACTATATATTTATTACAGAGTTCATAAAAACTTACTGTTCATAACTTTTTAAAACATAGTACTGAATGTATAAAATGTCCTTGACATTTGCGTAACACCATATACACATATTAACATAAATATATCATAAACATTTATATAAACTGTACATACAGTTTAGTAAAAACCAAAGCATTTTATGGACTAGACCCTGGCAAAAATAATTCTTAGACTTTATCCCAAAAGTATAATTTATTAAAGAAAAAATGATAAAATAAAATATCAAAATGAAAACTTTTTCCTTTAAAATATTTATAAGCATAGACAACAAAGGCCTGGTATCTGGAACATACAAAGTATTCTCAAAACTCATCTGCAGAATAAATAAAGAAAGAAAAACAGCCAAACGATCAATTAGAAAATGGACAAAAGAGGATATGCAGGTGACAAGTAGTCACATCAAGAGAAGTTCAGTTTCACTAACCACTGGGGATTTTTTGACTAAATCATTGGGATATAAGTACACATGTATAAGAGTGACTAAAATTTTTTAAAAAGTATACCAACAATAACAAATGGTGGAAAACACAGGAAAAAAACTCAGCCACTGATACATTAACAACAAGAACACAAATGATGTATCTCTTCTGCAAAATACAATTGACAGTTTCTTGTAAAAATAAACATGTAATTATCCATGACCAGGTAATTTTTCTCTAGGGTATTCATTCTGCTGAAAAATAGAAATCTATGTCTCATTCAAACCATATGTAGTTGTTTCAATAAATTAACTTGGAATAGTCAAAAGTGAGAAACAACTCCAAACCCTTAATGGGAAAATTGGTAAACACAAGATAAGATGTACATCTCATGAGTTATATTAGCTAAAAAATGAAACATCAGATGGATTTATGTAACAAGCTGGATGAATCACAAGAAAATGATGTTGAGTGAAAACATCATTTAACAAAAGTATGTGCCATGTATCAGCCACTTTCTTATAGCTAGAATGCAATAACAAATAGCCACAATTTAAAGGAGGAGAGTTTTAATTTTGCTCACATTATAGGGATTCAGTTCATGTTTGACTGACTCCAACACACAAACCTCATGCCAGAAAGATGTAGCAGAGGAAAAGTTCTTAATTCAGGGCAGCAAGGAACCACACAAGGGAACAGCACTAGAATGGAAGGAACCTGGAGACTTACACAATACCTGAGTTCACATCCCCGATGACCCACGAAGATGCATCCCTAAGGGTAGTTTACTAATCCCCAAAGAGCTCCCAAGCTAATCAAGGCGACACAATGAAGCTTAATCACCGCATATACTAAGTGCCTATTCATATAACATTTTGGAAAAAGTGAATTATAGAAGATGCATAGTAGGTTAGGTTTTCCCAACGTTTTGAAAGGAAGAAAAAAGAAAATTGTGGTTATAAAAAGACCAATGAGTTGGAGTTTTGTCATCATGGAAACTCATCTGTATCCTGGTTTTGGTGTGTGCAAGAATGTATATAGAACCAAATTGATATGCCCATTTGAACAAATAATTACAAGTGGAATCATTTGAATATGATTCATAGATTATAATCTATGTCAATAACCTGGTTATAAAATGTACATTAACTTGGAAGATTTTAATCATAGGTAAACCTGAGCAAGTACACTTGAAGTCATTCTATATCATTTATTATGACTGTTTGTAAGTCTATAATTATCTCCAGATTAACAACACATGTGTATTCTTTATATAGTGCTGACACGTGGGTGTTCCTGTGACCAATACAGTAAAAAGATATAGAAGAAAAACGAACAGCAAAACTTTCTTAGAGATACAATAAAATCAGTAGTATAATGAATTTTGAACTTTGGACCTATGAAATGCAGCAAATGTAGAAAAGTGTGAAATTAAGCTAAAGATAGTAGTTTATGTGATAATATGGTAAAAGTAAATATTAGTTATTGTGGTCTGGGTTTACAAGGGAAATTTCATACAGGACATATAATTTATAGGATTATTTTATAGTAATCATCCAAAAAGTCAAATGGAAAAGAGTGTGAGAGATCTATCCACACACTGGAGCCCCAAAGAATCCAACTGACAGTCTGCATCCCATGGCCGTGTCCTGCAGGAGTCCAGCTGAAGACTTAGAGCCCATGATAATGTCCTCCATGAGTCCATCTGGAATCTAGAGTTCACGACAATGTCTTGTGGGAGTCTGTATCAAGGATCTTCACTGGGAAGTCACAAAGGTTGGTGGTGGAAGCAGAAAGTCTGCACCATCAGGATGAAGGATCTGTGCCAGCAGGTTGAGGATTCTGCACTGGAGCCAGGAAGCGATGCTCAAGGTAAGGACCAGAGCTCCCCCAGAGAGAAATGCAGCTGTCCTCAGTGGCAGAAAGGCCCTGAGCTCCTTCAAGGATGAAAACAGTCAAGTCCGTATCAAAAAAGCCAGCATGATAAGCTTCTCAAGGAAAGTCAACAGCACCCTGTCTTCCCCTCCAGCTCTCCTTTTATGTTGTTGGCAACAATCCTCAGATGGGCCTTCCACACCCAGCACTCTACTGATTCACTTCAGCTGGCTGTTACGAATTGACCACTACTTAAAATTGACCACTACCTAATTCACCACAGTCGTTTTATGGAAGAGACTATTTTGATTTTTGGTATTCTATTTTTCATGCGTCCAACTCATGTAAAGTATATCAAAGAGCATAAAAACTTGGGTCTAAGAATCTCACTATCAAGGGACTAGGCTAAAAATGTATCAGTGGAGGCCATAAGAGGAGAGCCCTGTAAAATTGGTGTACATTGCAAAGAAAACAAAAGTCTTAACTGATTAGAAACAATTAGCATTTCTACTAGTATAAAAATCAGTCATAAGCCGGGCGTGATGATAAGTGAAGGTAGTCTTGTTACTGAAGAAGCTAACGCAGGAGTATTGCTTGAGCCCAGATTTTCAAAATCAGATTCATTATGTGGTGACACAATAAGAAGTTGTTATTTATAAAACAGAAAGTCCTTACCAAACACCAAATCTGCCAGAACCTTGACCTTGAACTTCTCAGCTTTGAGAACTGTAAAATATAAATTTTCTGTTGCTCCTAAAACCCGTAGTCATGTCATGTTGTTATAGTTTCTGAAACAGACTAATGTGTGCCAAGGAGATGGATATGCATTATATGTACTGACTTTATAGCACCAAGTGAAAGTCTATATTGATATTGAATTTCCTTTGTACTGAAATTCATTGGTACTCTAATCACTTGACTTATCACTAGTCTGTCATCAATTAGCTTAATCAGGTCACTGCATGGCTTAATGACAGAGATATTAGCATATACCAAATAAATCTAAATAATTTTTCCCCTGTACAAATTGGTGTCCAAGTTTATTGGCTGACATTTGTGGAAGGGCCAGTGATAAGTGCAGTGCTGTATTAAAAATAGCAAAAAATGATTGCATATATTTAAGAAAATAAATCAAGAAAATAGCTTTTGCAATTATATAAGGAAAAATTTAGGTCAGAGATTTTGTTTCATTAAAAAAGAAATAAGGGTAAGGGAAAGGGAAAAAGAATCAAGTTTTGTATCATGTACAGGTACAAATTCCCTATAATGCATATGATAATTATCTATACCTAAAATCTGCCAATAAGCTTAATTAATAAAAATTTAAAAGAAAATATAAGAAACAAGTTATTCCTAAACTTTTTCACAGAGTTGTTAAAGTAAAGCAATCACAACAGTTTTATGAAATGTTGAGAATATATTTTGAGATAAAACTTTAAAGCTATTACTTGGTTAAAACTGATGCTTAAAAAAAAAAAACCAAGCTAATGTGATCAGAAAACACGGAAGTGGAAAGAGAATGATAAGAGAATCTCTGGTTCTTGCCTTTTCTTCTTCCTCTTGAATGGCCTATATTAATTACCACACAAAGTCATTTGTCAATAACTGACTGTTTGAACATAAAGTAAAGCTCTATAACAGAGTTGAAATCGTGACATTTGTGAACTATTTAACAGAAAACAGTAAATTAGTGCTATTGTCTGGAAGTCTGGGACCAATTCTGATGCAATTTTCATTGTGATGAATGCTTGGTTTTTTTCTGTCTGTACTTATTATTTCACCTTTGACAAAACGCCTATTATTCTTTCAAGTAACCATTCTTCCTACTTTAAGTTTAGTGTTCCCTGTAAAATTGATACTGACTGCAATTTTGCATCCAGCTGGGACCACTGGCCAGATTATGCCAGTAACACATTTTGGGTTTGATTCCTGGACTAGTCCATAATGTGTAGTGGATCATCTACCATCTGATCCGAATTTTCACTGAAAGCTTACTAATCAAAAGCACTTTGCCACATGGGTTACTGTAGTTTTGAGCTACTACACCAAGTTTCCTTCAAGAGGTAGCAATAGCTTATCTAGTTATGAAGAAAAATCGTCACTATGATTGGATTTCTGAATGAAGAAAAACAGACTTAAAAAAAATAAACAATATTTAAACCGATTCCACTTCTTTGCACAAAGAAATTTTTTTCATTAGAACTTTTTAAGTCAATGTTATTCGTAATTATATATTTCTGCCTTCATTATGTATTTTGTCCATTTAGTTGATCTTAGTTTATTTGTAATGTTAATTTTTAATTAAATAAATTATCCAAGACCCGTTACTACTCAACATTGCTGAGAACATCTAAATCTCAATCTTGGTGACAGTGTATGATCACCACTGATTCTCAAAAACTTTAAAACATCCATTAGTTTCAAAAAAAATTGTAAACAATTTATTATAAGCACCAAATAAATTGGCTTACCAGTGGATTTGATATTACTATAAATAATCTACTTAACACTAAAGGAATATTATGGAATTTAATGACTTCAGGAATACATGAACTTGTTCAGTAACATTTCATTTCTAAGTAGAATACTTTTAAAAAGAGACAAAAAAAATTCATAAAATAGATGGTAAAATATTAACATATGCATTTAATCTTTACATGAAGAATTCTAATGTATCTTTTACTTTGAAAATAATTCTTTTGTTTATAGTAGGATAAGTTGTATCACAGTTAATGGTACTTAAAGATCCAATCATAGAGAATCTCTAACATTGAAATAGTATTTGAGTACTGCCAAGATGATATTCGGCCTGTGTTTTAACTACCCTGGGAGTCTGGGCTTCAAAGACACATTCTGTGTACAGCTGCCACCGTCTCTTCCTGAGGAGGGAAAGAGACTGACATGCTAATGAAGGAAAGTTGCTACCGGATGGCCTGGAACTGTAAGTCTCAGCTAGACAAATTCCTATTAGTTATACTCTGCAAAATAAGTATGAGCGCTAAAGATTATTCAAGCTCCTCATTTCAAGAAGATTAGAAGGCATATCTGAGAAGTGGAAATTTTCCAGTTCAATGATGAAGTAGAAGTAAGTCCTTGACTCTCCTCAGTAAGCTTGAAAGGTCAAAAATGGAAAATAAATGCAGTAAGACAAGAAGTTCAAAATTATCAAATGTTTTATCTCACATGTTATGTGTTTTGTAAAGTCTCAGTGCCATACAGCCAAAGCACCCACATTTTTTTTTTTTTTTTTGCTTAAAAGCTAAATAACAGGTTTCTTGTGCAACCCATGAGTCAGTATCTCTGGAATGAAGGAATCTAATTGGTGATATGCACCCTCAGGAAGTACTTATTTTATTAACTTAGAATTTACCAGTGACTGAATCAGTGGTATTATCCCAATTTTGTGCAACTTTTATATCCAACTTTTATACAGTGTGTATCCTAACCTAACAGTCCTCATTGGTGTTTCAGAAATCAGATTTGGTCTTTTGAATGTCAGTCAATGACTGTCAAAAGTTATTATATGAATACATTGTATTTTGACCAAGAGTTCTGTTCCAGTAGCACAAGTATCTTAGCCTTTGAGTGTATTGAAGTGTTCAGTAATTATTTCATTATTTCTATACACTTCTCTTTTATTAACTAAAGTAGTGGGAATAAATGAATATTGATATTTGAAAAAAATATTATATATGAAAAAGATAAAAGGATATACTTTAGAAACAGTATATTTTAAATATTATTCTGATCATTATATGTTAAAAAATAAAAGTGATAAAAATTCATGCTGAAAATATACTTTATGTCTTAAAGTTGATATATCTGGTTATACCATAGAGCATTTTAGTCCTTGGGTTTGGAAAATTCTGTCCATTATTTTTATTTTACTTTTAGATATTTTAATTCTATATCCCTTCTTCTTTCAAAAACACATCATGCAATGCATGATAGGATCATAGAGATGTTTAACACTAAGAATGATTTTTCAGTTACTCATCTACTGGTAAAACATTCATTAAACATATGTTTCAGTTCTAGAAGTAGTATATGATCTACAGAGAAATACCCTATACCACAAAGCTTACATTTGATTAAGAAAATGTAGGCTTTAACAATCATTTGGCTATCCATCATATCATAGTACATGTTGTAAATAACAACAAAAGCACTGGGTAAAAGCTAGGCTATTTTACAATAAGGCAGATAACTTTTAGTAGACTTGGCAGAAGTAAAGGTAGAGTTGTACAGGCACTGGGGAAACGTACTTCAGACAAAACAAGATAAAACCATATGTGAGGGGTTCCAAGCACAGCTGAAGAACAGCAGGGAGGACAGTGTGTAGAAGAGAGTTCATAAGAACATGGAGATGAAAAGAAAGTGAAGTTTAAGTGAGCAGACAATAGGGCACCTAATTATTCAGGGTGCAAATGTTCACTGACTCTTCTGAATGAGATGCGAAGTCACAGGAAAATTTGGGACCAAGTTTCAATATTTTAAATCGAATGCATTTTTTAAAGGATGCTCCTAGTAACTGAATGGAAAACAGCCTGCAGAAGTACAAGGACTGAGGTAGGGCCAAGGATCATAAGATTACTGAAATAATCCATGCTGGGGGTGACGCTGGTGGAAATGAGGGTGTAAGAGGAGGTAGACAATGATCGGGATGGATCATTTATATGACATATTTTTTAAAAATTGCTGATGAATTAGACACAGAGTATAGAGCGGGAAAAATGACTTCAATTGTTTTGCTTTGAATTTCTAAAGGAAAGGGGTTGTCAGTAATAAATGAGGAAGAATTGTATGGATGTTTCTTTGTGGATATCTTTTCAACACTTACATAGTTATAGCAGGAAAGCGAAGAATTGCATGTGGGCTGGTTCTTTCTAGAGGATGTGATTGAAACGTAATTTTATGATCACCAACAAATAAATTATATTTAAAAGAAAGATAACCCAGTTTGTTAGTGTAGATAGGGTAGCCAAGAACTGATCCTGTGGAAAATGAAGTTTCACAGTTAAGAGGAGGTGAAGAAATCACCTTAGGAAACAGAGAATTGAGGGAAATACAAAGGAGAAGATGCTGTTTCTTAGCCATAAAAGGTGGTGTTGAGGTTTCTATGTTTAAGGAACCAGACGGTTGATGATGACATTATCAATAACACCAGATAAAGGAAGGGAAGAATTTGGAGAATATCACTAGAGGACAGAAATGAAGACAGTATCTCTTTTAGGCTCACAAAATATTTCATTAAATGCTTAAACACCCTAAAACAAGCATGCAGAATTGTTACTGGCTACCAAACATAAGATGTGTCAAGATATAAACTGTTACTTTAATAACTTTAAGCCATCAATAGATGACAGTGTTATTATTAAATGATAGTATGTAAATTGATAGAATTGAATTTTGCAAACTATGATACCCTTGTTTCTGTCTTGTATCATTAAAGCTGTTAAATGGGATTATTATTGACTATTTTACATTAAAGTTGAATACATTTGTTAGCAGTTGAATACATAAGTAGTAAGGAAAGAAATCATGGAATTCTAAACTGTAAACTTTTAAAGTACACAATGATTCACACATTTTAATTGAAAATAATTGTTCCTGAAACTTTAATAGTACTTAGATGCAAAACGATAGCAATACATTGTGGAGTTTTATTGAAAAAAAAAAGCTGTAAATTAAATATAGTATATTAGACTTATTTTGTTGTAACATAGTGAATTGATTCATTTATATTTTTATTTTCGTCTATGAAATTGCCAGGATTAGGAATCATCGCTCTTACTGGTGAGTTATATCACTGAGAACAGCAAGAATTTTTGAATATTATTTTGCTAATTTAAATAGGCCCTTGGGCTTCTTTATCAACTTTCCAAGGATTTACTTCAAGAAGATCAAGTTTCACCAGTTTTCAAAGGGAAATAAAATTTTTGACTCAGAATAACAGAGCGAGTATACTAAGGAAAGCTTTACAGGGCTGACTGTGTGCACCCATAGATACTCAGCTATTGCTCAAAACCCCACACTGCTGGTGCTCAGAGGGTGGGTCTTGTGTTTCACTCACATCCTCAGGTAAATTTTCCAACTTGAAAACAATGTACCAACTGGATTAATTATTTTCTCAAAAATGTCTTCCTTGTCAGCCATTATCTCACATAATGCTTTCACCAACAACCTTAGGTCCTTCACAGTTCTATATCATCTTGAATTTTTCCCAGTTTTATTATTAACACCTCAACTTTGTCGAGAAGAACTTATATCAGTTATTTCTTTCAGTTCCGAAACTCTTTTTAATTAAAAAATTCAAGAGTCTTATAAAATATTTTATCATGTAGGATTTAGGGAGTATATATCAATTTAAGAGATTAAATAAAAGCTTAACCATTATCCTACAAATCAGAGATAATTTGATTAACATGATGCTTTTCCATACATATAGTATTTAATATCCATACTAATGCATATAATTTAGGAATGGGAATCATTACAGTATCAGTTTAACAATATCTTCGCTTTGAAATTGCATTTATTTAAAATTTGTTTTTGTAATGACATTTTCCAAAAACTGAATCAGTCATAATTTTTTCAATTCACACATAGTGATTAGTTTATAAGTTATTTTACACTTTTAGTAGTATAGAAAATGTGACTAAGATTATCAGTTTAACTAAATTTTTCCTCTAGCATTTTGTATTGATAAAGGTAGTCTTGGTAAGGATGAACACTTTTGTGTATTTAGTATCTGCTGTGTGGGGCTGATTTCACTGGCTGTTTCCTAAGGAGAGTTCCTATACCCATGAGCAGGAAGCTTGAGACTTTAGACAGGTTGTTTTTTCATAGTTGTTCATCTTTTCAGAGTTTTGTTTTCTGCTAGAAATGCACAACTTACCCAGTTATAATGCAGAATAGATGCATTTGATTGCTTTGACTCAACTGCATAGCTTTAGTTCATGTGAAACGGGTTAGGTTTGTCTATTTATTTATTTTGCGTTCTTAATTTTTACTTTTTTGTTTGTTTGTTTGTTTGTTTGAGATAGAGCTCATGACTTCATGAGCTTGTGACCCTGGCAGGTACATGTGACCCTGGTTTAACCTCCCCCCCTCTTGTACTCTTCATTTTCTACAGATTTTAAAAGGGAAGAGGAAGGTGGAAGTTTCTATAAAGCGATGCACACTCACTTTTTGAGAAACACAAGCCTTGTAAAGACCGGCAGAGGAGTTGAACTAAATTTATAGAAGGTAAGACAAAAAAGCCATTGAAAAATTTTTTCCAACAATTGGATATAGTCACAGTTAACTTTTGACTTCTTTTGGCTTTGTCTCAATTACTTGGGCACATATTAAATAGTTTTATTTTCTGTCATAAATAAAGATGAAACTCATTATAAAAATGTATCTACTATATATGATAAGAAACTACTTGCAATCCCCAAATCCAGCAGTTATTAGTATACAGTTTTAGCATATAGAATGGTATATATTTATCTATACTCACATTCTCTTATCCACTAGGAAGTTATAAAATTAAGGCTGGTACCCATGCTGATTTGTAGTCTACTTATTTGACTAAAGCATCTATCATAGCCTCATCTTCTCCTGTCACTAAGCACATATATTTAACACATAATAGCAGAATAGTGACTTCCATCTCTGTGAACATGGGTGTTTAAGTTGACTCTATTTATTGTTGTTTTATTAACAACATTAGTTTCTATGCTCTTTTTTCTCTTGCCAAGCAAGGTTTTTGATTTCTTGTGGGAGATTCCTGTGGAAACCCTGCTTGAGTTTGTATCTCTTGGGATAATAATTATTTCCCTTTCTTTCTTCATTTTTGTGGAATTTTGTTTAAATCAAATTTCTGTTTCTATAAAAATATAGGAGAGTGTATTTTCCTCATGCTTGCATATACCCAAATACCTCATTCAATAGAAAGTACAGATCTGATGCTTTGCATTATGTAGAATTTCCCATGATAAATGTAGCTTCTAACTAGTTCAGGAGAGCTTAAGTGTTTGTGATCCACATATAATATAGAGTTTAAATTTATACAATAAATTTATACAATAGATACTAATTCTGACAGCTAAAGCCAAATTGGAAATATTAAATCTTGCCGGTGTGGTTGAAGACAATGATCATCCATGCATCATCTGTCTAATGAATGCTCAAAGATCTCCCAAGATATCAAGCTCTCTATTTCATTCTAGAAATATCTTAAATGAGGTTTGTGTCAATGTTTAAATTAGTGACATATCTCATTAGCTTCTATTTCTAACTCTTCCTTTTGTCCTTTAACTTACACATTTTAAATGTTTCACAACTGTGAATAACCACATAAAACTTTATGTGCATCTATTTGGGATTTACTAGATAAGAATTCTCTGAAATCCTCAGGACACTGAAATTTATAGTAGTACTATCATTGTATTCAGCAAAATACATTTAATATGATGCTTAACTTCTTGACATTGCATAGATTTAGATTTTCCTGTTATAAACATGTTATTACACTCTGGCACAATCAGCTATGTGTATAATGTGCCTTTTCAAAACATGTATTCAAATATGTGTAAAATTTGCACTCAAGAATTTCAAGCAAACTAATATAAAGTTACTGTAGAGCTTAAGAACAATTACCTAAAGACATTAAAGTCAAAATTTTCATATGGCTTCTAGCATGTATTTTTCCATTATGTTTCATTTAAAACTAGAATTCCTCCAAGTACAAGTTTTTTATTTGATGAAACAGGTGTTAAAAGTAGTCAAAACATAAATGCAACATGAAAATCCTCCAACATTAGAATTTTACATGTGATCAGAGCCATAAAAAGTCATTTTGGCAATTATTTGATATTGTATTCATTCTTATAACAATATTTTCAAAATATTTTCTATAGACATCAGTACAAGTAAATTAAGGAATATGTGTTCTCTGTATATAAATTTTGTTTATCACCTAATAAAATATAGGATACTGTTGATCAGGTAGAATGCATTGTTATTGCAAAGGCAAAAAAGTGAAGTACCATTCCTGCCTGAGGCTGTGGTTAAAAAATAGCAAGATCGGGACAATGGTGGCTCATGCAGAGATGATTTTGTAACCTGGGAAAACTTTAGTTAATATTTGGAGATATACTTGGCAGTCAAATGAAGGATATTATTAACATGTTTAAGTTCTGTAGAAACCAAGATTCTTAAAACATGTCCTATAATGCATAAGATAGATGCACAAAGAAGAATTATCTGGCCCAAAATGTCATAGCTTTATGGTTGAAAAACATTGCCTTAATATCTCACAGCCCTGTGCTCTCTTTTGTGTATTTCTCTCTTCTCTTCCTTTGACCAGGCTTTTTAGCTCCGTTCTTGGTGGTCATGAAACATAGAGACCTGTATTTTATAGTTTGAACTTTGTAGTATTTTCTTTTCTGTTCCAAAGTCACTCAAACACCAGATACAAAGAAAAAAAAGGAAAGTCAAACGTAAGGCCTTTTTCACTGCTTTCTTATGTACTGATAAACCCATACTCATTTTCCTCCTTTTTTTCCCCTCAGTAGTTCATTTTTAAGACATAGATAATAAATTGAACACAATTGAAGGCATATTAAAAAGTCTTAATTTAAATGACATTCATTCTGATTTCTATGTGTTCCTTTATTGCTCTTGGGATAATAAATGAGATTGAGAATCTACAAGATTAATGAAAGTTACTCAAAGACCAATATTTTCATGCAATTTCCTAGTCACTGTAAATTACATCAACTTCACGATTCATGCAGCAAATGAAAAGAAAGGGGAATTTAAAAATTAAATTTTTCCCTTGGCACAATACTGCCCACTGATCAAGATCAGCCAGTGAAGTTGACTTTGTAAACAACTGAGATAGCACCGTCTTTGGTTTATATGGTGCCTCAAGATTCTTTTGTGCTAAAGTTTGGATTTCAGTGCTTGCCACACTGTTTAAAATTCTGTACATAGTCTCAACTTACATAGAAAAAGAAAAAAAGTTATGTAGAGCCCTTCTCTCAAGCAATTGTTTGTGAACTTTTGAGCAAGCACTTATAACCAAAAAAAAAAAAAATCAGGTTTAAAGCTAGAGTGATTCTTCCTTCCCATGTAAAATCCGAGTCTGTCTACAGATTCTGAATGTACTTTTGTGCAGTTGAAAATCCTTAACTTATGTCATGAAGTGCTCAGCAAATATTCCTTCTACTGATGCTGACAATAACAATAATACTATAGATGAAAGTGATTAATACAACAAGTTGAACATAGTCAAAACAAATAAATAACACTGAGCATCTGCTATGTGTCAGAGAGTACTGGAGGAGAGGCATGAGTCTTTCTTTAGATATGTCACTTACAGTTTTTTTCCTAAGATTTGTATTATTTTTGTTGAATTTATGAATGCACATTAAAATATATAGTAGTTTAAAAATATATTTTAACTGGAATTTATCAATGAGATACATTAAGATTTTCTCTCATTTTGCCATATATTTCATAAAATACTCTACACTTTAAATACTTACTCATTAAAAATCTTCAAAATCTGCCTCTAGATTTAATCTCTTGGGATTTTTACTGTTCTTTATGTCCCTTTTCTTATAGTTCTCATACCTGATATAAAATGCTGTATCAGAAAATATATTACGTACTTTGAGTATTTACTCTAGCTAGGGATTTCTAGTAAGTTGATTACAGAGAGATGGAGAAGAAAAGGAAAAAGGAATGTGAGTGGAATGCCAGGATATATCAAAAGGTACAGGGAAGTGGAAACACAGTGAGATGTACCAAATAGCCCTTCTTTTGACATAAGGCATATTGATCACTTTTGTAAGTTTCTAATCAACTACATCCTACCCCTATTCTCAATGTTCTCAGCTCGGCAAATGGTGTCTGCAACTACCCAGACACTCAGAATGAAATGTTTGGAAGCATATTTAATTCATTTCCTTCACTTTCCAAATGCAATCTCTCATCAGTCCTATTGCATTATGTTCTAAAAACATCACTGCTCTGATCCAACAGCTCATTACATCTCTTGTTCTGGCGCAGTGGTGCCCCAGTTCTCCGTCTCAGCACCCCCACTTCTATTCAGTCTCACTGTTACATGGCAGTGATCTGCATTCAGAAAACGACGAATTGTTGAGTTGTGCGATTAATGTATGTGTAACTCGGACAGAATCTGCCAATGTGTTACATGTTCCATTTAATGTTAATGTCTGTGCACAGTGTATAAAACTATCCGTATTATGACCGTTTGGAGATCAGAACTCGCATGTTAAAAATGTTGTCCTTTTGTCATTAAATTACTTTGATACTATTGTGAAAAAAATAATGACCTGTAGTATGAGTTTCTTTTTGTATTCTTTTTTTGTCCATTGCTCTACGTGTTTATTAATTTTTATTATACAGCTTAATAGGGAGTGCCACTGTCATAGATCATGTCTTCAATTTAGTACTCCTCTGTATATACTTCCACAGAAATTTCTCAATCAGCTTGTTAATTTGTATAAAACCAATTTGGGAATTTTTACTGTGATTTTAGTAAATTATAAATAAATTAGGTAGAAATGATTTCTTAATAACATATTCTGATAAGCAAGGTATATGTATCCATTTTTAAGTTTTTAGAACTCATAATTTCTATTAAAAACAATGATGTAATTGTTCTGAGTGCATAGATCTTACACCTTATTAAATGCTTTCCTAAGTGTTTTACATTTTGATGCTGTCCTCAACAACACTTTACTATTCCAATTGGTTTCTTTTTATTCTGTGTACAGATCTTACCACTATTTTCTAAGTGCCTGTTGCATTATTTAAAAACTTATGCTGCCTTTTTTCCCACTGAAAACTGAAGCTCATCAAAAATGCATTTGATATCTTAAAAAATTATCATTATTAATATATGTTTGCAGTAATAGTTGTGTCTTTCTCCTGTATTCTTACTTGTAGGGAGACACTGATGCACAATAATTCCTCAATGATGACTCTTTCTTGAGAGAATGTAGTACATTGTATGTAACCTTGAAAAAACTATCTTGTCTTATTAGGTCTTTCTAAAAGAGAACTTACTCACCATAGATTTTAGCACTATTAAGTCCTGTATTAAAAAAATCTTATCATTATCTAAAAAGCAGTGAATATGCTACTGTTTCTAATTTTTAATTATATTAAACACATAAGAATTGCAATGGCTGATTGGTTAATAATTGGATGTGATAAACCTTTTTTTCTAAAATGAAACTGTTCATATCATGTGAATATATATATATATATTTCTTTAAGATTCATAAATCAATTACAGTAAATTTTTCCTTTAAAATACATTAAAATTTACATCAGATTAGCTCACTTCAGGATTAATAATGCTGCAAAATTCATTTCTTTTTTTTGTTTTTATTTTATTGGTGCATTTCAGATATACAGTGACAACATCCATCATAGGAATTTGTACCTGTACATGGTACATTTGCTTTTTTTCGTTTGTTTCCCATTCCTCGCTCTTCTCTTTAGTCATCTTCCCCTCTCTATTTATATTTTGTTTCCATTTTTCTCTTCTGTTCTTTTTTTCCTTTCTTTTCCCCACCTTATTCCTCTTCACATTTGAACATTTTTCCCATCAAACTCATTTCTTAGGTGTGATAAAATATTGAAGTTCATAATTTTATGTTCATTTTTCAATTATAAATTTGGATCTAGTACTGAGAGACTCTTAAAGCTTAAGGTAATGTCCTTAGAAATCTTTCATTTTTTTAAAAGATAGCTTGTTTTTCTTTTAAAAGTCATCCGTTAATGATCACAGAAAGATGCACATTGAGTAAATCAACTTGCTCATCTCCATGGTTAAACGTTAATTATTCTAAATTACTGTGTACTCGCCTTGAGCACCTGTACTTCTTGTTTTTCCATATAGAAGGCTGCTCTGTGGATGTGCTTCTGCTGACATGAATTTAAAAAGGCAAATCTTTTTTCTTTTTTTTTAAGAACTGAGCAACTCTAAACATAAACAAGACTGGACCCTTAGAGTTATTAAAAGTGGCGTGGATTTAACTGAGTACTCAGGACTTCAAACAGAACTGTGAAGCTATTCACCTCAGAGAGCAACAATCCTCAAGGTCACATTACTCAGCAGTGTTCTGCATAACAATGGGCAAGGCTTCTGGACTACACAGCAGGATGTCAGATACCCCTTCCATGTTCTTTATAATAAGTATTACGAACATATTGGTGGTGTATTTCTTTAGATGAGTGTTGATTGTTAAGGTAGGGGAATAAATATTACCAATCGGTGTCATATCGCTGGATGATTTTACTTATTCATTGTCACTTTGATGTCTTTTGGAAGAAATTCAAGTGCAAGGGTACCCAACTATGTATGTGCCTCTCTGCTCCACCCCACACTGAGTAGGGATTGTCACTGACACATTACTTCATGGAATTCCTCTCTCTGTTACTTTGCTCTTGACATCTTACGAGCACAGAGAATTACCTTAAAATTTTTGCTTCTTTGTTGACCTAAGCACAATTCTGGAAAATATATCACCTCATCTGCTCCTCTTCCAGGACATCAGGCATTACGCATTCTTATCAAATTGACCTAATAACATCCTGTCCTAGACAGCACTATTGCTCATCAATTCTTGCCCATATCTTAGTATGCTCTCATAAATATGCACTTAGGACCAAGTACTATACCATTCCTGTGCTGGTGGGAGCAAACAAAGCAAAACTAAAATGTTAATGAGGATAGAGCAAACTTAAAGTGGAAGACAAACTGTTTCAACATAAAGCAGAAAGAATAGCATAAAACTGGAGAGCAGACTCATGTATAAAGAATCTAAATCACTAAAACCAAGTCTTCATCTTAGACCAATTAGATGGGAACTGTTAGAGGTTTTTAAAAGTATCTGAAAATTGGTCTAAAAAAAAAAATCACATTCCCAGGTGATTCCAATTTGCAGCCTTACTTGTGAACAATTGAGAGAAGGTGTGGCTGTTGAAGCAAGGAAAGCTCTGTGCAGAGAGGTACTGAGCCAAGACATGAGGTACGTAAGAGAGTGATCTTTGCCCTGGGACTTTGGATGACGACTTTGGTCACTGAAAATAGGACGAAGCTTATTGACTTAACTGAGATGCTGACAACTTTTTAATAAATGAGCTTTGTAAGTAATTCTTGTATTATTTCCATTGTATATTTCTGGCATGAGTTTGTAGGTATTAGTAAATGGGGGGGGTTGTCTTGGGGTGATGGGGCAAAATACATCATGCAAATTAGGCTTAGTGTGGAAATGAAGCACACAAATTTTCCTGAAAAATGATTTGACATCTTTGATGCTAGGGCTATAAATCAGTAGTGTTTTGTTTCACTTTATACAAAGATATAAATAAAATTAATTATTTATTAGAAACTGTTTTCAAAAGGAAAAATAAATATACTGAGAGGTCAGCAATATTACTCTGTATACATCTTGGAAAATCATTAAACATAAATGTGTTACACATATTGGGTACATCAATAATCCTTAAATGTTTTTTTCCTGTAACAGTAACAATATTTGTTAAATAGATATTCTTCATTTGCAAATGTGTATAGTTACACTAAAATACTGGTAGAGTTTTAGAGGAGTAAAATGTTTTATTTTCTTTACAAATTAAAAAGAATGAATAATTTGCAAATGAAATTTCCCAGAGTGTCTTTTCGTGACGGTGCAATTCTGCACATACCCTAACTTAAAGCATTACATACTTTTGCAGAAAATTCTGATAGATTAAAATGTTCATGTTTCCTCCTACAGTTTTTAAATGTTGACAAGCAAACAATATTTGTCAGACAGATCTACAGCCTTTACATTTTGATCCAAACTCTGACCCCTGTTCTACAACTGTTAAACTCACCCTGTTCTTTTGTTTACACTTTGAGCATGAGAAGATGTGCAACCACCAGGTGGAGCCTTGTATTCTGGACAGAGGCGACCAGCCAGAAACAAGGGCTTGACCGTGTCTATGACTATTGCTGTGGTGAGCTGCTTGGCTTGTGGTTTCTCTTTTTCAAGTTGCTTTCTCCATCTCTGTTGTTTCTGCATATATAAACTTACTCTTTCATATACATGGTTACTCTGGGAAAAAAAAGTAAAACAAGAAATATGCTACATTTAAAATCTTTGCTATGTGATATGTTCTATGCTTGCTGTTTCTATGGGAAAGTAAAGAGGAAGTTTTAAATCATGTTACTTGTCATGACAGAATTTGCAATCTAGATTAAGACATGAGAGGTGGAGATTAAACACACACACAATTGCAAACACCCACACCCACACACACACACACACAACTAGCAATAGCAGATAATTCTTGAGTGTGTTTTACATGGTCGGTACTCTTGCTGTATCGGTTTGGGTCCATATGGTATACACACTACATGAATACATAAGTCATGAATTAGAGGATATGGCTTCTTATGATCATTGATTTACTGTTTCCTGCCTTTTTTTTTTTCTTGTTCAACCTCCCTGGGTCAGAAAGAAAGTCAGTGTTTCTGAGTATGTACCAAATACTTAAACATGTACAATTCTGAAAAGTGGCACTATTTGTACAGGAGAAAACCTATCAAATCTAGGTTCTAACATAAAATTTTGGCAATTGCTATTCCATGTGAAATGTATTTTTTCAGTTAAAAGCTTCTTAAAAGCCAGAGGTGTACAGGACACCTGTAATTCCAGCACTCCAAGAGGCTGAGGGCTGAAGACTGCACGTTCAGGCCACCTGGGTAATTTAGTGAGTTAAGGAGACCCTGCCTGAAAATCAAAAGAAAACGATATTTTAAAAGCGCCAGAGGATCAACTCTGTACAAAGGTTTGATTGTAATTCCTAGAACAAGGACAACAACAACAACAACAACAACAAAAGAATAAAAACAAAGAAACAACTAAGTGCTTTACATGGTTGTATGGAAGTCACATTGAGAAGCATGGAAGATAGCACTGTCTCCAGTATTTTGAAATCAGATTATAACCTTACTAGTCATACTAATAGCTTAAAATGTTATAATTTATTCTTTACAAAAATGCTTGGAAATGTTTCTTAGTTGCCTCATAAACCAAAACAAAATTTCTAAATCTCATTAGATCGTTATTATCTCCAAAACTTACCCAGTAGGTTTTCTTGCATGATGAAAGAGCCTTCTGCTAAGAACTGAAGTTTTAAACTTTCTTCAAAATCACATGTAGAAACCCTAATCCCCGAGTGATGGTCTTTGGAGGGAGGGGAGATCTTTCCTAGGTAGCGGGGGTCAGATTACACCGTGAGGTGTGACCCTCACGGTAGGATTATTGCCCTTACAAATGAGGAGAGTGTGCTGAACAGAGAATATTTGCACAGTCTCGGCTGTGTTGGTATTTGCATCACAGAATTGCAGCCTGTTGTTTAAACTACACAGGGTGTGAGGACCAAAGCTTCATGGGGTCCCCTAATACCCTGAGATCTTCTAGAGAATTGTGCTACTAAGTTTTTAATGAAAGAATGACTAGATAATTATCGGAAAGGGGAATAATGGATAGAAAAGCCCATTTCATGTTTCCAGTGAAAAACGAAGCGACCCCATAGGCAACCAGCAGAACAAACACTTTTTAAAAAGGCAGTGCCTTTTCTCAAGGTCCTATATGAATATTCACATGGTTTCATTTATAAATTTAATCTCCAAATTTAAATCCTCAGAGAGCCGTTCACCAACCACCATATTTTTAAGTTTGTTTTGTCTCTCAAAACGCATATGTCTCATATTTCTCATATCTGCTTATTTCTTTCCACTATGAAACTGTGTGGCTCTCTCACTTATGTACATTTTTTTACTGGTGCCCTCAATGACTATTTTGTTGCTTAAGAGTGCTAATGTTTGTCCTTGACATGGTACAATGGCAAGTACGTCACTGTAACTTTGTCATGAGCTTGATGTTGTAGGTTTGAGTAGGGTGGCTCTTTACGATGGTTTTTCTTATTTCAAGAGTGCTTTCCTTATCTCAGGATGGTGCTCTCACACCTAGGATGTGGCTTTCTGTATCCTCCCATCCACCTCTGCCCTGATTGGGTTGGAGTGACAATGTCTCCTACTATGCTGGAGACGTTTCTCTGCTTGTAACCTCTTGTCACTATTCTTTGCTAGGACTTCCAGGAACACGATTTATATTTGAGCATTTTAGAAAGTGGTCCAGGACTAATATTAACTTTATTCAAATTTTTGGTGTTTCTTCTATGTATCTTTCTTCTTGTCATTATTTGGACTCCAAATCTTATTGATTTCTGTGACCCACATACCCTCTGGGTTTTTTTTTTTTTCTGTCAGATTTCAGGGCTCTATTTCACCAAATTCTAGTTCTGAAAATTTTCTTAAGAATATGAAAAAGAAAAATAAAATTTTCCTTTTCTTTTGTGTTTTCCAATACCTGCAAGTAACTCTAAATTATATTTTTTAGTAGTTTTTACAGGGAGGCTAATCCTATTATTTGTTAGTACATCATGACTAGCTGGGACTCTCAGTTTCCATCATGGACCTTATGTGTAAATTTCCAGTCCTGGAAATTCTCTTTTTCCATTATTTACTTATGAATTTTTCTCACCAAATTATTAGCAAGTAAGAGTCAAGCACTAAGTATGTACAGGTAGAAAAATAAATATGAATTACTGGAACCTTGCAAGGAAAATATTTATTAAGTAAAACATGGATAAAATATTGAATATAAATTTTACTAATGGAGCAAAAAGTAGTTTGCTAAGCATGCAAAATAAAAAAACTCCTCAAATCAATACATTAAGTATACAAGTAAATTAGTTGGATTATCTCTCCTCGTTTCTTTTTTTAAGTATAGAATCAACTGTATTATTCTACAATATTTTGAACAGCAGTCATGCAAGTGATATTTGAGACAACCTGTTTCCTACCACTAGAAGAATACTATTGCATAAAGAAGCTGGAATAGTTTGATGCTTTTTCAGTAAAATACTAACATATGAGCAGTGGGAAATATCTACCTAAAATATTAAGTTTTCTGCACTGGTGTTGAGTTGGTTTTATTAACTGGAAGGAAGTTGTTCCATGTATTTGTGTGAACTATTGTCCATGTGAACCAAATAGCATGTGTGAGTTTCTGTTTGTATCACCTTTTCTTTGGGGGCAAAGAAGTTTCGTGTAAACAATTTGCAGGCGGACGTTTTTAATGTAGCCAGTTACTTTAAAATTGGATTTGAATAATAAATTTTTCAGAACAGCTAAGCACGAGTTATTTTCTCACAACCTCTTCTATCACTGTTCACTAAAATGGAAAGTTAATGCAAGGTTCATGTCAAAGGCAAGGTATGTTTTATTTTATTTAATGACTCCAATAAATGTTTTAAAGAATATTTGAACTTTGGTACATAGATCTGTATTTTTTTCAATTGTTGCTCTACTGTCAAATGAATTGGACTTTTTTGCTTCTTGTTTGTTTGCTTGCTTGTTTAGTTTCCTATGAGGCTAACAGAATGCCTGGAGTACAGTGCAAACCAAAGCTTTAGGTTCTGTTGTGAAAGGGAGCAGTACTTTGGAAAACTCCTGATGCAAAACAGAAAAGTAAGGGTACATATGAATCTAGGAATTGTGTAACATAGGCAGTAGAAGTACAAATATAAAAAATGAAAATGAAGACATGTTTTTGAGGATTCAAATTGTCAGAAAAGATTTGATTAAGGAGACAGGAGCAGCAATAGCCATAACTCGGATTCTAACTTAGCAATGGTGAAGTTAGATTCACGACTCCAGGGCAACTTAAATCTTTGTCTCTGGCTTGAAAATGATCCTAAGTGATCTTTGCTGTGGAGTGGGGCATACTATTAGATATTTGGTGTGAATCCTAACCAAAAATCTGTTCTCAAGAGGCCCATTTTAGGACTCAAATGATTCAGAGGATTTTTTTGATTTGAGTCTTAAGAAATGCTTCTAATTTATTACCGTGGAAATCAGTATGGAGATTCTTCAAAAGACTAAAACTAGAAATTCCATCTGTTCTAGAAATTCCCCATATAGGTATCTTCCCAAAAGAATCAAAGATTTCAGTGATGTGTGAGTATCTATGATTACAGCAATACAATTCTTAAATGCTAAATCATGGAAGCAGCCTGAGTCCAACAACAATGAATGGATTTTTAAAACCATGGTATTTATACACCCTGGAGTACTACTCTGCCATAAACAAAGATAAACCTTAGCCATTGTAGGAAAGTGGATGCAATTTGAGACCATGTTAAGTGAAATAAATCAAACATACAAGCTCAAGGATCATGATTTTCTTGTATGAGATCCAAAACATAAAATAAGTTTGAAATAAAAAAATAGACAAGAGGAAAAATGAAATAGATCTTTCCTGAATGGTAATGGAATCAATAGATAGAGGAAATGAAGAGGGAGGAGAGAGAAAGGGGGTGAAAAAGAAATTAACCTGTGTCATGTACCTGTGGAAACTCCACAGAACGATGGTGAACATTCTGTACTGTGAACGTGTGCTGATAAAAACAAACAAGCAAACAAATAAATAAACAGTGATGACACTAATTCAAAACTATCCAGAAAATATGTCAGGCTGGTAGATAACATTTTCTTATAATACTCAAGAAAATCTGGTCAGGTAAAGCTGACATTTCAATGAGTGAAATCTGTAGCCCTAAGCTAGGAATTTGAATTTAATTCTTAATCATCTTTAATAAGCTTGAAAACCTTTTCACAGGTTTTAAACAGTGATATTATGGCTAGAGGTTGAATGTTATTAAGCATGGCAGAATAAAAATAAGGAAAAAATAAATTATTGTGTAACAGTGTGAACCAGTGGCTTCTGAGTGCATTGTAGAATATCTAGTCTGCCATCTGGGTCCTGAGTAAATTTTTCTTGATTGGGAGGATAGATGAACTGTGAGAAGCTGTGCTTCCCAGCTGCCCCACAGTTAATGAAGACTTCCACCACGAGGGATGCAAACCATGCAAACAGCAAACACACGCACAGAAATACAGTCTAGGAAAATGAATAATGAAACAAACATCAAGCTCAGAGTCTCACATTGATTTCTTTTCTGCTTTTGATACAAAGTATCCGAGTACAAAATGAGAAGAAAGCTGCAGAGAGGAAAGAGGAGATCATCAAGCCAAGGGAAAAGACTTAGATGCTTAACACAGAGGAAAACTGAGGTCCAGTTTTCTCCTGAGTGACAAGAAGCAAAAAGTTGCCTGGAAGCTGATCAGGAGGCAGAAGCCCCAGTGGGTGCTTGGTCCCTGAGGGGCTCAGGTGTGAGTAACTAACCCGGGGAGCTGGCCTGGAGGCTGCATTTCTTAGGGCTTCCTTTTCTCTCTTGGTTTTCTATCAGTCTGAGATGTCAGTGAAGTAAACTTTAGACCACTGAACAATGCACAGACCATTCAAGAATGAGACTAGGTGAATGGGCTTGTGGTGTTTATTTTTATTAATTGTTTCCTTACTACTGTATCAGAAGATGCAGAAAAACATTCCAAACTCTGCGAGAGTCTACACCCATTCACAGCGCTAGAATTAGTCCTTGATTATAATTTCTCAGTGTTACAATATTGCCCTCTGAAAATATCTTAAAACCTTCCATAATCATACTCATATGGCATCCTTTCCTAAATAATGCCTTCAAATGGTTACCTTATATTAATCATTAATTATTTCCAAGATACAATGTATACATACACAATCACAAATACAACTAAAATAATGCTAAATGCACGTAATAAAGTCTCCTTTCCATCCTTGTCCAGACTTTTCAGCTCCTCCCACCATAACTGCTTGTATTATTTAATACACTCTCCAGAGATATACTCTGCTAATACAAATATCACCTTTTACAAACATAATTTACCCTGCAAACATTTTTTAGTCTTCACTTAGCAGTATAACTGGAAATTAATTGCACATCAATACGTAGAAAGCAGGCTCATACATTTTAATGATGGCATAATGTTTTCTATTATGTCATGTAAACCGTAATTTTTTTCCAACCAGTCCTATATGGGTGAGGAGATAGATAACTTAGGCTGTTTTTACTCTTTTGTTTTTACTACTAGACATAACAGGAATTTTTATGTATATATTTGTGCCAAGTGTGAATACATCTGTTAAATACATGTCTTACATTCAGCCTCCAAAGGTGCTAAAATTTGTTTATTCCTTCCATGTGAACATGCAAAAATAAGATTGCCAGTGAATGCTTTCTTTTGCCATTTGAAATGTGTTCTTTTCCACAAGATTTTATATTACTTATTGTTTTCACTTCTCTATTTTTCTTTTTGTGGCCAAGTCTCTCTCTCTCTCTCTTTTTCTCTCATTTTTCCTCCCTCCTTCCCTTTCTGCCTCCTTCTCCCTATCTCTGTCTCTCTGTCTTTCTCTGTCTCTGTCTCTCTCTCTCTGTCTCTCTCATCTCCCTAGATTTTGATCAAATATGTTGTTATTTTAACAGCCTTTTTCCCTCTACCACCTCAATGAATATAATCACTCTCACCTCAGAAAGCTTAAATGTTAACTTTGGAAGCATATGCTTATTTGTTTCCTGTTGCTTGTTCTATTGGTTTTTGTTATTGTTGTTTATTTGTTTGTTTTGTCATTTTTTTTTTGTCTTTTTACGAGGCAAGGTTTTGCTTGGAGTTCAGGCTGATCTTGAACTTGGTTTGTAACCCAGGTTGGCCTCAGACTCACAGAGATTCTCCTGGCTCAGGTTCCTGAGTGCTGGGATGACATGCATGCACCATCACACTGAGTCAGCTAATTGACATATTTTTAAACTGTGAGAATAAATTTAGCTCCATGGATTGAGTTTAGCACATATCTCAATATCATTTTTATGTCTGTATTATAATCACCCATTACGCTTCGGGAAAAAGTCAGTGACTGAACTCTGTCATTTCTACTGTGACATTTAAACTGGTGAATGACTTTCTCTTTAATGTATCATACTGCCACTTATTTCACCCACTTTTTTTAACCTGGAGGTTCAGTTGATTTTAGCATTTTATTCTGTATATGACAAAGGAGAGATGACACTATCTTATTTGTTATATCTTCTGTATCAATTCACAAAACTACATAAACAAAAATAACATCTTTTTGCTCCTAATGGTGTATAGTGCTAACTGCTGAGAAGAAGCCATGTCCTTTCTGATGAAAGTTATGATTTTTACAACAATTATAATCCTTATAAGTGTCAAAGCAACCAGGTGCTTGTTTCTTAATATGTATACGCAAATTTTACCCACTGATTCATGTCAGATTATAAGAGATACTTAAAAAATTTGATATTCATGCACATATGTATCAGTGACAGAAGATTTACTTACTCATTTTTAAGCAATTCTGACAATTTTCTTTCCTTTATTTGTTATCTTTATAACTGGAAGAGAGTTGAATGATGTTAGGCTTTGTATTGGGATCCCATCCCCCAAGTCTTATGCAATCATGGATGTGGCTGAATCTAGCATTTGTGATTGGTTTGCTGTCTAACGCTAGGATTGGCAATGTGAGTGCTGCACCCACCCAGGGGTGGAGCCAACAAACAGTGTAAGAGTGGGAGGAAAGGGTGTCTTGCCTCTCTTTTGCTCTGTTCACTCTTGCTATTTACTGCCACCATAAACGGCTACCACTATGCCTCACCACCCTGATTTTGAGCCAGCTAAATATGGACCAAAACCTCTAAAATTGTAAGAAATCAACTTTTCCTTCCCTAATTTTTGGCATCAGGTATTTTGTCTCAGCAATGGGAGAAAAATAACTAAGACAAATGGTATTTTAGTCAGGCTTCAAAGAGAGAAACAGAACTAACAAGTGATAATTTATGTATTGATTTTTCTATCCATCTTTATATGCAGTAATGTATTTAAGATCTTATAAAATTATTTATTTCAGTAAATTGGCTTCTGCAATGTGAGGGACATCTGGATCACCGAATCTAAAATCCAGAAGGCAGACAGTGGACCAGGAAAGATGTTGGAGCCTGAGGACCACCTCACAGCAAAGACAATTTACAAGAAAAAAACAAAGAGGTGAAGATTAAGACCAGGCTGAGGTCTCATGATCATGAAGAAAGACACAATAAAAAGGCTAACAAGGATCAAAGCATTTGGGTAGCTCTGCTCACGGAAGAGTTAAAACATTTCTGATGCATTCTTGACAGATTACACCATACTCACTGGTAAAAACCTCCCTTTTGACCAATTTAAATGGATTGGCCAGAGGATTTCATTGTATCCTTTAACAATATCCTCTAGATTTTCATGTGACTTAATAACGAATAGAAGGTATTTAGATGTTACAAAATACTTACTGGTGGTTTTGTTTATGTCTTCAGTCTTTAATAAATAATATCTCTTTTGCTTCAATCTAAATCGAATCATATTAGAGAATTATGGGCACTGTAGTTGAGTTCAGCCAAGGTGATGAATTACAAAATAAACATAGATGTTATTAGAATCTATTCATTACTTACTTTTAAAACATTCCAGAAATCTACCTGAACAAAAACCCTTGTTGCACAAGAAATATTACAAAGAATCGACAAATTGCATTACTTCAAATTAAAAAGCTATATATAGCAATAGAAACCACCAATAGAATTAAGAGACACACTGGAGAACTGGGAAAAATTTTTCCAGTTATTCCTCAGAAAAAAGACTAATGATTAAAATGTATAAAAGAGTAGATCCAAGATGGCCAATTGAGATGTAGCATGATAGAGAACCTCTCTGAGAAAAACAACTCAAATGCTGGAATCTGACACCTTGGAGAGGATCAGACGAAAGAAGAGGAATTCTCATGACCCAGGAAGAAATTGAAAAAAAAGAAAAAAAATTTAAAAAGAAGCATGGATGGAGGGCTGGAGCTGGGCATGCTCCAGCAGCTGTGCTGGGTGTGTCTTGGAGTCCAGCGACTCATGATGCAGGTGGGGTTGCAGCCCTGCTGAGAGTGGGGGTGGCTGACCTCGAGACCCTTGGTGGGAGGAGGTGCTGCAACAGGGAGTGGAGACCATGAGCAGAGCTGCACAGACTTTGGTGAGTCCTGGGAATTGGATTCCCTAGAGCAAGATCACTGGCAGGACGGTATATTGGATTTGAGCAAGTTAGGCTTCAATCGATGGCTGGGGCAGCTTCAATTGGTGGGTCCTGGCCCAAAGTGGATTGGTGGGATCTGCTTGGGCTGGGCCATGCCCCTGATTGGGACCCAATAGCCAGGAACGAGGCTGTCCCAAACCTATGACATCAACAGGGCACAGTCTAATGTGCTGAAGTCACTCACTGGTTGAGTGGGGAGGGGCCGGCCCACACCACTGTCCCTCTGTGCATCTCACAGATCAACATCAGACAGGGAAGAGCAGCACTGCCCTAGCCAGTAAGCTGCAGAGGGACTTAAGGCAGTATGTAAAGGTCCAGACACCTCCACCTTTCACCTGTCTGAAGGAAACCAGAAGCATGACAAGGCAGAGAAACAGCAAAAGGCCTTCAACCACTGACCCAGGGAAAATAAGCCCAGGAGGGGTGAGTACAGAGGAGACTGAGGGCAGAGGACGTGCAGTATCAGACATGGCCTCATACGAAATAAAGAAATACTTCTGTGACCTCATCAATGAATTTAACTCTGAAATTCTAACTCAGGTGAAGCAAGATATAAGATTAATAAAAGAAACACTGGGTACTCCTAAAGAAGAAAAAAATGGAAGAATGGAGGAACTCAGAGAAAGGAGAGAAGCCTTTGATGAAGAATATAAACAAAATCTAGAATACATGAAACAGATCCAAAGAGAATATCAGGAAATTAAAAACTGGCAAAACTTCTTAAAAGAAACTAAAGACAGACTTTTAAAACTTGAAGATAGGTTGCAATGTATGATCACAAAAGGAAAGATCACTTAAAAATAACAAGGAACCAGAAGTAATGATACAAAGGCTAGAAGATTATAAAAGGATTTATAACTTAAGAATAAAAAATGTGAACGAAGAAGCAGGGACAATACAAATGAAATAAAAAGGCTGTTCACAGAAATAATTAAGGAAAACTTCCCAAGCATAGTAAGTGATATTCAGATATATGAAGCATACAGAACTCCAGCCAGCTACAACCAAAACAGATCTACACCCAGGCATATACTAATCAGGATCCCAGAAATCCATCACAAGAACAGAATATTAAAAGTGGTCAGAGAAAAGAAACAGATTACCTATAAAGGAAAACTCATCAAAATCACAGTGGACTTCTTGATGCAAACTATCAAATCATGAAGAGTTGGAGTGAAATATTCCAAGCCCTGAAAGAAAATAACCTCCAACCCAGAATGATGTACCCTGCAAAACTGTCTCTCAAAATTAATGGAGAGACAAGATATTTCCACAACAAAGAGGAACTGGGGGAGTTTGTGACCACCAATCCAACCCTGCAAAGAATACTGAAGGACATTCCAGAGAGAGAGAAGAAAACCACCAGGGTTCCAGGAACAATGGCAGAAAGGCCTCAAAGAAAAGGGCAGACAGTGGAATGAAGGGGAAAAGTAAACAAACAACAGTGACAGAAAAATAGCATAGCAGAGATGAGGCAGAGAAGATTGGCTATATCGCTGTTTTGTCTTGACTGATTTTATTCAAATTTGGTACGCCTTAGGGTGTCAAATCTGGGAGTAGGGGCAACTACTCTGGGGATGGCAGGATTCAATAGAATACCCATTTTGGTTTGATTATTAACTGCCTTTGAAGTCCTATGATGTCTCCAATGTTCGGTTTTTATTGATAGTGCTAAGTACCAATAAGTTTAATTATACTATGCCTGATGATACAGACAATTTTATTGAAAATAACAGGAGACATCATGGTGACTACTGTAGATCACCTAGTATTGTGGTTTTATATGTTCTTCTCATTTCGTGTTTCTCTAGGAATTTGTATTGTTGACTTGTTTGGGTTTGCTTTTCCCTCTAATACAAAAAGGCTAGGTATGCATGTAGCAACTTATACATGTGTAGAACTTCTAAACATTTGATGAGAATTGATTATAGTTATTGTAAAAGAAGAAAGAGGAAAGGAAAGTATCCTAAAGGATATAACTGCATGTATGTTTGAGCGTGTAAGGTTGATAACCATATTACCAAGTTTTTGTTGGATAGATGAAAAGAACTGATTGCAGTCTCACTGTTTAAATGTCTACTTTGTATGCTTTATTTTTGTAACTTGAACAACTGCTTCTAGGAGGAAAATATGTAATTGTCAACTAGCAATTTCTTACTGCTTTTGTTTTTTTTTTTTTGAAATTTTGTATTTCTAGCCTCTTTCTGTTTCATTTTTTCTCTAAATAGAAAAAATTTAAAAAATAAAATGTATAAAGACTTCCAAAAATCAAACTACTCACATTTAAAAATCTAATTCAAAAATGAGCATCTGAAATAAATAGGCATATGTCAAATGAATAAGTACAAATGAACAATAAATAAATGAAAAAAATGTTCAACATTGCTGGCCATTTGAGAAATGCAAGTTAAAACAATATTAGAGTATCTTTCTCCAGAGAGAATGGTTAACATCAAGAAATCAACAGATACTGAGTGCTGGCAAAGTTGTTGCAGGGAAAGAGGAACCCTTTTCGATGTTTGGTGGTGTGTAAATTGGCACAAACACTATGGAGATTCCTTAAAAAACAAAAACTATGGGTTCCATGTGGCCCCACTGTTCCCCTTCTAGGTATCTTCTGGAATGAGTTAAAGCCATCGTACCACAGTGTTACATATACAGCCATATTTATAGGAGTGTGGTTTACAATAGCTAAATATTGAAAACAAAAGTTCCCATGCCAATAACAGATGAATAGATTAAAAACACACACAGATTTTGCTTGCATACAATGGAGTACTATTCTGTCATAAATAAGGACAAACTTAACACATTTTTAGGAAAATGGATGCCCCTTGTGACCATAATCTTAAAACACATTTTGCCCACAAGTTCAAAAATCACATTTTTTCTCTTGTGTGAGAAACCAAGCTGAAGTACAAATAAGGTTCAAAATAGAGGCTAGATAACAGGAATTAGAAAGACAATGTAATAATAAAAGTTTCTAAAAACAAATAACATATACTGATGCTATGAAAATCATACTTAAAATGAATTTCATATTCCACAACCTTCAAAACTTAGTTGGCTTAAGACATTATCTTCCATACTGTCCAAATATGGTAGTAGTTACATGTGGTCATTTAAATTATTCTAAAGTAAAAATTCAGTTCCTTGATGGCACTATGTTTGGAGTATCCAATAGTCACCCTGGGATATGGACTATGATGTTGTTTGACAGTGTAGACACTGGACCTCTCCATACAGAAGTCTATTGTATGGTGCTAGGTACACAGTTTCTTAAACTTACAAGGTTGCTTTCATTACTTGTCTCATTTGTAAAATTTCTTGTCCTTTTGGTTTAAGAATGACCAAACTCTTAGACTAACTATTCAGGAAATTATGCTAAAAAAACGACAAGTGGAGATTTATCTTATTTAAACACTTGTACAATTGGCATAGCATGTTGCTGCAGACCTGCATGAGGAGGTGATGTATGAGGTTGAAGAGAAAATAGGGACTCTAGTTCCTACTTCATTTCACTGAAAACCCCAATATTTTACTGCTTTTAAAATGTACATTGACTTTGACACATTAATATGCACTGCCTAAAATTTATTCTTTGAAATAGTTTCATAATTCAAGGTATCACAAAGTGAACTCATTAAAAGTACCTAAAACACTTAAAAATAACTTATTTTTGATGATTCCATGAGGATAAAATGAAATTTAAGAGAAAAGAATTTTTACTTAAAATTAAACATTTTATTAACATGTCATTCAAAAATGGCAAACAAAATGCATTTATTAAACAAAAACAGCTATTTATTTGATAGCCCGCTTCTCTAGAAATGTGCACTATATTACTCACATAAAATTATCATTACACTTTATTTTAATGTATCAAGGCCATCTATGTTAGAGATTAGAGCTAACCTTCTCTGCCTCATTTATAACCATTGTAGATCACCTTGTACTGTGGTTTTATATGACCTTTTCATTTCATGTTTTTATAGGAATTTGTTTTGTTTTGTTTTGTCTTGCTATGTTTTTGTTTTCCCTCTAATTCAGAAAGGATAGAAATACAGGAAGAGACTCATGCATGCATAGAACCTATAAACAGTTTATAAGAACTGATTATATAATGCATGATGAAATGAATGACTACTTCAAAGAAAAAGAGACACTACAGTACCCAGTGCTGATTCCATAGTGTCATGATGTGAAATCCAGCAATACTATTATTCTTTGTTCAGAGTAATTTTATCTGTTTTGTATTGTTTAATTTCAACATACATGAAGGTATGGACAGCTATTTTGAAGAGAATGAGAGACACTATGACAGCCATTGTTGACTTCCCTATTGCCTGGTCTTGAAGACCTAAAACACCTTCCTTATCCTGTTCAGATCAGTTCTATACGATGTTTATTTCACGTGAATTCTCTGTATGTGAAGACATGGACATCTAGTTTGAAGAAAACAAGAGACCATGTGATAGATAGTGAAGATCTCTGAGGGCTTTGCTTTGAAATTTATGTCTCTTACACTGCTTTTTTTGTGTTCTATTTTGATCTGCTTTGTTGTGTTTAATTTTACCCTCTTTAAAATAAACAAAAAGCAAAAGGAGGAAAAGAAAGTGCTCTAAAGGATATAACTGCATGTATATTTAAGTGTGTAGGATTGATAACTATGTTGCTAAGTTTTTGTTGGTTTGTTGAACAGAACTGTTTTCAGCCTCACTGTTTGAGTGTCCACTTTGTATGCTTTAATTTTGTAACTGGAACAGCTATATCTGAGGAGATAATATGTAATTTGTCAACTAATGATATTTTACTGGTATTTTTTTGTATTTTTTGAAGTTCTACATTGTTTCTACCCTTTTTCTGTTTTGTTTTTTTATCTTTAAATAAAATTTTAAAAAATTATCATTTTCAATGTAATCCTTCATAGTTCTTCATGTATTTATGTACTTTTTAAATTCATATTTCTCTTTACATTTTACCATTGTAAGTCTGTAAAGCAGTCTACAAACTTTGAGCTACAAATACTTCTGTCTCTTTTAAAGTGTTTCTCAAGTGTAACCTCAAAATGGTGATTATTTTTAAAGAGATTTCTTAGAATTAAGCTTCGTGGTTTTTTTTTTTTTGCTAGTATGACCTTAAAATATATTTCATTTTAGAATAGCCTCACAAGTGACTTGCTCAAATAACATGGAAATATCTTGTAGGAATATTTTTCTCTATAGAAGATGATAGATTGGAATATATAATCTTACTGTACACACTTGGTTAAATTTTTCCACTCTGTGTATAATTCTTGTTACCTTTTCAGTGTGCATCACTTCCATTGTGCATTTTTATTTTCCCATATTAAATCCTATAGTCGTTCTTACTGATAACCTTTCTTGTTCGAATTCTCACCTCTCATGTTCCTGTCCATTCTCTGCCTAATCTCCAAACTTTCTCAAACTCCTATTTCTCCTTATAGTCGTGCAGTTAAAAATTCATAAGCATGCAGTCTGCACAGCAATAAAACATTTCCCTGGGCTCTTATTCTCACGTTATCACGACCACACCACACCCTCCTTGGTAAGGCCCAGAGTCTCCCCGGAGAGCCTCATGTTTACACGGGCTTCAGAAAACGATCGGATCATTTATTTCTTAGCAAATACCCACAAGTTCATTTCCTTCTTTGAATTGTTATTTACTGAAAATAATTCTTTACCTTTATTATAAAAGAACATGTAGAAAATATAAGCATATTAATAAATATATAAACCTGTTTAATATCAAAGAAGCATCCATGGTAATACGCCAATCTATTTTTACTCAACTGTGTCACAGGGTTCTTTGGTGTTGTTTTGTTTTGTTTTTCATTCTTTTCAAGATTTGAGATTGAATCAATGGCATCTCCTTGCTACTGCACAACTACAGCCTCTTTCCGTGTATGTTAAGGCAGGGTTTCTCTGTGTTGCGCTGGCTGGCATCAGTCACACTTGTTATCCTCTGCCTCAGTCTCTTGGTGGAGAAAACCAGCATGAAGAAAACCATGGCATCTGGCAACAGCAACAGTTGTTGGCTCTATGGGATACAGCTATACACGATATACCTGACACGGAATTATATTTTGTGAAATGAAATAAAGCACTATGATAAGAGGATCAAAGGTATAGTAGAGAATTATTTGTGTGGAGGACTAAAATTTGCAAAAAAATGTTTATGAGTTACTTACATTTTGTAATTCTATCTGTGCCTTATTGGTATGTGTTTGACTACTACTGTTAAACTATATGAGAAAGTTTGATATTTTTCTTTAAAAATTTTTTCATGATCATGTCTGGATAAATATTTAGACCATTTAAATGATTTGGTGCTTAAATTACATGTTTTATAACATTACGATCATTACTTTTGGTAGTTTATGTCCAAATTTATCATCATCAAAGTAAATATTTCTGGGAATACATTCTAAAACAATGGAATTTTGAACTAAAATAAGATTAATATATTTAAGCCTGTTGAGAATAATGTATAAAGGATTATCACAGAAAAGTTACAGCATTAACCTTTTTATTACAACATAATTTGTTCAAAAATATTTTCAATTATTTAACAAAAATCTCATCTTGTTTTCCTTTGTAATTTGTATATTGTAATCTTAGTAAGATTGAATATAATTTGAGCTATCATTCATTTTATTAATTTGTGACTTTTTAGATTTGATGAAATACACTTTTTAAATTCTTGATGTTATTTATTACTTAGATGGTAAGATTATTTAAAAATTCTGTTGCCTTTCTTCAGTGGCTTTTTGCTATTTATATATTCACTGATGTGGTATGAGAATGCTATTTGACAATCGTGTTTACAGATATGGACAGTTTTCAGCAAAATATGCACATTTTTCTGGTGTTTTTCTTCATTTAATTTTGAAATCATCTGAAATTTTTGTAGTTATTAAGAAGCATTAGGTGTTTCTTTTTCCACATAGATTATACCCATAAATATTTATTGGCAATTTTAAATTGTCTTTGATAAACTGTAAAATTATTATCAAATTTTGTTGATCTGTATCAATTGTATTCAATTTAAATTTGTAGCTCTACAAAACAATATCTATTATTGAAAATGGTCTAAATATTTATCCAAACATGATCATGAAAAATTTTAAAAGAAAAATATCAAACTTTCTCATACAGTTAAACCGTAGCAGTTGCGCACATACCAATAAGTCACAGATACAAGTACAATATCTATTATTGCAAACTGTAATCTTCATTCCTTATATTTCTTCAAAAGTTTTTGCAGGTGCATTTTCTTGTACTTAATTCAATGAACTTGGCAATTTGAAGAACTAAAAATAATGTCATTATGATCATTATAAAAATTAAAATGATTCTGTCCATTAAATTTAAAAATATATATGTTTGTGTCTGGGCGGGTCTTGGATGCATGATATGGGGTCTATATCTGTTCCCTGGTCTCTCCCTCTTCAGTCCTGTTAATGGCTCTGTTTGCTGACAACTGATAATAAAAAGCAGTTTTGCTTTCCCACACCCTTCTCCATGCCTTGAACCCCTGGACCTCTGTTTATAGCCCTAAAATATTGTGTCAGGCTTAAAACATATCTTTCCACATTTTTGTCCATTAAGTATACTTACTTTATGACATGCCTATTTGCTGGAATTCATTAAGATATGTTAAATAACAGTCCTAATCTTAGTTAAGAGTTCTTTTTTTCTTCAAGTCTTTTTCACTATGTGTTTTTTATTGCTTTTTTGTTCTTTGCTTTTATTCATTCATCTTTCAGCATTCTCATAGGATTATTATTACCTTAAACCTGTTCTCATTTAGGATTTGTCTTAGTTACTTTTCTTGTTGCTGAAATAAAATACCCAACACCCAAAGTTAAATGGGGAAAGGTTTATTTAGCTCACAGTTTGTAGAAGTCTCATCCATAATCAGCTGGCTCCAAGGCAGGGTGGTACATGGTAGGACTACAGTTCATGGCAATGGAAAACAACAAAAGCAACAAATGAAGGAGCTAGGACTCTATCTGTCCCTTATATTATATGCACCTACCCATACTACGGCTAGTGGTTAGTGTAGCGCTCTCACCCTTAATCCCAGCGTTAGAACTTGAATCAATCACAGTCTAACTCCGCATGCCTGATACCCATTTCCCCATGACTGTATGAGGTTTTGGGGGGACATCTAGACAAGCCACAGCAGGTTAGTATTTTAACTGTTGTAAGAATTCTTTTCTATTGAGTCTTTAGTTCTCCTTTTTTAGTTTGCTTTCAACTACATGAATTATTTAGAGGCTTAAAATTAAGTTTTACATTTTAAAAAACTTTTTGTCTTTCTCAGTCATTCTTTGTTAAGACATTATTATTTTATTATCATCAGAGAATGGGGCTTATACAAATCATATGTAAGCTTTATAGAATTAATTTTATGATCAAGTAATAAAATAAATAAAATTTTAATACAAAATTATGTGCAGCATTTCACATTTATAAAACATGCACTAACCTAAATAACTTGTATGTGTAAACTCTGGAGAAGGATTTTTAGCTTAAATATTCTCTGGATGTATTTACTCATTAACTACTTGATTGAACTTCAAAGGATGCCTCAATGAGTTATATTTTACTTAAAATAAAATTCATATCCATGGATATCTTAACAACTTTGATTTGATTTATGAATCTATCCTTTAATTCATCTATTTAATCAATAAAATAATTTTAAATTTACTTTGAATTCTTATATTGCTTTAAATTTAAAGATTACAAGGCTCATTTATCTTAGAATCATAAAATGAAATTATTTAATCTTTTCTTTAATGTGGAAGTTTCAATGTTATCTTGAAAATATTAATTTCAATCTCTATGCCTAATTCTCACATCTATAAATAAATGGAACTAATGTAAAATAGTCATGTAAGGTATTATTACCATTGTACTTTGAAGATGTGTTCTTTTATAAATCTTGAATATTCTTTTATAAATTTTTCTACTTTTAATTTTATGTTTTTTGCCTAATACTGGTTATTTGAAAATCATACCTCTTATTTCAAAGTCACTTACCATTTACACTGAAATTTTCTAATATAGCTTAATTGAGAAATATGGGCATTTGTACTCTGTGTATTTGCTTCCCAGTCTTCATTTAATATGCAAAATGAGAATTTGTTATCAGTTTAAATATGTAATACTTTCTATACCCTACTACTTTTAAGTCACTTAAGTAGCATAAATGTTTATGTTTATTTTGTTTGCTGTGTATAGTGCAATTGGATAATGAAAAGGGATTTTTTTCTACTAAATAAAAAAGTAAGTAATCCTATTTCTAAGTGAAAGGTTAGATATTTTAATCTAATTTGAAAATTGGAGGTCAAAAGCCAGGTGGAGTGGCACATACTAATAATCACAGCACTCTGGGAGGCTGAAGCAAGAAGATCACAATTTCTGGTCCAGCCTAGGCAACATAGAAATTTCGTGATAATCTGTCTCAACATAAAATGTGAATTTAACTTGGTGCAAATGTCCTGATCTCAATCTCCCAGTTCCACCCCCTAAACCAAAAAGGAAGTCAAATGAAACAGTTCGAGATTCTACTAGAAATATTCTTCCTATGAAGTTTGACAAAAAGTCAGAACTGATTGAAAAGGTGCCACCCCAGCAGAGAATAAGAGAGAAGAAAAAGGCTGTACTGGGAGTGCATAGTACCTCTACTGTCGTTAGAAGAAGTACTCAGTGTTTCTGTGGATTTGATGTACTCGTATCCTGGTATATCATGACAAATTTTTACAAAAGGCATGCTATAGGGATGTATAATACCCATGTTTACTTTTCAGGAATATTTCAACTGATGAATTATTAATTTTAATTTTGTGTTTTATTATATTAAACAATATGTACTTAACAGGAAAATTAAAAAAAAACAATGAAATAAAAATTTGAATTGTTAATATGTAATGAGTATGTAGAAAAAACAAGATTTTCCACATCAGCTGTTCACCTATTTACAAGATCTAAAAAAGAAATAAATAACAGCAGAAATGAAATCCTATGTGAACTACTATGCGAATGGAAATGCCAAAAAATTCTATCACAGGAATAAGCTTTGCTTCAATTATCTCATCTCAGGTGATCTTCACACATGGCAAAGCAGGTTCCATTCCTAAGCCTCACTCTCACTGTCAGCACATGTGCTGCACTTTCCTTCCCTGACCGCTGGATCATACTTGCCACCTCCTTTTTCTTCTGTTGGACAACGCAAACTCACAGTGGCGAGGTTTACATACTTCCCTAAGGGATGGATGGAAGCTTGGGGTTTTGGGCATCACCTTTTTGAGATTTCCCATCATCCCACTGGTGATGGGCCATCCTCTCACACCTAAGACTAAGACGAAGACAACTAAGACTCAAGGCATTGCAGGACAAAATTCATTATTTTAAGATCATCACCTACCCTTGAGTCATCTAATAATTTCCTCCTCGATCAATAAATGATCAGGTTCTGGCTGCCTTGTGGATTTTTGTTCCATGTGAACAATTGGACAGCCCAGATCCCTTGCACACAACCATTTTGTCTCTTTCTCTTTCCCCCTTTCTTTCTTTCCCTCTTTCTTTCTTTCTTTCTTTCTTTCTTTCTTTCTTTCTTTCTTTCTTTCTCTTTTTTTTCTTTCTGCATTGTGACATAACACCTGACAGAAGGTGGGGTTCAATGCAGAGAAACCCCAAAAGTCTTCTTTTGTCAGATTTCTATTGTGCAATGTCTACTTAGAAGGAAGACGAAATATTAACAAAATAAAATGTCAAATAGATACCAAGTGTTTAGAATAAGCATCAACATTTTCTACATCAACTTTTTGTTTGCTTCCAAAATCTAAAAAATAACAGCATAAATAAATTACTATGTGAACTACAATGAAAATACAAATAAAATTCTACCCCCAAATAATATTTACTTAAATTATGACACTTTAAGCAGTTCTCACATATGAGAACAGCACGTTCCATACACAAATATCACTTGCACTGATCACACGTGTGTTTTCTTTTCCTGTCTTCTTTGGCATAACATATTTGACATCTGGCTGGTCTTCCTGTTTTCTTTGCAGATTCTTGCAATTTTCACCTGTCTCTTCATTGGTCTGCTCCAGAATTCTTTGGAGAAGTTATTTGAGTGTATATACATACTGTTCTTTCTTTGCTGTAGTTGATCACTTATCAATTTCAGTCCTAATCCTCTAAGAAAATTTCCCCTTGATATTTTTTGCTTGTTATTTTCTTTGTAAAAACTGTGAAACTATTCATACCTCACATGTTTAGGACTGAATGAAACACAACCATTGGGTAATGCTTTGTGTTTTGAGTGATATCATAGTTGCTGTACGATTTGTCAATGACAACCATTTGGCCTTTCATTTTGTTGCCAAATGTGACCACTTCTGGCTTAATTTATATTTAGGATTCACCATCAATTTTTTTTGTTTAATTTTTTTTTGTCTGTTTGTTTGTTTTGAGACAGGGTCTCCCTAAGTGGTCAAGCCTAGCCTTGAACTCTTTCTGTAGCACAAGCTCAACTTAAACTCACAGAATACTCTGTATCAGTCTCCAGAGTGCTGTGATACAGGCATGAAACACCATGCCCAGGCTCACTATGGATCCACCGTCATGTTGTAATGTTGATTGTATCAATACCAAGTTGTTTTTCTTCACCATATAGGTGTCCAGTGTTACATCTTTCTGAAATTCAAAGATTATACTACCCATATCTCTATTGTGAACTCACAGTATTTTTTCAGGAAACTCAGTTTTATTTTTGCTAATAGTTTCTGTGCTGATCAACTGGTGCTCTTTTAGCATGGGTAACATCAATGGGTAACTAGTGTAGCAATTTTCAAATCTGACACTTGGATTATTTTTTGAAATAGGTCCAACAAGTCTGTTTATAAAGTCATATAATACATTACTGCATGAAGAAAGACCTGGTGGCTGAGTTCCAGGATCAATTTTTAAATTTGAGGTATAAAATATGTTTGCATTTACCAGGAAATATATTTTCATACCATATTTGGAAGGTTTACTTGGCATAGTTCCCAAAACCTTCAACAACTACTAAATGATACAAGTATTTTGTCAGTTGTCATGCATTTGGACAGTGCATAAATTGTTTGACACTTGGCTTTCAACAGATTAGTGAATATAGCCAAATAGTCAATTGTTTTTTTCTTGATGGGTCTTTTTGTCATTAACATGTAGGTTATTTTGAAAAAAAAATCTCTTGAGGATCATTATTTTTCTAAAAACCTCAGTACTACATCGGTTACTTCTCCATAAATCTTTTAGTCTGATGACACCTTGGCAAAGATCTAGTAACATTTTCTGACCTAGTTCTAACATCAATAGTATCATTCAGGTATACATGATCATTTTGCAATATTTTGAATAGTCAAATATTTACTTGCATTACTATTTTCTTCCTCATCTGAATCAAGGTCTTCATTCTGTACTTCTCTTTCATATCTTCCTAATGTCTTTGGCTTACGTGTTTCAAGTAATCGTAAGTAATTGAGTCACCTGGTGATTAACATTCAACCACCTCTCAAAGTTGTAAAAGCAGATTTTCATGCTACATGGCACTAAATTAGGCTAATTTTACAAGGATATCCAAAGAAAGTTTTATAAAAAAATTGTAAATGTACAAAATTGTACCATGCCGGAGTCCAGCTGCGGCAGGGCTCAGGGGTCCCAGAGGTGGTCAGGGAGTCGGCGAGTGAGAGACAGAAGACACTGCACACCCGTCTGTGAGTGAATCTGAATCTCCTTTATTTTTTGAAGCTGGAGTATATATTTGCTAACTTTTGGCAGTAACTTAAACCCCAAGCAGGAAGCCTCCCAGGCTTAGGGCCAGGCAAGGATAATCTTAAACAATATGTGTTAATTAACCTTTTTCACCTTTGTTACACTTTAATCTTGTTACTTAAGTAGCTTGGGAAATGTAAGCCTACGCACCTGGATGCCCACAGGAGGGAGAGATGGAGCGGCAGCTGTGAAGCTATCATGCCGCTCCCTACATTTTTTCCCTTATTACTTATGGGAGTATGGCAGGCCCTGTGAGGATAGAGCCTGTCTTGGGTCAAGGACTCTTCATATGAATCCAACCAGGCCTTACCCGTCATGGGCCTGCAGGACAGCAATTGGTCCTGTGCCTGTCTTAGGCGGCCGGTGGCGTAACATATGTGTCCTAGTTGCCCGTCTCTGGCTGCCTGTCCAGTGTCTCAGGGCAGTTGTCTCACAGGAATTTTGTAAATCCTCCTCCATGA
>PVLA01004262.1:132616-183150 GCA_004027455.1 Hydrochoerus hydrochaeris | reverse complement strand
AGCGTCCCAGGCTTAGGGCCAGGCAGGGATAATCTTAAACAATATGTGTTAATTAACTTTTTTCACCTTTGTTACACTTTAATCTTGTTACTTAATTAGCTTGGGAAATGTAAACCGACACACCGGATGCCCACAGGAGGGAGAGATGGAGCGGCAGCTGTGAAGCTATCACACCGCCCCCTACATCTACTCCCTTATCACTTTATAAGAGTATGGCAGGCCCTGTGAGGACAGCGCCTGTCTTGGGTCAAGGACTCTTCATATGAACCCAACCAGGCCTTACCTGTCATGGGCCTGCAGGGCAGCAATTGGCCCTGTGCCTGTCTTAGGCAGCCAGTGGCATAACATATGTGTCCTAGTTGCCCATCTCTGGCTGCCTGTAGGACAGTGCCTGTCTTGGGTCAAGGACTCTTTCATATGAACCCAACCAGGCCTTGCCCATCATGGGCCTGCAGGACAGCAATTGGTCCTGTGCCTGTCTTAGGCGGCCAGTGGCATAACATATGTGTCCTAGTTGCCCGTCTCTGGCTGCCTGTCCAGTGTCTCAGGGCAGTTGTCTCACAGGAATTTCGTAAATCCTCCTCCATGAGCTCTTTCATTTAAAGCTTTTGTATAAACTCTCTCATACTACTCACAGAAGGTAAAATTTCACAATTAGTTTTCACAAAGTTATCTATAAGGTTTCTAGTAACTCCTCTGGAGTTTCTATTTTTGACTTCATATGGAGTATTACATGAAAATATATATATGTGAATTACACAAATTACAATTATCAGTACAAAACATTCCAAGATCCCCGCACCCAATTCCCACATGCGGTGTCCTTTTCCTGGAGAAGTGATTCCTTGAAGCGCTCTCCTCCACCCATGGACCTTGTCACAAGTCATGGATGGACTAGGACGCAGCATTTCCCCAATCTACAAGAATGGATTTTGATGGCTACAGAAATAATTTGAGTAGGAAAGAGCAAAAGAAGGAATAGTGTTACTGTGGGTGGCAGTCACTACTGGAAACTAAGAGATGGGCTGTGAGCTACCTCTGAATGCTTTCTCCCCTCTAGCAGTCAGTGGGAGGAAGAAAAATAGTTATAAAGAGCACCTGTCTTAGTTAATTTCTTGTTACTGGGACAAAATACCGAACACTCACAAGTTAAAGGAAGAAAGGTTTATTTTAGGTCACAGGTTGTAGAGTCCACATTCAGCTGGATCCAAGGAAAAGCAGCATGGTAGAGCAGAAATAGTCCATGGCAAGGCAGACAGAAAGCAGTAGCAGTGAGTTTCCTTTCGCTTTTTATTCTATTCACACTACAAGCCTATTTGCTGGTGGCACTCATACTCAGGATGGGTCTTCTGTCTTCAGTAAATCCATTCAGCCACAGCCAGAACTATACAAACACAGTGAAATAACCCATTATCACACACCCATGATCCTGTCACTTTCAAAAGCCCCATCTGAGAGTGCATGAGGCTTTAGGAGACATTTTAGATATAAACCATAACAGTGCCCATTTATTACTGTAACTGCATTCCTCCAAGTAACATACAAAGAATATGGATTCCTTAAGAAAAACACAATAATTAGAATTATGTTTCAGGCCAAAGACACAATATAAAATAAAGTAAAAATATGGCAAACTATTTGTAATATTAGCAAAGATAAATTATAGTAGGACTATACTGATTCTCAATAATAAAAGTAACTCATGTGTCTTTTAATGGACACATTTATACTACATTTGCTTACAAAAAGGATGCCTCATGCATCATCTTTGTATCTGTCTAAAATGCCATCCACAATCAATGTTCATTAATTAAACATTTCATTAAAATTTTTTGTTTGCTTTCTTAACTTTTAACTTTTAAAGTGCTTCCTAAAATAATCTAAATTCTCTCCACAGACCCATTTACCAAATAAGGTTTCATATTCACACATATATTGTTCAAGATATTTCTGGCCAGGGTTATGGCTCAGCGTTATAAGCACCTGCCTGGCAAGGACAAGGTTCTGAGTTCAATTCCCAGTACAAAAAAGATATTTCCAAATGCACGCATAAAATTAATATTGGAAAATTCTTTCCTCAATTAATCCTTTTTACATTTTGGTAATATTTATCAATAGCCTCAAAAACTTTGTGTCTTTATACAGTAGTTGCTCTACTCTTAGGAATTCAAGTGAAGGAAATAAAGCAATACAGAAAGACTTATGAATGAAGATAATCACCAGCACTTCATTAGCAGCAGTTAAAAAAATGAAAAACGTCCTATAATAGGGGAATAAACTTCCCTTTAAGTGGAATATCATATAGTCATGTAAAATGACTTTTCCTTAAAGAATGTTTAATGATTAGGAAGAGTGATTTTGATATATTAAATGGGAAGTATTGAAAACACGTTTACAGTATGATCACAGTGTTTGAATGACAATAATTATAATACACAAGTAAAATTTTTAAAAGACTCATGGGATGTGCATTAGAAAGTTTTTAGTAGTTATTACCAAGAGGTAGGATTATGGAGAAATCATGGAAGAAGAGAAGCCCACAAAGAAGACTTAAGAAAGTATATTGGGCATTAATGAGAGAGGAATGAGGTGATGGAGCTGGGTAATATAATTGGGTATATCTTTCTGAGGAGAAGTCTATATCTATTCTCTGAGTGAAAGGACAGACTCAAGTAGGATGACTGATCATGCTGGTTTTCCCAGGTCTAAGGGCTTTCCCAAGACATGGAACTTCAAGTGATAATACCAGAAAATTCTTTGACAAGCTGAAATGAACTGGTCACTCCAGAATTGAATCATATTTCATCAGGAAGGCTTTCTGTGGTCTTCAGTTTTGCTTCCTAGTGGGGTGGCATGACAGTGATCACACTAAGGAAATATAACATTGACTCAAAAATGAGTGTAAAGTCTGTATTCTAATTTTGCAATTGTTCCAACAATGTTCTGATAACTTTTTTCAATGAGAAACCCAAAATTATGCATTGGATTTAGTTTTCATTCTCTTTGATCTCCTTAGATCTAGAAGAGCTTCCAAACCACTTTTTTTCTTTTGTCTTTTATAAGTGACTTTTTCCCCTGGTTCTCAGCATTAGACTCAGGGCCTTTACACTGAGCAATATCACCCCAGGCCTATTTATTTATTTACTTTTTTATTTTTATTTTTATTTTGAGACAAGTTCTCACTAAGTTGCTCATACTGGGCTTGAACTTGAAATCATCCTACCTCAACCTTTCAGAGAAATGGGATTACAAGTGTATGCCACCATACCTTACTTGACATTGACATTTTTGAAGCATCAAGGCCAGCATTACTTCAGATTTCTCTCAGTTGTATTTGTCTGGTTATGCCTCGTAAAAATCCCATTAAGATTAATATTTTTCACTTACTTCTTAGTGTGCTGTGTCAGGAGGAATATTATGCAATTTTTCCCATTACTGACATTGTTAAACTTAGTCATTTGGTTAGAGTGGCATTCAATATATTTCTCCAATGTAATGATATCAATAAAGGTTTGAATTTGTATGTATATCCCATTCTATAAGCTTTTTTATGCTGAAAATATAAATCATTCAGTTCGCTGAAGAACCATGGGTTGGAAAAGGCATTATTTCTAATTAAAAGGAAAAGAAAACCTAGAAGAGATTTATTATAAAAGATATGTTATCAATAAGTCTTTTAGGCAAATTCATTAGCTAGTCACATGACAAAGCACATTGTATGAGACTTTCCTTAACAGAATTGTGAACCGCTGATAGATTATACCACAGTCTATGCATCCTTAGAATATAGCCTAGTGCCTAAGCTATGGTTCATGCTCATAAAAAGTTTGCTGAAAATTTTCTGTTCAGTTATAATTGCTTTCTTTGTGAAAGAGAAAATACACTTTATTTTGTCAACTGTCACCAGCTGGAATTGATTTGGCTGCTTAAGCATTATGCTTCTAATGCGAAATGATAGAGCTTTCAATTTTCATAACTTATCTCACCTTAGTCAGATACTTTTAAAGTCCCTGGTTGTTTTAAAATGTTAGCTTCTTTATATAAAAATTAAAATCTGCTCTAAATTAGGGTGCAGCCATGTACTTGTTAGGATTAGACAGAAATGACAGAAAACTCAAAATAACAGTGGATTAAATCTTAAGTCATCTATTTCTATCTAGCATGATAGTTCCCACTTCTGGGCAAGATAGAACGATAGGGAATGGTTTTACACTCTTGCCTCAACCAAGGGAAAAAAACAGACAAATTGCAAACAAAGATGGTAAGATATTGGACACCAGGTAACAAAAAACAGTGCTTTATGGAAGACAGAAAATGAAGTAAGTTCTATAATTTCCTCCAGTTTACTTCCTGGAGAAAGTTTTCAGCAGCCAGTGTGGAAATAATGAACTTAAACAGAACCCAGTACATCAGGTGATCATGCTGAGAGTCCAGAAAGACCAAGGTAGGTAGAATTTTCAGGACAAATTTCTAGAGTAAAGAGAAAACTCTGGAGATCTGTATAAACTTACCCCTTGAATCTTTGGATGTGGTATTTATCAATACATGTGTATTAAAAAAAAACTAACATAGGCAAGTATAGAATCACCCAAAACGCATAAAAGCAACAATCCTTAGTGATTGTATAGGACTGGGAGTAATGCATGACTCACTAGCCACAGTGGAAAGTCTATTTCACAAAGCATCAGACAGACTATTTAAAAGTAATGGTGCCGAATTAGCTCTAGATTCCTAATCCTGTAAGAGATAACACCTGCTTAATAAAGTTTGAAAAACCTTTAAGGAATCTTTTTCCAAGTAATTTAACTGTATCCCAGAAAAAAATCCAAGATCACTTATAGAAATAGGAAATATCTAACAACCAATAAAATGAATTCATATTGGTATCCAATTGAAAAATATCAGGTGTTCAGAACAAAGAAGGAAGATTGACACCCAAGTCAGGACCCCTTCTCTCACCTCATCTTGATGTCTTACACAGGTTCACCCAATAAGTGCCTAAGCTCTCTCCCTGGGTCCAGGATGCAGGGAGGTACATGCTCTATGATCCTGTCAGCCAGGAGTAGTGCAAGGTATAGGTGACTATTTAAATGTATATAGGGCAGTGGAACATTAATAATACCAAAGCCTGGCTTCCTGACACTATAATGGGCCTTGGGCTAGCAGGAGAGTTAAGAACCAAGTCTGCACCAGGTGAGTAGGAGATGGGCTGCCACTGAGAACCAGAGCTCAACAAGTTTTGAATGTGTGGCTGCTGCCTCACCCATCATCACCTTGCTCACCTCCTATAACAGAGATATTTCTTATGGCCATATTCACATATCAGTTTTAGGAAAGTTTGGTACCTTTGAAACTGATTCTGCGCAGACTCACTCTTAGAACCTTTTCCAAAACCAGCATGCTTACCCTCAAGAGATTGTACAAATAAAGATGGCTCTGGAGATGGATATAAGTAATATGTAATCCCAGTAGTCTGGAAGGCTGGGTTAGTAGGATAGCAAGTTCAAGCCCAACCTGGGCAACTTAGCAAAATTATGTCTCTAAATGAAACATATTAACTTGTATAATCAATTTTAAGGAGGGTGGGGCTGTAGCTCAGTATGAAAAGCCCTGAGTTCAGTCCACAGTATTGAAAACAAAAGAAAAGAAATCAGTAAGTGAGAGAAAGGGAAGGGAAAAAGGAGAAAAGGAAGAGAAAAGGTAGTAGGGAAATGCAAGTTAGGTACACTATTAGTGTTTGTTAGTTCATTGAAAAGGAAAGTTCATGCTAATATAGATTGTAGAATTTTTTATGTCCATATCTTATACCCTGAGCAGCTACTTTAAAAATAGCAGCATGTAATGTGTTGTCTATTTTTATTTGCCTATTATTTGTTATGAAATTTGTTTTATCTTTTTTCCATAAAATAAAAAAATTTAAAAAGTAAGTCGGACTTTGAGAATGCTTGGAAAGATGGAAACCAAATGCACCATCTTAAATGTTTTAACTTGTGCACACAAATAAAGACCTCTGTACCACTGACCCTTTTTGTCATATGTGAGAACTCCAATCACTGTTTTTGTTGTAAGCTGAAGCTGACTTAGTGAAAAACGTAAAGAATCCAAAGCAGCAGCAAAAGCTATAACATTTAAATTCCAACAGAAACCAAAGAAGATTTACAATTACCTTGACAATACATTGTTGTCCAGACATTTGCTAAGAAAGTGCTTTAGGTTGCCATGTATAATGGTTATATCTAAGCAAATCTGATGCAATGGGGTTTCAAAAGCAGATATCATTAATGCCTAGAGAATCAGAAATAAGATAGGAGCGTGAATACAAACTATAAAATTGCTTCAGATTGCTGAAATTAGCTCAAATAATAGTGCTTTAAGAGCATTGATGCAGCAACAAGTAAATCAACAAATGCTCAGGAAAAATGAGGTTTTGAAATACTGGATTCTTCTCATAATGACATACAACTTGAAAAAGGTAATATTTTGCTGCTTAGACAAACTGGGTCTGGTAAAACCCTCTTGAAACAAACTCACTAATCCTTTGATATTCTTTCTACAAACAGTGATTGTGACTTTATTTTTTTGCTTCATTTTATTTAGAGAAAAAAGAAAAACAGAAAAAAGGGTAGGAATAATACAGAATTTCAAAAAAATAACAGTAAGAAATTACTGATTGTTGAACAGATCTGTTTTCAGTCTCACTGGTTGAATGTCCACTTTGTATGCTTTAATTTTGTAACTTGAACAACTATTTCTAAAAGGACAATATGTAATTTATCAACTAGTGATTTCTTACTGTTTATCTTTTTTTTGAAATTATGTAGTATCTCTACCCTTTTTCTGTTTTTGTTCTCTTTAAATAAAAAAAGAAATTACTAATTGATAAATTATATATTGTTACCTTAGAAGTAGTTGTTCAAGTTGCAAAATCAAAGCATAATCAATGGACAGACAATCAAACAATGACAGTACAAACTATTCTGTTTGATGAACTAACAAAAACTTAATATGGTTATCTACCTTTCACACTTAAATATATATACAGTTATATCCTTTGGAGCACTTTTCCTCCCTTTCATTTTTACAATATCTATTATATATTTTGCATCTTATTACTCTTTCAGTTTTTTATTATTATTTTTTATACTAGAGAGACTAAGATATTTACAAATGTGAGTCTGATTAATTTCCCTGGTGAGGAGAGTCTCAAGTTGCCTCCATTCACCTATAGAAGCCTCAAGAACATCCTTTTTTACTGCTGATTAATATTCCACTGTGGAAAAATAACAAATCTCTTTCATCCATTCTGCAGGTGATGGGCATTTGGGTTGTTTCCAAGATTTAACTATTACAAATTGCACTGCTATAAACATGGGTGCATATATATCACTGTGATATGACCTTTTCAATTTTTCTGGGAAAATACCCATGAGGGGAATAGCATGGTCATAGTCATAGGTTTAACTTCAGTCTTTGGCATGTGGAGAGCCAATTTTTCCAACCGTTTATTAAAGAGGCTATTTTTTTCCAGTGAACATGTTTAGCCCATTTGTCAAATATAATGTGGGTGTCTTTGTAGTTGTGTTTGCATCTTTTAATCAGTCTATTACTTTGCCAGTACTATGTTGATTTTATCACTGTAGCTTTGTAGTATAATTTCAAGTCAGCAATTGAGATATCTGCTGCCTTGCCTTTGTTGCCCAGAATTACCTTTATTATTCTAAGTTTCTTCTGTTTCTAAATGAATTTTAGGAGTGTTTTCTCCAGATATGTAAGGTATGTTAATGGTTTTTTGATCCGGATCATATTAAATCTGTGTAACAGTTTTGGGAGTATGGCCATTTTCACAATGTTGGTTCTTCCTAACCAAGAGCAAGGAGTAATCTTCCATTTTCTAATATCCTCTTCAATCTCCTTTTTTATACTAGCATAATTTTCAGCATATAGGTCTTTTATATTCTTGATTAGGTTGATTCGTAAGTATTTCATTTTTTTAGATGCTATTGTGAAAGGAGATATTTCCATAATTTCTCTCTCAGTGAGGTTTTTGTTTGTGTACAGGAGAGCTATTGATTTTTTAGTGCTAACTTTGTCTCCAGCTACACAGCTGAATTTGTTTATTAACTCTAGTAGTCTTTCAATGGAGTTTTGGGGTCTTCTATGTAGAGTATCATGTCATTTTCAAAGAGTGATAATTTAACTTCTTCATTTCCTGTCTTTAGTCCTTTTATTTCTCTCTCTTGTCTGATTGCTCTAGCTAATATTTCCAGAACCATACAGAATAGGGATGGTGATAGTGGACATGTTTATCTTTTTCCTGATTTCAGTCATGGTAAAAAAAAGCTTTCAGTTTTTGTCCATTTAGTATAATATTGATTATTGGTTTGTCATACATGACCTTTACCAGATTGAGGTACATACCATCTATTCCAAGGTTCTGTAGGGTTTTTATCACGAACAAGTGTTGGGATTTTATCAAAAGCTTTTTCTGCATCTACTGAGATGATCATGTTTTTTGTTTTTGACTCTGTTGATGTGGTGTATTACATTTTTTGACTTGTATATGTTAAAACATCCATGCATTCCTGGTGTAAATCCTACTTGGTCATGATGTATAATCTTCTTGATGATTTGCTGCATTCTATTTGCCAGAATTTTATTGAGAATCTTTGCATCAATGTTCACTACTGAAATAGGCCTATAGTTCTCTTTTTTTGTTAGGTCTTTTTTGGTTTTGCTATCAGCATGATACTTGCCTCCAGGAATGAGTTAGGGAGGATTGTTTCTATCTCAATTTCATTGAAGAGGTTGAGGAGTATTGGTGTTATATCTTCTCTAAATTTCTTGTACAACTCAGCTGTGAGTCCATCAAGACCTGGGCTTTTCTTTGTTGGTACTTTTTAAATCATGTTTTAAATTTCATTAGCTGATATTGGTCTATTCAAAAATTTTATATCTTCTTGATTGAGCTTTAGTAGTTTTTACATTTCTAGAAATCTTTCCATTTCCATCCTATGTGAGTAAAAATTTTCAAAGTAGGTGTTCATGATATTTTGAATTTCCATGGTATCTGTAGTAATTTCTCTCTTTTTAGTTCTTTTTTATTTAAATAGAGAAAAAAACAGGAAAAGGGTAGAAATAATACAGAATTTCAAAAAAAGATAAACAGTAAGAGATCACTAGTTGATAAACTACATATTGGCCTCTTAGAAATAGTTGTTCAAGTTACAAAATTAAAGCATACAAAGTAGACATTCAAACAGTGAGACTGTAAAAGCTATGCATGCATGAGTCTCTACATGCATTTCTATCCTTTCTGTATTAGAGAGAAAAACAAAACTTAGCAAGACAAAATAAAACAAATTTCTATAAAAACATGAAACCAAAAAGTCATATAAAACCACAGTACAAGGTGATCTACAATGGTTACTGTGCTGTCTCTTGTTATCTTCAATAGAATTGTCTATATCATCAGGCATAGTGGAATATAGCATATAATTGAATATAGCAGTACCTAACAATATTAATAAAAATAAAACATTGTAGAGCGTGTAAAATTTCAAAGGCAGGTAATAATCAAACCAGAGTGGATATTCTAATGAATCTTGTCATCTTCAGTGTAGTTGCCTGTACTCTCAGACTTGATACTATCAATCATAACAGCTTTGAATATAATCTGTCAATACAACACAGCAATCTAACAAACCAGATTCAATTAAGATCAGTCATGGTAAAAGTGTAAGCTATACAGAGATTTAGATTAAGTTAATAGGAAATTAAGGATGATTACCATACTCTATCCTGCTATTTTTGGGGTAACTGTCTGTGCCCTCAAATCTAGTACAGGTAGAATGACTGGAACAGAATATAATCCATCTAGACAGAGTGGTATAAATAATATGGGTTTTGAATCCTGATACACTGTTAGCAATATCCTCTGCCTTCTTTTTTAAGACTATTCCTCCACTTTTGCTCCCACAGCGTGCTGAGCATTTTGGATCCCATCAATTCCCTCAGTTTTTAGATTGGGGGGGGCAACCTGCTTTTTACCTAAGTGGTTCTGAACCTTATCACTCCTGGACTTGATCCCATGTTGTATTCCTTTACCTACAAAATCCTCAAGATTTTCCTTTGTTATATCTGAGTAGTTCTCTATTGCACATAAGTATCCTGTCTTTCCAACCTATCTGCAGATGGTGGTCGAGTTGTTCCTATTTCTCTCTGGCTCGCTGTCACATACAGCATTGTTTTCTCATGTTTGATTTTCAGTCCATAAACCCTCTCTCAGGTTGATTTATAGTTCCTATACAGAGCATCTCGATGTAACCTACCTCCTGATCTACTCTGCCTGTTTTTGTTTTTTTTTAGTGTATCAAAGCCATCTATGTTAGAGATTATAGCCAACCTTCTCTGCCTCATTTCTGCTATGCTATTTTTCTGCCATTGTTTGTCTACTTTTTTGCTTCATTCTGCCTTTTGCTTCATATAGGCCTTTCTCCCACTGTTCCTGAAATGCTGGTATTTTTTTCACTCTCTCTAGAATGTCCTTCAGCATTCTCTGTAGGATTGGATTTATGGTCACAAATCCCCCCAGTTTCTCTTTGTCATGGAAGCATCTTGTTTCTCCATTAATTTCTAGTGACAGTTTTGCAAGGTACATCAATCTGGGCCGGAGGTTATTTTCTTTCAGGACTTGGAAGACTCCACTCCAAGCTCTTTTTGATCTGATGGTCTGTGTCAAGAAGTCTGCTGTGATCTTGATGGGCTTTCCTTTATAGGTGATCTGTTTATTTTCTCTGACAGCTTTTAATATTGTGTTTTTATATTGAATTTCTTGTATCTTAATTGTTATATGTCTGGATGTAGCTCTGTTTTGGTTGTAGGTTGCTGGAGTTCTGTATGGCTCATATATCCAAATACCATTATCTTTTTCCATGCTTGGGAAGTTTTCCTTAATTATTTCCATGGATAGCCTTTGTAATTCACCTGTTTTTATTCCTGCTTCTTCGCTCATGTTCCTTATTCTTAAATTATAGATTCTCTTGTCATCTTCTAGCCTTTGTATTGTTACTGCCTGTTTCCTTGCTATTTTTAAGAGTTCTTTCCTTTCATGATCATACATTGCAAACTTGTCTTCAAGTTTTGATAGTCTATCCTTAGTTTCTTTTAAGCAGTTTTCCCAGCTTTTAATGGAATTTTTAATTTCCTGGTAATCTTTTTGAATATGCTTCATGTATTCTAGATTTTCTTTTTACTCTTTATTAAATGTTTCTCTCTTTTTTTGTGTTCCTCCATTCTCTGTCTGTGTCTTCTTGAGAGGTTCTTAGCATTTCTTCTATTAATGTACTTATATCTTGCTTTACCTGATTTAATATTTCAGTTTTGAGCTCATCTACAAGGTCCCAGAGATATTTCTTGATGTCTGTCGAAGCCATGTCTGATGTTGCATGTTTGCTGCCCTCATTCTCTTTTGTATTTCTCTCTCCTGAATCAATATTCACAGGGTTTTGGGTTGGGGCCTTTTTCTTGTCTCTCTCTCTCTCTCTCTCTCTTGTCATGTTTTTGGTTTGTTCCATACAGGTGTATATTGGAGGTCCCAGCCCCTTTCCTTGTTATGGTTCTTCTGAAGCATGCTGGTGTGGGATTTATGCCTTCTCCTGTTTGTTCTTGTCACTGATGTGTAAGTAGGAGCTGCATATGAAGGCCCCTCCCTCTTTTCAGTTCTTATTGCATAGATTTGAGTTTTACTTTTATAAATCTTGATAAGGTTGACTAGAGGTTTATCATTTTTGTTTATTCTCTCAAAAAACCAGATCTTTGATTCATTAATTACTTGTATTTTTTTTAGTCTCAGTTGCATTAATTTATTCACTGATCTTTATAATTTCCTCTCTTCTATGAGCTTTGGGTTTTATTTGGTCTTGTTTTTCTAGAAGCTTGTGATGTAGCATTAGGTTGTTTATTTGTGCTCCTTCTGTTTTCTTGATATGACAGTTTATTACTATATACTTCCCTCTTAGGACTGCTTTCATTGTGTCCCATAAGTTTCAATATGTTGTATCTGCATTTTCTTTGAATTGTAGGCACTGCTTAATTTCTTATTTAGTTTTACATGTAATCCATTGATTCAATTTCCATGTATTTATGCATGTTTTGCAATTTCTTTTGCCATTAATTTCCAATTTCATTGCACTATAGTCAAATATTATGCATGGGATAATTTCAATCCCTTTACATTTACTTAAGAATGTTTTATTGGCTAATATAAGGCCTATTTTGGAGTATGTCCCGTGCACAGCTGAGCAGAATGTGTTTTCTGATGTGGTTCAGTGGAACACTCTCTAAGCATATACTAAGTCCATTTGCTTACAGGTTTGATTCAATTCTGCTATTTCTTTGCTGGCTTTTTGTCTAGTTGATCTATCTGTGACAATGGGGTATTAAGGTCCCCTATTATAATTGTGTTGTTGCTTATTTGGTTTTTCATATTTATTAGTATTTGTCTTATATAGTTGGTTGCTCCTATATTTGGTGTATATATGTTTATGATTGTTAGCTCTTCCTCTTGAATTATTCCCTTGACAAATGTGTGGTAACTGTCTTTATCTCTTTATATCATTTTTGGTATGAAGTTCACATTGTCTGAAAATAGAATAGCTACCCCTGCTTTTTTCTGGGTTCCTGCCACATTGAATATTATTTTCATTCCTTTGGCTTTTAATCTATGAGTTTTCTCTTGAGTCAGATGTGTTTCTTGTATACAGCATATTGTGGAATCCTGTTTCTTGATCCATTGTGTCAATCTATTTCTTTCAATAGGTGAATTTAGGCCATTTATATTGATGGATATAACTGATATGTACTGGTTCAGCTTTGTCACATCATTTTCCTCCTGTTGGTTTACTGCTTTTACCACTTGTTTCATTGCTTGCCCTGTCTGGTGGTTTCTTTCTGTTGCTGTTCTGGAAATCGTAGTCATTTTTAGCTCTATCTATTATGTCTCTCAGTACTCTTTCTATGGTTGGTTTGATGGACATGAATTTCTTCATTTGTTCTTTCTCATGGAAGTTTCTCATTTCTCTATTAAATTTCAAAGAATGTTTTGCAGGTTACATCAATCTGGGTTGAAGGTTGTTTTCTTTCAGGGCTTGAAATACTTCACTCCAAGCTCATCTTAACTTGAGAGTTTGTGCTGAAAAGTCTGCCATGAATCTAATGGGCTTTCCTAGATAGGTGAGTTGTGTCTTTTCAATAGAGTTTAGTATTCTGTTTTTATGCTGTATGTCTGGGATCTTAAATATCATATGTCTGTGTGAAAATTTATGTTGTTGTGACTTTTTGGTATATATGCCTCAATTTTCTGTATGTCAGATTCTTTCCCCATGTTTGGGAAATTTTCTGCCATTACTACTGTGAATAGTTTACCAATGTCATTTGCATTGACTCCTGCATCTTCATTGATGCCTATTAGTCTTATATTATTTCTCTTGGCATCATCTTGAAGCTGTAGAATTGCCATTTCATGCTGCCTTGTTATTTTTAAAAGTTCTTTCCTTTCCTGATTTCTAGCCATGATCCTGTCCTCAAGGTCTGAAATTCTACCCTCAGCTTCATTTAAATGATTTCACCAGCTTTCAATAGAGCTTTTTATTTGTTGGATATCTCCTTAAATTTTTTTCATGGATTCCACTTCTTTATCTATATTATTATTCAAAGTTTCAATCAGTTTCCCATGTTATTGTACTGTTTTCTCTATGTCTTTGCTAGCTATGATGAGCAATTCCTTTATTAACTTTGTCATTTTTTTCTTTTCTTTTCTTTTCTTTTCTTTTCTTTTCTTTTCTTTTCTTTTTGTGGTACTGGGGATCAAACTCACAATCTCACCCCTGCCATGCAGACACCTATACTGCTGAGCTAAATCCCTGCCCCAATTTTGTCGTTTCTGTCTTTTTGTGAGAAAGTATTCCTAATTTGATTTCCTCTATAACCTCATGGATTTGTTTCTTTGTTTCACTTGCTATTTGCAGAGATTTCAGGTGTATGACTTTTAAAGTCCTCCATTTCAATGTTTCTTGTGCTTGCTTCTGATGGAATAGATGTTTGTTATTGCATTTTGCTTTGTCATTTTGTCATTTTCACCTTTCATGCTAATATTTGTTCTTTCAACCCCACTAGTCTCAACTATCAGTAATGCATATCTCTGGGTCCTACTGTGTGGTTGATGTTTGTTCCATTGCTGGGTACCACAGTGAAGCAAAAAGACGGGCACTTGAATTCCTCTTCAAGGCTTGTTGGATGAGTCCTATATTCTTCTTAGACTGACTAGCCTAGGAGTATTGATGTAAGTCAACCCTTATATCCTGCTGTTACTATGTCTTTAGGTTGTTCCAGGTCACAAGATCTCCCTATCTATAGTTTTTGTCTTGGCTGGGACCCTAATGTGTCACTAGGTGTCTCATAAGCCCTTTTAATTTTCTCCAGGTTGAAGGAGGCCTTATTGGTACACTCCTCAACCCACTTGATGTTTTCTCTATAGTGTAAGGACTCACTCACACTCTTGCCAGTTTCTCCAGAGTCCTACAGCTGGAGGGAATTTTGCTGCTCTTCCTGTTTACCCACCAAAGACCTCTATTTTAGGGGCAAACTCACCACACTGAAAGAAGCCTTCTGAGGTACTGTTTGTATGAGGGGTTGCTGAGTCTCCCATCAACCCATCAAAGTTAATCCAGTGCAGACCAAGTTTCTGGGAAGAGGAAGGGCAGTTAAAGAGCCACATCAATACTAGGTCTAAGAGGTTGGGGGGATCTGGCACCCAGGGTCCAAGGGAGAAAGGCAGGTGCTGGAGTAGCCATCCTCCAAGATGGAGGTCCAGGATCCAAGAGTGGGAGGGCAGGTACTGGAGCAGCCGCCTCCAAGGTGAATATCCAGGGTGTGACTGTGACTTTGATTCAGACTGGATATATAAGTGAAAATATTTATTGCATCTGGTACTTTCAGTGGTTTAGACAGAACCATCAACAGAAATACAAATAAAACATATTTTGGATTTGGAACAGTAGTTATCCTAGTAAAAAACAGACTTCAGCTAATGCAGATCTGACTAAAATGAGGAAACAACATGAAGTTGAAGAAAAAACAGATTATTACATTGTTTGGATGCCAGAGATCTCATTGAGTTTAGCATGATTCCTGGGTTTGTGGTATAGATATCTCTTATTCTATAAATAGGAAATTAAATTTAATTTCTTAAAATTTATAACAAAATAGAAAAAAAGAAGTATGAAATATGCTGACCATTACATAGAATTAGCTATTAAATCAAAACTGAATGAGAATTAAGACATATGGTAAAGTTAGTAGACCTATGAGTAGTTATTAAAATTGTTTCCCAAAAGTTCAACTACCTAGAGAAAGCTTGAGCATGATCAGACATGGAAGATAAAATGAAGACTCAGAAAATACTTGCAGATGAAAATTTCTATGTTGAGATGATGCACATATCCATGTAGGTATTTGAGGGTTTGAATGGCAACTACATAAGCATCAGGGAAGGAAGCTCTTTCTATTTCATTGCTCCACCATTTATAATTTCCAATTTGTATACAAAGGGTCTACTCTAGTTTAAGCCATCAGAATGAGAAGCTAGGGAAAATGACCATGCCTCTCCACTTAAAAACAGTAATCTCACAACATTACTTTTTGCTTATATCTCATGGGCCAGAATTTAGACTCAAGGCCACACTCATCTGAAAGATCAAGAATTAAAGTCTATTCTGGTTGTCTCTTATGTTTGGTTGAAATGTCTGTTTCATCACTTAGTGATGAATGGGAGAATGGAAATAGGAACTAGCCATTGTTTCTCAAGTTTAGAGCCTTACAGATCAGAAGAGTTTCTGATTGCAGTTTGAGTAACATGACTTCTGGCTTAAAAATAACCTGAATGAGACTGCCCTTTACTGTTTTTAATCCAAAACTAAAGACCAGACTAATTTAGTTTGAGGCTGTTTAATTCCAGCCCCATACTTCCATATAATTATTGAGTTTATCTCAAACAAACTGCCAGAGTTGTTCTATTTCCCAGCACTGCAACACCAAGTTAGAGCTGGAGCTTAAAAATTTGTTTGACTTATAACTATATTTATCATGACCAAGAAATCAGGATCACTCAGTGTGTTTATGCCTTAATTCCAATGTGTCTTTCTTTCTTCATAAAATCAGTAACACCTGTATCTGAAACAAGCTTTCACCAGAACATTCAAATTGCTTGCTTTGTAACCTAGTGCCTTCTTCTTCAGGAGAAATGTTTTGCATGCAACAGACACAAACTTTCCTTTTTTCTTTTTTTTCCCTTACTTTTCTTTTTTCTCTCTTCTTTCTTTCTTTCTTTCTTTCTTTCTTTCTTTCTTTCTTTCTTTCTTCTTTCTTTTGTACAGGGTATTGAAATCACAACCTGATGCTTACCAGGCAAGTGCTTAAAATGCTGAGCTTAATTTGCAAACCCAATACAACCTTTTATAAAGACCACATAACTTCTATACAGAGTTTCTTTTGATTGGCTGTATAGCTATTCCTAAATCTGATCATCTAGTCATTACAACTTGTACAACTCATTGGTCACATTTTATTTTTATTTTTCAGAAAGAATGGATTTTTAATTTATTTTTATTAATACATGTTTGTATCACATGCATTCTATGATCCTCTTGGTGTGAGTACATGTACATAATACAAATTTTTCTTTTTTAAAAAGTCTCTGCTTAACCTATCCTTTTAATTCCCTTTTCCCATCTTCATTCTTATTGGTGTTATTAATTTTAGCTCATTGCTTATGGCATATAATGCTTATATTTGTTGAGGTTATTAGGTTCCTGTACATGATATGTGTTTATTCTATTTGTTTCCCTTTCTCTTTCCCTTCACCCCTCATCACTGATGTCTTGGATCCCATCCCATTTGCAAGAGATCCATCTCTTTGTCTCATATCCATCATTCATTATCCTTTTTGTTTGTACTTTAGGTTGCTCAAATGAAAGATACCATATAGTATTTAAACTTGTGTTTGGTTTATTACACTCAATATTATGTTTTCCAGGTGCATCCATCTTTTAGGAATATCTCAAATTCGTCCTTCTTTATAGACAAGTATTAGTCCATTGTGTTTAGATTCCATACTTTTTTATCCAATTATCTATTGATGACTTTTTCTAGCACTTAGCTAATATTAATTGTGCTACTATAAACATTGTTATACTATGATGTTTTAAGCTCATTGGTCACTGTTAACAGTCTTTCACTATTTAAGGGAGTATTATTGGTCTCATCATGCCAAAGTGGATGTCATTCTTTTCACAGCATGGTAGGTTGACATATGGTTGATCTGTTTTTGTTGGGCAAGAAAGTATTGCTGCAAAAATGGCAGTTCATACAAAACAAGTGTTATGGCTGGCTCACTGAGTGTACCTATAGAGCAGTGTTGGTAAATATATGGTACACATGCCATAGTGGGGTTTTTTGTTTTCATTTAAATATCTAAAGGCCTACAATCGCTGCTATGTATGATTTTGCACTAGCTGTGGGTTCTGTCTTGAACAACTCAGACCACAAAATCTGAAAGATGTGAGGCATGGGTGCTTTCCAGTTGTTGGTGAGTTTGATTTATTTAAGAGCCTTCTCTCCAGATATTACAGTGTATTTCCACTTTCTTCCCATAAAAGCTCTATTTTTCTGTAATCACATTGCTTCTCTATGATTAGCATCACCCTAATCATTTTTTATACCAAATAAGAGTGATTTTTTTAGTATAACATGCATAGAGGCTTAGAATAGCACAGTAACAATCTAGAGAAATGCTTTGACAGAAGAGATTGAAATGGAACTTCTACTGCTAATTTGAACTCGAAACTGTGAGTCATGGAAAGATTCTTTCCCCTTGGTTTTTTTTTCTGTGAATCTATACACAAAGGTCTTGGTGGAATAGATCCAGTAAACACATTCATTGGCCTGCTATGCCCTAGCTGTTCTGCTCTTCCCTTGGGAACCCAGTGGACCCAGAGTAAGCAATCCTAGGACACTTGAGAAAGAGATGATATTCGACTTGACAAAATGCTGTTTTCAAGGCACAATTTTGTTTTCAGAAAGACTTTGATGTTGGGTAAAACTAAATATGTGGTAAAGAGTTGATTTAAAGAGAAAATAACTCAGGATTAAACAGACATTTCCACAATGAGAAAACTGATTTTAAGAGATTAAGTTGTTTTTCAGGTAAAACTGAAAAGTAAACCTTTGTTAGACATGGAAACATATTTTAAAGCTTCATGCTGTCTTAGATCTGAAAGCTAGAAGTTGGTTCCATTTATTTTAAGTAATGACTAGCAAGAGATTGGAGTGAAAACTTGTATTGTCAATTACTATTGATACTGCAAATTGAAAACACTTGCTAGATGAGTGCCTGTCTCTGACACTTTTTTTATTGATGTAGGAAGCTTAATATTCTTTAGACTAGTTTTCTCTAGATTTGTGAAGCATTTGAATCCAAATAGTGATTTTCCACAATGGAAGTAAATCAGAGAAATATTTTGTAGTCTTTAAGAAAAAAACTTCAATGATACACAGAGCAATTAATTTTGTGTCTTTGTATCTTTCTTTTCAGTGGATTAAACCTAAAGCACAAGAGCAGTGGGTCTTCTATCAATCAAGCAGGACAATAGAGTAGTATTGACAAATCAATAAACTACACTAAGCTTACTGAGTGTGTTACAATTTTCCTACCTCTGTATTTTGAGCTTCTTAATTTTGCTTACATTTCTCAAATGTGGCCCTTCTTCAGATATTGTCCTCTATACCAAAACAGTTTTACAAATATCAAATTAGTATCCAACAATCTTCTTCCCCAAACGAAGTCTATTAAAGAGGCTCTACCTTCCTCCTAAGCTTTCTTTTCCCTTGAAGACCATGTCTGTTACACACTTGTCATTTTGTGTGCCATTATTTTAAAGATTTTCTTAAGGGCAAAAGCCATAAAATACTCTACCTCTCTGTTTCCTGCTGTCAAATATGTCAGATCCCACAGTGGGTCAGCTTTAGGTACCAAATAGAATAGAATAGTATTCTTTAAGACTCACTTATCTCTAAAAACTTTAGAAGGTCACCCTCTAGCCAAAAGAGGATGCTTATTTTAAGGTAAGGACTAACATTCATTTTGAACCACTAGGCAAGCAGCAAGTGTTTACTGAACAAATTTTAAGTGTACAGAATTGAACTAGGTACAGGAGCAGAAAAGTAACACCAACATGGCATGTCCCCAACCTTGGGGAATGTTCTAATGTTCTATTTTCAACTTGAAGAAAAGACAAATAAATGGATATATATATATATATATATACATATGTGTGTGTGTGTATTCTCCAACTTATGAACCATCAAATATTAGAGCTAGAAAGCTAATCTACACATGTTTTTCAAACTATGGACCACCCCCCCAAGCCATAAGATACAGTAGAGTGCCTCAAAGGATATCTATCTTCCCTTCTTGTCTGTACCTTAAATAAAGGCACTGCTTTAAACTTCTGGAAGATTTTATTTGAACAGAAGTTGCATAACTTTCAAAACAGTTTAAATAAATAATTTAATCTAACCCTCTCATGATACACATGAGGAAATAGAATCCCTGAAAAGTAAGGGAATTTGTTTGAGGATTCATAGCCAATTAGAGACTGAAGATTCCCACGTTTCTTATTCCAGTGACCTACTTTCCAGTGCCATTTAGCAGCCTAGTAGCAGATACTTCTAAAATGTCAGGATGTCTGGTTTCTTAGGAATAATCATTTGTGTTTGTTTGTTTGCTTGTTTGTTTAATGGCAGCAAAATTTTATTAAAGGTAGGAAAAGAAATAGGCTCTTCACAATAAGTCTGGGCTAAGAAAAAGTAGGAAAAAAACTTTGGGAAATCAAAAGGCTGATGCAGAGGTAAGAACAGCGTCAGTGTGAGGGTGAGCCATCATGCAAGAGAGAGCACAGTGGCAAAAACTCAAAGTAGTCTGTCCTTTTTCTACCATCCAGTCCTCAGGCTGAGGTTGGGTCTAGGCCATCCTATTGAAAATCTGCTTGACTTCTTATGAGAAATCCATGTGCAGGGATTTGGGAACTGTTCTGAGCATGAGTCCTGGAATTTTGTAACGAACAGGTCACAACTACTTTCCCAGACAGCTTTACTATGCCTTAATCTCCTGTCTCATTTTCCCTTGTGTGACATGTATTCCCATAGTTCTTTATGGGATGCTACATCCTACTGAAAGAGGTTATAAGCCCTACCTACTAAGGAGTATGTGCTCTCCACCTACCCTGGAGTACTGTGACTCACTGGCTGGACTGAAGAAAAAAAACTGTCAGAAAATAATGTGAAAGGAGTTAGTGACTATTGAGCTGCATGTTCAATGGGAGAAAGAATGAAATTCTACTATAACTTTACTATTGTGTGGGAGATGTAGAACCCAAATATGAGGAGCAAATCAGATTTCTACACTTTTTGTGGAGGGAAAAGTATGGAACAGAACAGAAGGAGGTTAGATAAATTATCAAGATCCGAGAGCCATAGACTTAGTGAGATTACTCACTTAATGAGTCAGATTTAAAACATTAGCTTCAATACAGTTGCCCATTTAAGCTGAGGTGACTTAGGGTCATTGGTATTTCTACTTATCTGAACCCAGAGAAATACTGGACTCTTGCTTTTTGAAGAGGAGTCTCAGGTCTTCCAGAGAGTCTGAGGAATTGTTTTATTCTTAGTTCTGTGAAAGTTCTGGTGACCATTTCCAATGTAAGAATTATATAGCTTGTCACTGCACCCCTTGAGGAAAGACCCGAATGATCCCTCAGGAACTGGGGATAAAGCTAGGGACTTGAGATGCTATAGGGCTGCTGTTCTTGCCTCCGTATCAGCCTTTTAATTTCCCAAAGAGACTTTATACATGTCTCATTAGGAACCCCTGGCAATGAATGACAACTCACCTGAAAAGATATAATACCACTAAGAGTTGCAGAAATTCTACTTGTGTTTTATAGGTGAGTCTTATTAGCCAGCAAGAACCTTATTTCCAGATTGTTGCATAGGCATTTAGCACCGATAAGACATAGTTGGAGTCTGTATAGATATTTTGTCTTTTCTTAATACAATTCCCAAGTAAGAGCTACGATCTCCACTTTTTGAGTGTAGGTCCCTGGGAAAAGTTCGCTTACATGATGTGCAAATTTACAAGTGCATAATGCCCTTTTAATTTCCTTCTTGGATGAAGCTACTTCTATCAGTAAACCACACCTCTGCAGGGTCTTGGAGGGCAAGTTATTGATGTCTTGCCTGCTTGTATAGGTCTGGAAAATCACTTATTCACAAGAGTGACTAATTTCTGGGCCTAAAGGCACCAGAGAAGCAGGATTAGGAATAATACAAGCTCAGATGTGTCTAAGAGCATTATCTTATACTTGGCAAGCCATTTCTGTGTTTACCAGAAGTAACCTTTGGTCCCAAGAATCAGTCTGATCTGATGGTTAATCAAAACTTCTAGTTTCTCTCCTAAAGTCTTCCTTTGTTATCATAGCCATAGCTACTACTGCCCTCAGGCAAAGTGGGCATCTGGAAGCCACTCCACCTAACTTTTTGAAAAGTATGCCACTGGCTAAGGTTCTTGTCCTGACCTTTGTGTCAAGACAAAGCAGTCATGCTCTTTTCTGATCTATAGAGGAAGACAGGTTTTCCTAAGTCAGGTATTTTATTATGCTATGCAGCAGGATCTGCCTGTTGGCTAATTAGTTCAGGGAGATCTACTACATACATACACAACAGGTAAAATCTATTCTGCCCTTTATCATAATTTGAGAATTGCCCCCACTTTGGTAGCAAATCTCTTCCTAGCAAGGTGGTAGGACACTGTGGGAAAATTAGAAACTCGTGGTTAAACATTTGGCTTTTAAAGTGACGTCAGAGCAGGAGGAGAGACTCTGACTAGGAGTCCCCTCAACTCTAACTATAGATATCGATCTAGAGGAGGGTTTTCCAGAGCAATAAGACAAAACAGAATGAAGTAATTGAATTGTCTTACCAATGACATCTACTGTTATCCAGGGTTCTTCATAGAAGATAGTAATATCTATAGCAAGATGTATTATAAGTTCCTTTGGGCCTGTGCAGATCAGGAAACTAGGGTTTTGACTGACTTACTCCCTCTCTGAGAGCAAGGACAGTCAACCCTCCAGTGCCATGAGTCAAGCACATTGGCTGCCTCATACTCAGAGCAGGGCCCAGGCAGTGACTTGGTAGAGTTGCAAACCCAGAGTCAAAATTTCTTGTACTTAAAACAGGAAACTTGGTTGTCCTTGGATTTTTCCTTAAGCAATTTGAGTGATATTAAAGCATTGCTAATTGCAACAGCTATAATTTTAGACTTTATCTTTTAATACTCCTGTTGATCCCAGTTGCTGAAAACAGAAAATAACATATCGAGCAATTAGATGATGAGTGTCTGTGGATCCATCTGAAGTTTCTGTAATTTATGACAAATATCTGGGACTGACTCAAAAATGAAATGATGTCCCAACAATGTCTCTTCCCCCTGGAAGATGCAAGTATGTTCACTTGTAGGGGATGGGACTGATTTACTGCCCTGCATATTATAAGGAGGTTGAGATTTCCAAGTGTGGCAGGCTTCATTAAACAGATGGGAGAGACCCATATTCCCCAGGTGGGGATAAAAGGATCATTAAAATCTCTTGGTTCCTCAGGAACAACTCTGAATACCATAGCTTCTGGGCTTTTCCTGAGAAAAAGGGTCATAAAACTTCAACATAAGGGGTCTCATTTCACCTTCTGATTTAAGCAAAAATTATTTATTTGAAAAATAATCTCTTGGTTTAAACTGCCATCCTGTACCCATCTTTCACCATTTTCTAGTTCAGTCTGAACCCAAACTATGCTGCAATAGTAGATAATCTGTTCCTTTTTTAAATTGACAAGGTCTAAACTTTCCCACTGATCAAAGAAATGGCTTAGTGACAAAGCTGATGAAATCTGTGGGCATAGTTCATGAGGTTTCCCGTGGCTCATTATGAGACCTATAGAGTGAGATAACTAGGTCTCAGGTCCTTAAGATGGTGTCTCACGCAGAAGGAGAAGACCCAATTTGATCCCACAAAGTGTCCCTTGTGAGACTCAAGTGATCACTAGACATCTCTGTCTGAAGCTAGGAAAATGATGACATCTTTCATAGAAGCATAGAAGATAGTACTTCTGAGGACTTTTGTAGACAACTAGATCTCAGATCTTTTGTACCCTTCAGTGTCAGAACACAGTGCAAAACAGAGACCAATGTATTACATTTCTTTTAAGAGCACATCTGGAGAATACCATTCTTTGCTTTTCCTTTCAAAATTTGACTGGCATATATGGAGAAGAAAATTGTCATTATGGTTAATAATTGTCATAAGGGAGAGATAAATTCAATAAATTGGATTTGATAAATGAAATATCTTCACTCAGAATTAACATACTCAAATAATGCTACAAAGAGACCTAAACAGCTGGAGATTTAGCTCAGCTGTGTAAGCACCTATCAGGCAAGTACAAGGTACCAAAAAAAAAAGATAAGAAAAAGAAAAAGAGGACCTAAACAGGAGGAATTCTGTTTTGGAGAAATTGCATGGGAGGCATCATTGATGATATTGACTGGTTTCATTTACTTCTTCAGTGTTTCTAAACTTGTCTAGGGAATTTACAAATGCAAAGGTTACCTGGTTGGCTTCATTTTCAAAGCTCCACTCATTTATACCCCTAAATAATAGATCTCCCAATCTCAGCCTCAAACAATTGATTTCCTCCTGAAGGCATATGTGTTTTCCTTCAGGTTTCTATCTTAGAGATTTTAATTAGAATATTCCTCCTCTTCTACTTCCTCTTGGATTATGGATTATACCCTCTTCAGTTAATTACTATTACCTTCTTTGAGGAATGGTGCTGACTTTTTAAAAGTTAAGCAATTTATCCCCAGATTATTCAGCTAAAATGAAGCAAAGCACAGAAGTAGAACTATACATGGCACACCTTTTTTCATCTTAGTCCCCCCTCTGCTCCTCCTCATCCCTGTTTAGGATCCTAATAACTCTAATCAATATATACTTTACATGCCACAACATAAGCTAAAACAAATAACTAACAAGCATATAAAAGGTGATAGGAGAAGCAAAGGAGGAGGAGGAAGGGAGAAGGTAAGTAAAGCGATTATAAAAAAAAAAGTTTTAATATTATCATGTAACCACTCCCCAAGATGACTGTAAACTCTGTGAATTCCAAACACATACTAATGAAAATAAAATTAATTTTAACAAAAGAAGTAGAACCTAGGTACTATGACACTAAAGTTTGGGAGCTTAAATCCTACACTGAATTGCTTAAGGATTTCAGAAGCAAGAGGAAGTAATACTTCATGGTTGGTTGGTGGAACAGGAATGACTTCCACAGAAAAGACTAGTGGGATTTAAGAGATGGATAGAATTTTGGCAGAAACAGTACATTAACATAAGTGTACATACAGGCATAAAACACGGTGGAAAGGTGGACCAAGGTATTTAGTTTCGCTTGAACACAGGATTGTCTTAAGGGCGTTTTAGAAGATGAGTCCTTAAACAGTGTTGAGATTATGTTAAGGAGAACTTTTTTTTGACATGATGAACATGTACTTAGTTCAATAAATAACTAGAAATTCTTGCTTCTTTCCCCTTCTTCCTTCCTTCCTTTCTTTCTTTCTTTCTTTCTTTCTTTCTTTCTTTCTTTCTTTCCTTCTTTCTTTTCTTCCTTCCTACTTTACTTCCTCTCCTCCAAAATTATGTATGTACACTATAGAATAAAAATTGATATAACCTTGAAAAGAGTACCACCTGAACTTCCTTCAACAGAGATGATTAGTGTGAGTATACTAACACATACTTAGTCAGAACTTTTCCCCACGAAAATAGAACAGTATAAATAATTTCATATTGTAGAAGGCGGAATTCTAAGATGTGCATCACCTGTCTATATTTACTGTATAATCCCCTTACCTTGACTGTGAATATGATGGAATATTTCTCCTTTGATTAAGTCATGTTACATGACAAAGGTACTGAGATAGCCACTTTAATGATTAGGTTATATTATGCAAGAATTTCTATCCAACATTGAAGGAAAATCTTCATGTCTTGAAGGGACCATGTGGCTAGGACCTGAGAGCACCCACTAGGACCTGAGACTGACTCCCAGCAGGTAGCCAGCAAAAAACCCCAGGAAATTTAGTCCTAAAATCACAAGGACCTGGATTTTACCAACTGTTATGAACTTGAGTCACAGCCCTAGCTGATACTGTGATTTCAGTCAGGTAAGAGAATTAAGTGTATTTTGTTACAGTGGTACCTTGGTTCATGAACCTAGTTTGTTCTACACTTTTGGAAAACATGGCCTCAGTTATGTTTGTTTCTTAATGGAGATTTTTGCAAATAAAAACAAAATTTTGCCAAATGCTTCTGCTTGTGAACAAAATTGTTTGCAAACAAAAGTGTTTATGAACCAAGATATAACTTTTTGCTTCTTTGGTATTAATAGTATCCTATGACTGGAGATGCTACTAATGCCCCAGGGCTAGCCAGATCTTAGAGACAGCAAATAGAGTGACCAGCACCATGCCTTTCATATGCAAACCAACTAATTTAGAGCCCATACTCTGAACTCCATGCTGACTCTTACATGCAAGGAAACAATGTTCCTCTACTCAAATTATCCTAAAACCATGTACCAAAAAAATAGAGATCGTTCTCATGCCCCAATACTCACTGAAATTATTCAGACTAGCCAATCATAAGCCTGCTTGCCATGCCTTACCTTGCTTTCTTTGTGGAAGCCTTGGAAAGAGTCCTTCTCATGCTCTCCTCTCACTCCCTCTACCTGACTGCTCCTGGTGTTTCCCCATGTGGTCCTATGTGGTGTAGCAAGACCCTTCCTCTTGGGAACTGTGAATAACAAATAGTATTTTCATGGTAGTCACCTCTTCATTTGTTGACCTGAGCATACCTAATTAATAATAATGCCTATATTTTAAAAGATGGAGAGTCCCTAAGCAAAATATCCAAATAAAACATGTGCAGACTTCTCATTCATGAAAACTATAACTTCATAAATTTGTACTGTTTAAAGCTTAAAAACTTCAAGTGAATAAATTTGTGGAAAGTTTTAGCAATAGAAAACTTGAGCACATGCAAAAATTATATTTAAACATACTATATTATTTTCTAAACTATTTATCCATTTAATAGTGCAAGTATAGCTCCATAACATCAACTAATTTTGAACAAAGGAATGAAATACATAGAGCTGAAATGGCAGCAAAATTTGAGACAGATGAGAAGCAAAAAATGGAGAAAACATTGCAAAAGAGCATAGTAACAATCCAAATCATTGATTCTCAACCTTTGAATCATCTAGATTAATTTTTAAACTACTGATACCTAGGACTCACTTCTCACAGGCAATTTTATTTAACAGATTACTGATTTGATTTTGGTAATCCACATTTTAAAGCTCACTGTGTGAATCTCAGGTCTAGTCAACACTGAGAATGCTGGCAGACAGAGGTAATGAGTCCCATCTTGAATTAAAAGAAAATGAGGGATGCACAAATAAGCTCTGCTAAAGACATCACCAATAACTTAACAGTAAGAAGACTGGGGATCTTCCTATTGCTTTTATTGTTATTTGGTTTATTTTTTTAAATTTTATTTTGAGGAGAATAAAACATAACAATACAAAACAGAGTAAAACCAAACAAAACAAAGCAGTGAAAGTGGTACATAACTTCAGAACAGAACAATAGGTCATCAGCAATGGCTACCATAATATATCTTGTTTTCTTCACACTAGTTGTCCATTCCCTCAGACATAGTAAAATCGAATAAAACAAAACAGAATATGACCAATCAAAACAGAGCATTGAATAAAATAAAACAGTAAATCAGATCAAAACAAAGCAGTGAGAATAATACTGTGAAAGACACATTGCTATTAATCACCCTCAAAATACTCCCCCTTGCTTCAGATACACTTATCTCATTATTCTTGCCACAACAACTCTGAAATTCTTCTTTCATGATTGTCTTTAGTTATGCTGTTATAGCTATCTCTATGTCCTGAACTGATTCAAAAAATTTACCTTTCATGATCATTTTCACTTTAGGGAACAGTCAGAAGTCACACAATGCCAGATCCAGTGAGTAAAGTGGATAAGGACCTACCATGGTTTTTTTCCAAGCCTACTTTTCATTTCATGACACTTGGCCACAGCATTGATCTTATTTTTTATCACCTCTTGTAAAGATATTCATAAAAGGGTACTTCCAAAACTGCTTTAAAAAGTGACAAGAATGTTGGGAGAAATGTGTTCAAGGGAGAAAGGGAGAGTGTTCTGAGAGGGTTAAAGCAATGTATCTTTTATTGTAATAAAATATTTAAATAGTCACCGTATATTTTGATTATACTGTGTATCTTAATAAAGCTATATAAAATTGATGTACCAAAAAGGCAAGGGAAAGACTTACTGAATGTATGAGTTAAGGGAAGAAAGAGTTTCAAGTTTTGGACTTGGTAGAATAATACTTTAAAAATTTGTTGTTAAGAGATCTGTTCAGCCTGAGCATGGTGGTGCATGCCTGTAATCCCAACACTCAAGAGGCTGAGGCAGGAAGATCACTACAGGTTTCAGGCCAGCCTGGGATACAAAGGGAGTTTATGGCTAGCCTGAACTACATAGTGAGAACCTATCTCAAAAAATTAAAACAAAACAAAAAGCAAAAAATTGGGGGAAAAAAGTTCTATTTGGGTTTAGTATTTAGAAGGGGAAACTGGTCAGTTAAATTTCAGGTGCTCTTTTTTATTTTTGAAGACATCTGGGTATTGCAGGGGATATGTCCACAATAGTTTCTCCTTTGCCTAGAGTGACTACATAAGGGATGGATTTTACCAAGAAGCATGATATAAATGAAACTATTTAAAGTAGTATTACTGTTTCTCAAAAGAGAGAACTCTGCAAAAAAGAGAATTCCCTTTGAACTGTTTCATGACACGAGAAGGAACAATCTAAGATGCCAATAGAGATCATGATATTTTTCCCTTTATAGATTCCCAATGGGAAAATTTCTGGGGCTATATCTGGTTATGATTCATATTTTTGGCTGTGGTTCAAACCTTGGCATGTGATATGTAAGCTGGTCAGTTGTAGCTACAACAGCAGATAGCCACTCTTTCTTCCCTTAAATGGCTTATTCTGCCTCAAATTCTTAACAGTATAAATAACTGATTCTATTTTATTGAGCCCTGTTAATATTATTTCTCAAAATACCCTGCCTTTGCTCTTATACTTACATACTTATCTTGCCAAGGTGTTCTAAATATCCTTTCTGATACTTTTTTTATTGGTAGAAATACTGGCCTGACCCAAACTCTGAAGTAAATTGTAAAGGATAAAAGCACCTTTAGTCACCCCAATGGGAATTTAAGTACAACCATAAGTACAACTAACCCCTTCTTTTGGGGAAGTTTTGTACCAGAAACAATCATGTGAGATCCTGCTTTCCATCAAAGATTTATTGGTTAATGAGGCCTGTGGCTAGTGTGGTTTTCCTGTGTTTAGCTTTTGAAACTCTGTAAGACAGTTGCTTGGAATAGAAACCTGACAGAATTATTGCCCATTGAGCTTGCCAGCCACAGCCCACAAGGCTCTACTAACACTGTTAAATTTTATGGCTGATTTAATGAACAAAACAAGTATATGAAGAAGCAGAGTGAAAGCTTTTGGCATTCTTCTGTTTCTTGAAGTTAACTCAAAGTTTCCTCACGAAACCATTATTTTTCTATCGCCTTTTGCTCTAGGGGTTTTCTCCTTCCTTGGATATTTGAACGGGAACTTATGGGCAATCACAGTTTCAGGATGAAGTCCCTGGAGTGAGACCTTGGTACTTAGCTCTTCTAGTTTTCTTGTGACAAAGGGAACCCTTTTAAGTAATACCTACAAGAACAAAAAAGATCAAATTCAACTTTACCTTAGCATTCCAGGCCTTCAAGTTACTTAGTCACTCTTAGAACTTTTATTGGTATAATTTTTTGCATAAACCTCAGGAAATTTCAAAAATCACCCTTGTATTACCATATATGAAGTTTTTACCGTCCCTACATATCAGAATGTCAATTAGTTATCATTATATCATTAGCATATAACATCCTAAAAATTGCTGGTAAAAAATTTACTATTTACTACTGGCCTGCAGGTTTGCTGAGCCTTGACCAGTCTAACATAGGCTCAGTTGTAACTTTTTTTTTTTTGTACCTGGGATTGAACTCACAACCTCACGCTTGCTAGGCAGGTGCTTAAGCCACTGAGCTAAATCCCCAGCCCCTCAGGTGTGACTTTGTAGTAAATTAGAAATTACTTGATCTAGTCTGGAAGTATCTCCTTTGGATGGTCTGCATCCTCACCCTAAGGCCAGTGTGCTAGGCTAAGTACATTCTTTTCATGGCTGAGATGCAAGAACAAGCAGAAATATAAAATGTCTCTTAAAGCCTAGGCTTAAAGCTGACTCATTGTTGACTTCTATGATATTCTATTTACCAAAGCAAGTTACATGATGAAATCCAGAGTCAATGAATGGGAAATACATTCGACCTCTTTTATGGGGAAAAAATTCACCAAACTGCACATATATGCAAGGATAAATGGAGGTTAAAATGTAATCCACCACAGGTAAAAAGAGAACTATGATAACTTTCATTATTTCTAATTCTTTTGGCTTTTTGCCACACCGAATGCCAAGAATCCATAACATATGCCTTGTGAGCTAGTTAAAGGTCCATGACTGTTTTATCTTTAACGGTGATTCCTTGTAGTCTGGCCGTTTTTAGTTTCTTTGCTATGTACTTTGGATTTGGCTGATTAATCGCCTTCTCACTCATCACTTACTATTCTATTTGGGTCTGTTTGGAATGAGGGAATGGATGAAATCCCTTCCACCTCAAAATACACAAAATTTCCTGTCCCTGAAACAAACATACCTATCACTTTGCTTTTAATAAAATTGTATTTTTAAAAGAAACTGAAAACATCACATGGTATTTGAACCAAAATAACCTCAAAACGGACATACTATAACACTTTGAAGAACAGAAATAGTGTTGACATGTTTTTTTAAACAAAAATTTTTGAGACACAGTCTTGCTATGTAGTTCAGGCTGTCCTTGAACTCACACTGATCCTCTTGCCTCAGCTTCCCAAGTTCTAGGATTACAGATATGCACCACTATGTCCTGCATCTTGACATGCTTATGGATGACTCTGAGCATCACTTATATGTTAATAGGCCCAGACTTGCTTTTGGTTAATCCTTTCATAAATACCTTTATAGAATTCTGCAGAGGCCCTCAAATCATGAATCTACTCCTTTCTGCCCAGTCTAGTCTGAGTAGAGTTTTAAACCCAAGCTGCTCAATCCCAGCCTGAAGAGATTTGAGCTGGTATTTCTCAAACGGAACCATGAGCTTTTTTCAGGTATGAGTTTCTATGGCAACTCTGTGCCTCAGGTTTTCAATAAACTTATTTCTTAATCTGGCCTCTGGCATCTTGCAGAAAGAAAGTGCCATCTAATCTTAAATTTGCCTCTTTCGAATTTTTAACTGATCTGCACAGACTGTTCTTGGCTCCTGTGAACCTTCTAGACAGAAGTTCCCATGACTTGAAGCCCTGAAAGCCCCTCCCTCTCTTTGGCACAATTTTCTTTCCTAATATATATATTTTTTTCTGCAGCACAACTTGAACAGCTGATTAATATGTCTAGCTGGCCACACCATTCAGTGGAACTCTTCCTCTTCTCTTTTCATTCTAAGGTCTAATGTTGTTCAGCCACAGCAAAGAGACCTAAATTCTGATGTTCTCTTTCCTCATACTTTCATAGAAAACTGGAAGACAGATTATTTGTTGCGATTTCAGAGGCAAAGGATCAGTGAGAGAATTCTGTAATGTTAAAACCAAGAGATGATCGTTGTTTTTTTCTTTCACAAATGACAGATAAGTTCAGAGGGAAAATGAATGGGGAAAACATTAAAAAGTTGCTACTGGAAAGAATCACTGTTGCTGGTAAAGCACTTCTATAAATTCAGAGTGTCTGATTTTGGTCCTTGATTATCCCGCAAGCTCAAAAGTATACAGTCACCATGTCTGGGAGGATAGGAAACAAAGTAGCTTGGCTAGGGGCATGCCATAGATATTTTGCTTCCTTCTTCGGAATGCTCCACTTTAGGACTTTTGAGAAACAGCTGAAAGTGGACACTCCTGGCTTGCTTGGTTGTTTGTTAGCTACATAGTGTAATGATAGCAATAATAAGCTCTAGACTATCTTGGAGCAAATCTTTGCTGATAATGTGCCATTTAGCAAATTTCTCACGTCTTACTTATATCATCTATAAAATGGGCATAATATATCTTCCTATGGATATTGTGAGGATTAAATAAAATAATATTCATCCAAATCTTGGTATGATGCTAGACACATAGAAAACACAGTAAATATTAGCCATTCTTAGTCAAAGCACATTTGGAGGTACATTCAAATGTAAATTGAGCTTCCGGTATTTGTTGATTACTCCTTTTCAAAATAAACTGTTTTAAATACAATAAAGCTCTGCATACAGACCTTCACTTCACTGCCTCGATGGATTAAATTGATGCCTTTTCTTCCTAATTATATAATCTATTGGGCCAGGGAATTAGCTCAGCAGTGTAAGTGCCTGCTTGGTAACTGCAAGTTTGAGTTTGATCCCCAGTACCAAAAATAAAATAAAATAAATCAATAAATAAAAGAGTATATATAATCTACTGACCAATGCTATGACACACTGCAAGCTCATGGGCAGCTAAGGTACTTCTTACATATCCTTATGCTTCTTCCTGCCCACTGAGCTGAAAATTTACCAAGAGTTAGTTGTGTTGTTGACAAACCCATTCAAGCTAATTTTGCATGCTATTGTAATTTAGTGTAGATTTGTGAGATATGAGTATAAAAAGAAATATGAGTATAAAAAAGAAACAACTGTTTCAGTCAGAAAGGAAACTTAGGTATGAACTCTGCTATTTTTCCATAAAATCTAAGTTCAAGGCTTTGCAAAGACTTCATTAAAAATGTTCCTTTAAATCTGATCTGTTTATAAAATAAAACTTAAATTGGAAATCAAATGGAGTATATTAGGAATGTAGCTTATACAAGAAAGAGTCCTGTGAAGTCCCAGTCACAGGATCCACACTCAAAAATAGTCTTTGGCCTTACAACTCATTACCAGATTGAGTAAATAAATGTGCTTGTGTGTTTTAAGTCTTTTCCTCCATCTTCATCTGGTACCATTCTGTCTCTCTCTCTCTCTTCAGCATCTATGGCACCATTTTCAAATGTGTCATGTTCTCTTTAACCAGTCTCTGGGCCTTCAACATATTATTTCACCTTTCTGAAATATTCATCAACTTAATCATCTGCTCCCCTCTGTGTTAGTCATTTTTTGTTATTGTGATAAAATGACGGAGAAAAAACAATTTAAAGTAGTGAAAGATTATTTTGGCTCACAGTTTCAGAGGAGTCATCCATAGTCATTTGCCTTCTTTATTTCCAGGCTCAGGTGGAGGCAGAATCATTAGGGCAAGGAGCATTTGGTGGAATAGAGTTGTTCTCTTCATGGCAGGTGGGAAGCAGAGAGAGGAACTGCCAAACAGGAAGGGATGAGGTATAAAATACAACCCCCAAGGTTATCCTCTCCTAACCCTCTTGCTTCAACTAGACCTCACCTTGGTAGTTTATATTAGCTCTCAACAATGCTATCTTATTATGATCTCACCAGTGGATTAATCCACTTATGAGTTAAAGCCCTCATGATCCAATCACCTTCTGAAATCCGCACCTCAGAAGACATGACAATTTGAGAGGACATTTTAGAAATAAACCATAACACACTCACATCCCTACCCTCTTCATCTGGCTTACTCACTCACCAGTAACAATTCAAATATCATTTTTAATAAAAATTACCTTTTAAGTTTTTTTTATAATATCTTAGACATACAATCCTTTAGTGCCATATATTTTTTGGAATACTTATTAACTCATAATTACTGAAATTTTGTGTTTTAAACATAAGATCAATGTTTCTTGACAAATGCAATGATTGGATGAATTAATCAGTGAATCAATGCTCTTTTTGTAGTCAACTTTTGTAAATTGTTTACTGCTTAGTTAAGGCAGTATCATTGACTCTCTTATGCACTACAGCAATGCCATTAGTGTTTGGCTAACAGTATAACCTAAAATTAGCAGTTAAAAATAACATTATAATTTTTGTGGAATTCAATTATATAATACTTTGTTAATTCTTAGGCTATTTGTAGATAAAGAAGAAAGAAAGAAAGGCAAGGGAATTTCCCCATGGTTCTGGATCCCCTGAACCTGAAACACCTAGCCTGGGCAACTTAGGGAGACTATCCAATTTTTTTATTTTCTTATTTTGTAGATAAAAACAAAATTTCAAAACAAAATAAGAGAATAATAGTAGTTAGTATATTGTGTATTATCTTCAAAACAGTTACTCAGAGTGCAAGATATGAGCATAAACAATTCTCCAATGTTATTTTTATTTGCATCTCTCAACTTTTCTTTTCAATGAACTAAGAGAAATTAGTAGTATAACTATCTTGTGTTTTTTTCCTTTTCCCTTATTTCCTTTCCCTCACCTAGTTCCTGTTTCCTTTTGAACAATTTCTTCCCATTTTACAATATCTATTATATGTGTTGGACCTTATGTACTCATCCAGTTTCTCACACCAGGGAAACAAAAATATTTACACATGTGAGTCTTATTTATTTCACTTATTAGTATGGTAGTACTTATTTCATTTAGTATCAGTATTAGTATTACTATTAGTAGTTGCAACCATTATCTATAAAATTCTCAAGTTTACCCTTATTTATGACTGAGTAGTACTCCACTGGGTTAAAAAGATCACGTCCTTTCATCCATTCTTCCATTGGTGGGCATTGCATTGTTTCCAAGATCTGGCTATTACAAATTGTGCTGCTATAAACATGAGTTCATATATATCACTGTGGTATGACATTTTAAATTCTTCCAGGAATATATCCAGAAGAGAAATAACTGGGTAGAATGAGAGTTCTATTTTTTAATGAATCTACCATAGTTATTTTCACAGTAACTGTACTATAAACAGTGGAGAATTGTTCCTTTTTGTTCTAGCTCTGCCAGCATTTGTTATTGGTTAATTTATTGATGATAGCCATTCTTTCTGGAGTGAGATGAAAACTCAGTGTTATTTTTATTTGCATCTCTCAAATGACCAATGATGTTGAACATTTGTCCCTAAATTTATTTGCCACTTATATTTGTTCATGTGAAAAATATGTATTCATCTCAGATGCCTATTTTGGATTGGACATTTGAATCAGGGTGTTTTGATTTTTTTTAAAAATTCTTGATATATTCTAGATATAAGTCCTTTGTCTGAAGGACAATTAGTTGAATTTTTATGGGTTTTATTTTCCCTTTTTTGTGATTTATTTTGTTGTACCAAAGCTTTTAAATAAAATGAGATCCCAGTTATCGATTCTTTGGATTATTTCCTGTGTGATTTGGGTTTTGTTCATGAAGTCTATGCCTTCAAGATTTCTACCTACTTTTTCATCCAGGGGATTGAGTGGTTCTGCTTTACCATTTAGATATTTGAATCATTTTGACTTTAGTTTTGTGCAGGATGATAGTCGTGGTTTTAGTTTTAGTCTTCATGATTTGGAAAGAGGCTATCTTTCTTCCAGTGGACATTTTTGACCCCTTTGTCAAAGATAAGGTACCTGAGTGTGTTGTAGTTGTGTCTGCATCTTTTCCTTGGCTCTGAGTTTTTCCCAGTGCCATGCTGACTTTATCAGAGTACCTTTGTAGTATAATTTAAAGTCAGAGACTATGATGCCCCCTGACTTGACTTGCCTTTGTTTCTGAGAATTGTTTTTGTTATTCTAAATCTCTTCTGTTTACAAATGAATTTTAGAAATGTTTTCTCTAGTTCTGTGGTGTATGCTAATGGTATTTTGATTGGAATTGGATCAAACTTGCATAACAATTTTGGGAGTATGGCTTTCCCTATCCATGAGCACAGATATCATTCCTTTTTCTGATATCCTCTTTGATCTTCTTTTTCAGAGTACTGAAATTTTCAATGTATAATCTCAATTGCACTAATTTCAGTCTTTATCTTTACTGCATTAATATCAGTCCTTCCTCTCTCAAATGAACTTTGAGTTTGAATTGTTCTTCCTTTTCTACAAGTTTGAGGTTCAACATTAAGTTGTTTATGTGAGCTCATTCTGTTTTCTTGATGTGATATTTCATCACTTTAAATTTCCCTTATAATACTGCTTTCATTGTATAACTTCTTCTTTAATTTCCTCTGTGACCCATTGGTTTTTCGGAAGATTCTGGTTTAATTTCCATATGTTTATGTAGTTTTTGTGGTTTCCTTTGCCATTGAGCTCCAATTTCATTACAATGTGGTCAAACAGTACTTATGGTTTTAGCTTCTCTGCATTTACTTAACCATGTTTCATACGCTAATATATGGTCTATTTTGGAGAACATCCCATGTGCAGCTCAGAAGAATGTTTATTCTGTTTTGTGGTATGGAACACTCTGTAGACATCCACTAAGTCCATTTGTTCATAGTTTCGGTTTAATTTTGATATTTCTCCATTGATTTTTGTCTAGTTCATCTATCTACTTGTGAGAGTGGAATATTAAGCTCTCCTATTGAAATTGTGTTAGTGCTTATTTGATTTTTCATGTCTGTTAATATTTCTTTTATGTAGTTGGATGCATCAGTATTTGGGCTATATACGTTTATGATTCTTATCTCTTCTTCTTGAAGTTTTCCCTTAACAAGTATGTAGTTAACCTTCTTTGTGTCTTTTGGTCAGTCTTGGCTCAAAATTTACATTATCTTCAAATAGCTACCATTATTTCTTTCTGGGATCTTGTCTTATGGAGTATTGTTTTCCATCCTTTGACTTTCAGTGTATGAATTTCTTTTTTGGGTTAAATATGTTTCTTGGATCTTGCTTTTTGATCCATTCTGCAAGTCTGTTTCTTTTGATTGGGGTGTTGGGATCATTTACATTGATGGTTATAAGTCATATGTATTAGCTTATCTTTTTGATGTTATTGGTTCCCTGTCTTTCCCCTCTATTCAACTGTTTTCTTTGTTTGGTGTCTTTTTTTCTGTTGGTGTTCTTGTGCTTGTGGTCTCTGTTTACACTTTCCAATATATCCTTTAGAGTATGCTGAAGAGCTGGTTTGGTGGTCATGAATTTATTCAGTTGTTCTTTGTCTTGCAAGTATCTTATTTCTCCATTGATTTAAAAGATAGTTTTGTGAAGTACATCAATCTGAGTTGAAGTTTGTTTTCTTTTAAGGCTTGAAATATTTCACTCCAAACTCTCATTGATTTGAGGGTTTGTGTTGAGAAGTCTACTGATGTTTTGATGGGCTTTCCTATAAGTAATCAATTTTTTTTTCCTCTAGCCACTTTTAATATTTGGTTCTTGTGACAAATTTCTGGAATCTTATTATAGGCTGTGGTGCAGATTTATTTTGGTCAGATCTATTTGGAGTTCTATATGCTTCATTAATTTGAAAGTCAAATTCTTTATCCATGTTTGGGAAGTTTTCTGCCATTATTTCTGTGACGTTTTTTATGGCTTCTTTGCTGTTTCTAGCTTTCTCACTGACTCCAATCAAACTTGTATTGTTGTTCCTTGCTTCATCTTATAGCTGCTGGATTGAATTTTCATGGTCTCTTTCTATTTTTAAAATATCTTTCTATTCATAATTGCTAGTCACAATCCTGTCTTCTAGATCTGATATTCTATCCTTGCCTCCATTCAATCTTTGTGTGTATTTTTAATGGCATTTTTAGCCTCCTGGATTTCTGTTTGGATCTGTTTCATGAATTTCATTTCTTTCCTATGTTGGATATTCATCAGTTTCCTAGGTCCTCTATTTTTTTATCTTGCCTGACTCAATATCTTTCATTTTGATCATCTTTTCTTTTTTCACCTTCTAGTTTAATTTTTCTATAGCCCCTTCCATTTGTTTTTTTAATTTAAGTTGCTATTATTTCAGAAAATTCCAGTGGTTGATTTCTGGGTTTTCTCTATCTCATTGTGCTCTGGACTTGGGTGGGCTGCGGATCTAGTGTTACATTTTGTTTCTGTGTTTTGTCATTTTCTATTTTTTAGTTTTTGTTTTGTTTTCTGTACTGATGCTTGTACATTTCTTATAGTAGATAGCTTCATCCCTGGTATTGAGGCTTCCTTAGAAAATGTCTGTTCCTTGGGGATGTCTTCTAGATGTAGGCTGTTCTTCGTCTTTGTATTTATCCTGGCAACCTACCTTCCCAATGTATTAAGGATGAGAAGTTGCTATCTGTTTGGCTTAGCACCCATTCTTTTGGTACTAAATTATGGTATTGGTTATTACTTCATAAAACCACAGTGTAGTCAGACAGGAGAGAAAAAACAATTACAACAGGTATGACATCCTGTTTAAAGTAGTACAGTTAGCAATAACAATAGTCTCAAGACAGTCAGGCTAATGACAAATTGTGGTAACTATTAACCAGGTATCTTTAACCATAGAAGAAAATTCTTCAGTTATATAACAGAATCCAACATATACTTTGTTGCAATGATTTTCCCCTTAGTACAGGATTTTACCTGTATGCAATGATTTTTCCCTTAGTACAGGATTTTACCATGTTTTATAGGAGTGTGGGGTTAAGAGGAACTGTTGGCAAGATAGAGAGATGAATGAGGTCAAATGTAGTAAGAACAAGGCTGGAGATCAAAGGATGAGCATCCATGTTTTGGAAAATTTGTGAACACAGGAAGGAAGGAATGGAATAGAATGCAAAAGAATAATGAGCTGAACCAGAAAGGGAAGAGTCAAGATTTACTCACATGAAACTATCATAAAATCAATTGAGATCACTGATGAGAGAAAGAAGCTGAGTAGAAGAAAACAAAAAGAGGCAATAAATCTAAATCATGAAAGAAAGAGAAGAGAAAAAAACAAAAAATAAAAATAACCATGAAAAACAAAACTTCCAACCATACCAAAAAAAGTAAAACCAACCAAACAAACATAATAAAATAAAAGTTATAAAATTATTCTGGTGTCCATAGTTGTGTAGTAGGTTCCAGAAATGTTTTCTGTACTCTACCTAAGTTTGCAGTGGAATTCATGCTGGCTAAGGGGCTGAACTTGGCCTCTGAATGTGGGAACTGGGATTGGTCTTCTGTTTCTAGAGTTCTCCCTAAACCCTTTGATAAAAACATGGCAGCCCACCCACCTGTTTCTATTCCATGTGTCTGTGTGCTGAAGTATAGCACTGGCTCACCGAACTTACCGACTGCTAGCTTGTATTTTCACTATCGTTTTGGACTTTTCCAAGCCACTGTTCCCACCTGCCTATTGTGTGTGCCCCCACCAGGGCCTTGCTGAGTCACTAGGTTCCCACCTAGGCTGGGTCTGCAATTTTTAAAAAATTTGTAGTGGCCTTTGCCTTATGTACTTGTGCACAATTTCCTCCACATGAGTAAACTGTATTTTTTGTGAGATAAATGGACCAGATATAATTTGCCCTATTATAAAAATCAGCAAATGTGAAATAGAGTCACTCCTGAATCCAAAACTGAATTATGATTCTTTAGACCTAGAATCTGCATGTTAACAAGCTCCCTCAGGTCATTCTGATGTTGATTCTCCAAGAATCATCCTTTGAGAAGGAATAATATGGATTTTGAATAGAATGTCAACACAATACAGTATTGCTCAAATAGTTACACTAAATATCATTCATTATTACTGGTTGCCAGGCAAACATTATCATTATCTAATTTAAGCCTTTTTACTAGCCTCTAAGGAAGGTATTACTATAATCTCCTATTTATAAGTGAGAAAACTGAGGATAGGATAGATTAAGTAATTGTTCAGAGTCCACAGCTAAGACGTGATAGTCTTTCAATATATTTTGTCTCCAAAGAACATGTTCTTTCCCCTATTCAATCCTGCTTGCTTCACAGAGAGATTTTCTCGTTTATCAGCTTCTGGATCCTTGGCATGCTCAGTGTGCACTTACCCCTTCAGGACTAATCAGAATTATGATCTGTTGCCTTTAAAGGTGCTTCAGTGCAGGTTACTGATTCCAAGATTGGAGGTACCCTGAAGTTCTTTATTCTGTAGTGTGTGGAACAACAGGCCCCAGGGAAAGCAGCTCTTTTTAGAAGAAAAAGTGTTTTTTTCTGGTCTCCTCACATTCTCCTCCAGCTACAGGAAAACCTGCTGAAACTTCCAGCTCACTTGGCCCTTCTTTGTCAAAGCAGGAAGAAGTGTAATAAGAGACAAGTTTAATTGTGAAGTCTAAGTGCTGTACTTCAATACCATGACCTGAGAAAAAGTTCAGTGCACTGACTATGAGTTGTATGATAAAGACAGCCTTAAATGGTGAAACGTTTATACAAAGTAGATTAGGATGTTCAAGCAAGGATAATCACATCAGGAGGTCTTAGAAGATCTCTGTCAACCTGATATGAATAAATAATTATTCTGCATAAGGCTTTCTAATTGCAGCAGAAGCTGCTTAAGTAGTGGTAGCTAGATACTGGATCTCTCTATTGCACCCACCTCTGGCTTCCCTCTTATGCTTCATAGTAATGTCCTGAAAAGCAATAATCTGAACAGCTAAGTCTTTTAAGGTATATCTAGAAATAAAACCCAGAAAGCGCTCTCTAGAAGTCATTAAATTTCTGCTAGACAGGTTCTAAAATGAAAATAGCAAATGATTGCTGACTACTCACACTTTCCATGAGTACCTGATTAGAACAATATACTGAAAACAATTATGAGGCTACAAGTGGGCATTATAGGAAAGAATGCCAGAGTTGATTAGTGATGTCTGCCATGAACATGAAAGCTGGCTATATTTTTTTCCATCCTCATTCTCAGCCAGTAGTTCCTAAATCTGATTGCACACAAAATTACAGGAAACTTTTTACAGAACACGGATACCTGGGGTCCATCCCAGATCAATTAAATTATCTTCTCTGAAGATGAGACTTAGGCATCAGGGTAGCCATGGATGACAGTCATTGCTTTGCACCACTGAAAATATATACATGATTTAATTCAGGACCTACCAGATTGGCTGCATAATTTAGAAGTGTGGGGTAGGACCCAAGAATCTATTTTTTCAAACTTCAGAAGATGCTAATGGGAATCATTTTCTTATGCTGTGCATAATGCCTGGGATGAATGAAAATTCTGAGCAGAGCTTTATATTCTAGGGCAGTGGATTTTGACCATGACCTCATATCAGAATCTCCTGGGAATCTTTAAAAACATTAGCACTCAGGTTAAATGCCCAACCAATTAAGTCAGAATCTCTAAAAAGGAATGTGACTGGTTCTAATGTGCTGTTAAAGCTGAGAATCACTGAAGTGGGGCCAAAAAAATCTTATTTGAGAACCTCACCAGAAAAATTTCATTTCTGTGGATTTAGTCCCTTACTTAGTCTAGCCATTTTGGCTTGATATTAAGTGGTAGAATTGCTTCTGTTTCCTAAACTATTTTAATACCAGAATCTATCTTTCATGATGACTAGTGGTTTTAATAGTCTTCCTGGATTTAGTAAACATTTGCTAGAGTCATTAATCCATTTTTGAGGGTATTGGCAATTGAGCTTGGCCTTGCACATGCTTAGCACTTACTCTATACCCTTAAGCCCTCAGGCAATTTTTAAATAGTGGCTAAATGTATCAGAGTGTTTATAGGGTGTAGATTCCAATGTCTTCTACCCATATAAAGAAGAGTTTTGTGAGAGTTTAATATTTTTAGATAATCAAATGAAATGTAGGATTATTGATGCTCTTAAGAGACAGACGCTTTGTAAAGTCAAACACTGAAAGTCTTCAAAACCTCTCAACTCAATTGTGTTTGAATTTACACTATTAATGATTAATCTATTTTATTTGATCATTCTCGCTTCATATCATTTGTTTTAAATATAAACAAATAGTATATTAAGTCCCCACTACCTCCAACACTCTTGTAAGGAAGAGCCAGGACAGTTTTAGCAGAGGAATAACTCCAAAGAGGAGAGGTAAAAGGGCCTCATAAACTATCCTTAAGTTGTATTGGTAGTGTAACTAAGTAGTAGACCACTTGCCTAGTATGGGAAAGGTCATAGATTCCATCGCCAGCCAAACACACAGACACACACACACACACACACACACACACACACACAGCCTGAGGTTTAAAGAACCAACCCTTTTTGTTATTGAAAGTTGGTATCTTGGACTTCTAATTTCAGGACTTCTTTGAAGAATTAATCTGTTAGGAATAATATACTGTAGTTTAAGGATCAATCCAGAGAAGTAACATAAAAGCAATGAACTGAGGTCTAAACATCTTAAAGGTCTTACGTAACATCTGGCTCTGGATAGTAACCCTGAGGTCTTATGTAGCTCTGAGGTCTTATGTAGCATCTGGTTCTGGGTAGTGAAGGAAATGATGGATGAAGAAAATGTTTCATCCTACAACTGTCATGAGTAGTTTTAGATTCAGTCTTGTATCCACTCAAATGATACTCTATTGTCAAATCTCTGGTCTTGTAAACAGACCATTTATTTTACCTCCTTGGAAAACTGAATGCAGAGGATTCCTTGCTGATGCCATGTGCCCTAAGAATAGGCTGTTGTGATTTTGCCAAGTGTTGACTATCCAGTAAGTAATATGTTCCTATACTTTTATGCTCACAACAAAGTAAGTTTATAGTTTTAAAAGGTTAGTATTAACATTGTGTCAGGAGATTAATCCATTTTAATTGTAAATGCTGAGAACAAACCTGCTTCTTTGGAGTCCAGATGCATCACTTTGGTTAAATATTTATAGATCAGTCGGACTGCTTACTTTTAGTTCTGGAACTAGGTATTTACTTCCATAATTGCATACTATTCCCCCTACTTCTGGCATCATGTATATGCTCTGTGATGTTTTCTTCTAAAATATATTTGTGTTGTGAGAGAGGATGGGAACATCAAGCCACTGATCTAGAGCTACTGATTCTGAGGAACTGAGTTTGCTTTCTTTCGTTAATTCTAATTTAATAGCCACATGTTGACTAGTGACTATGATTTAGGGCAGCACAATGCTAAATGATTAGTAATGGTGTTGGCCAACTCATTGCACAAGGTTATTCTCTGTACTAATGATGGTTTCTAATTTGGGGAATATTAAATGCTTCTCAGTAAGAATTAGTTGGTAAATGCTACTCTTTCTCCACTGTGTAAGGTGGAATGTAATTATATATTCTAGATGCTCTGAGGCTTTCAAAATGCACAACTCCCAAGTTTTCATTAGTTCCACTAAAAATCAAAATGAGGTAACAAGTCACTGAACTATTTTCCTTTTTTTATGTCTGAAATGTTAATATGCTCTTTGCCACATTATATTAAACTGGAGAAACATTGGAATTCTATGACATACATGGCAGATTGCAAAGAATCAACTTTCACAATTCCATATTAATTAAACATTTTAATACAAGAAAGAGCTTGCTTACTTAATTTGGAAAATGTTTCATTTCCATTTAGTAGTTTATTAACTATAAAATTGACTGAACAAAACTATTAATCTGTCTGAATTTGACAGTAAGAGATTTCCTCATTGAGTTGAATATCAACTATGGGTCAGTGGGTAGCTGCTCTTCTTGTACTCATCCTTCCCTCTTTCAAACTTAAAATATTTTACAATACTATTTGTAGACAATAGCATTTATAAAACAATATTATTAGTTATTACTATTAGTAATAGTAATATAACAAAATAATTATAAATGTTACAAAATCAAGACATTTCATTACAGATTTTAGAAAGCATGTAGCATCCATGAAAAGTTTTGGAATATTTGAAAGAGTACTAAACTCCAGTTTCACAAACTGGTTAAAATAGAGGTTTCTAACTAATATTATGCAGTTAACTAAGCAGTAGCATTTATGTCTGACACTGTAAATTTATTGCATGAAAGCTATCATTTTCTACTCACTTTCTGTTTTTGGTATTCTTACCTGCTAAACTTGGGTTTAGCCTTAGAATTCTCAGTGCAGTGTTCTAGGAAGCCAGGATCAAAGAATTATACATTTAAATGACAACATATATGATCAAACTTATTTTTCCACACTAACTTTTGCATGTGGACTTGATCAGTATGGAAGAAACAAAATCACGATAACCATATAGTGTTCTAGAGCTGAATGGAAACTTAAAGAACAGCCAATCTAATTCCATTATTTTATAGATGAAAATCCAGAGAATTGAAGGAGGGAGCAGACTAGTTCATGGTTTTATAGTCACTTGATAGCAAAAGAAATGAGACTAGATCCCAGCCTCAGGACTCAGATGGAGCAATGCAGTGCAGTTTCTATTCCACCATATGTTAATGGCACCTTGGATGTAATGCAGAATTATCATCACTCTTGAATATACTGGAAATGATATCTACCTTGCCTATACAGTTGAAGCTATAAAGGCCTAATTAACTCTCATGCTATTTGTTTGTGGAATGGTAATTCCAAACAGATTATTTGGTGAATTTTCCCATAAGTTGGACTGACATATTTCCAGTCATCTGCATCTAGTGCCAATCAATTGGAAGAAATACATAATAGCAGCATAGTAATTTAAATATCCAGTCCTAGCTCAGCAGGAGCTGCTGGAATGTGTAGTCCTGATTAAAAAATGCCACCTTTATTATTATCACTTGAAAATTCCTGGATATTTGTCTTTGTTAATTTGTTATTCTTCACTTCATAATTTTCTCTTCTTTTATTTTATGCCTTTAATAAGGATGGTTCTTATTTCAAAATTATGTTGTTAAGTGTAATAACACTGACATAATTTTTAGTCAGTACATAATAACTTTGTTTTCATAATTTCAATAGAAAAGAAAGAAGTCTGCTATTCTAGTCTGTGGCAAAAGAAGAAACCTGAAAGTCTTAGTTACTAGTTCTTTAGATTACCTTTATGGTCTAAAACATTTAGGTTTGCAATGTTAAATGATTTTTAAGTAAGAAATGCCACTATTAGTTATTAAATAATATAATTATTACAGGCAGGAGAAGTATATACTTTTGGTAAACAGAATTATCGTTTGATTACCAGATGGATCTGTGTCTACAAATATTCAGTGCTTCTGTTTAGAAAATGTGTTTATAACCTAAAGTTTCCACTGCTGTGGACCTTCATGCTAGGTTGGAAAAGCTTACCATTTCTCTTTTTTTTCCTTCTTCTCTAACTTCATTTTGTCTTAAAGATCCTACTGTTATTCTTGCAATTGAGTCCTTGTAATGCATTAAGTAAACTAAATTTCAACATATTTGAACAAGCTTGGCCTTACAAAGGCATGAATAAGAAACCCTAATTGCCTCTTCAGCTAGTGGTTTTTTTGAAGGAGGAAGGGTTTGTTCAAACTTAGGACCTCGTGCTTGCCAGGCAGGTGCTGTGATGCTGAGCTATATCTGACCCTTCTGCTAGTGTGTTATACATGGAATTTCCTTTAGCAGGCTGCGTTGTTTCCTCCCATACTCTGAGGTCTTAGTAGAAGTGGATCAGATGCTCAGTGTCCCTTAAGAGTGTCCTTTCTATCAAAAAAAATTGGAGAATTTTACTTTCCATATCATCTGAATTTACCTTTAGTGAGACCCCATAGCTCATTTGAGCTGTCATCTGTTTTGCAAATCATCCTTATGATGCTGGCTCCACAGATGTTACTTTTCCCAAGCCTAGTTTAGTCTGGACGAGATCATTTTCAAGATATGTATATTATAAATGTATATTCTTACAAAGTAAAGTCTTACAGTCAAAGTTAGACTTTGCAATTTTTGAAAAATCTTCTTCTTCATCAATTCATTGTCATTGCCATCCTTACTATCACATGGAATTGGACAATTTGTCATCATTTAATATTGAAGGTGTGTCTTCCCATTTCCTTCAGTACACTGACCTCTCCACACTATGAGGCTTGAGGCCTTCTATTAGAGTGTTTTCCTGTGAAATCTACATAGAGAACAAAAACAGTGAGCTGTGCAGTGTTAGAATCGCAAGTGCCTGACATTTGTCTCTAAATTACTGAGAGAATGGGAATTAAAAGGTCACCATTTTAAAAGCCCATGGTCAAGCCTGGTTGAAACTCCACACTTATCCTCCTTTACTTCCTTAACTGTATATTGCTGTCAACCTCAAATCATCCAACTGTTAAATATTTCCAAGAATCCACATCTTTACTGATACAGTAAATCATAGTTGGAAAAGAATCCTTTATTAATTTAGACTTTCTGAGAAACAAACTTCAAGATGTATTATGTGTGCAAGAGATTTATTAGGGAGGTGCCTGTGAGTGAAAGGGAGAAAGGGAATCAGAGAGCGTAGAATCTATCAGAACACAGTGTAACTCCAATCTCTGTGGAGGAAAGGAGGAAAGAAAGAAGATTTGATAAGCTATTTTTTTGTACTGAGAGGTGAATCTAGAACCTCATGCATATTAGGCAAGTATTCTACCACTGAGCTATATTTTCAGTCCTTTTTTTTTTCAGCAGTCTCCCTAAATCTCCAGGTTGTGCGGTTTTTGGTTCAGCCTCCCCAATAGCTGGAATTACAGGACTGAGCCACTACACTGAACCCTTATCTGTAATTCTTAAGGTGTGTGAATTTAGGCAATTTTCTAGCCCCTCTGTATGTGAGTTTCATCCTCTGCAAATAGAAATAATTTTAGTAAGTTAATTGTAAAATATATTACTATCGCATGCCTAACACATAATAAATATTGTGAAATGTTAGTTCTGAATTCAGTGTACCAGAATGGTAGAGTCAGTAGGAATGCTACAGATCATCATTCACCAAATCAAGTCAAAATATTTATAACACTTTCGCTCTTGTTATATATAGTGCATATTTTTCTTGGCATATTCTTTTTTTAAAATTTTTTATTTAAAGCGATAAAACAGAAAAAGGAGAAAAATATTACAGAATTTCAAAAAAAACATAAACAGTAAGAAATCACTAGTTGGTAAATTAAATATTGCTCTTTAGAAATAGTTGTTCAAGTTACAAAATTAAAGCACACAAAATAGACACTCAAGCACTGAGACTGCAAACAGATCTATTCAACAATCAAACAAGAACCAAGAAATATGGGTGACAATCCTGCACACATAAACATACATGCAGTTATATCTTTTATAGCACTTCCTATTTCCTCTTTTTTTACAATAGCAATTATATATTTTTAAAATTTTATTTAAAGAAAAGAAAAAAACAGAGAAATGGGTAGCAACAATACAGAATTCTAAAAGACAGAAAGAAAAAGGAGAATGAGAAAAAGCCCCACTAAGAAATCAGTAATTTATAAATTACGTAATGTCATCCTAGATGTAGTTGTTCAAGTTACAAAGTTAAAGGGTACATAGTAAATATTCAAACAGTCAGACTACAAACAGTTCTGCTCAAAGATCCAACAAAGATTCAGCAATATGCTCATCTATTTTACACACTCAAACATACATGCAGTTATATCCCTTAGAGCACTTTTTTTCCTCTCTTTTTTACAATAGCAATTACACATTTTGGTTTTATTACACTTGTAGTTCTTATTTACTTTTTACACTAGAGACACAATATGATATTTATAAATATGATTCTTATTTATTTCACTAATGAGGATAGTCTCAAGTTGTCTCCATTTGCCTATGAAGACCTCAAGATCATCCTTTTTTATAGCCGAGTAATATTCCATTGTATAAAAATGCCACATCTTTGTCAGCCACTCTGCAGTTAATGAGCATCTTGGTTATTTCCAGGATTCAGCTGTCACAAGTTGTGCAGCTATGAACATGGGTGCACATATATCACTGTGATATGAACTTTTCAGTTCTTTGGGGAAAATACCTAGGAGGGGGATAGCTGGATTGAATGGGGCTTCCAATCCTAGTCTTCTGAGAATTCTCCATATGGATTTCCATGTACTGGCTCGACGTTGCCATGTTATGCTCCAGTTGTTTCTTTCTGCTTTTCCTCTTATTTAATTGCTTATCCTACCTGGTGGTTTCTTTCTGCTGTTGTTTTGGGGATTGTGGTCATTTTTATCTCTGTATAGTATGTCTTTCAGTACTCTTTCTAGAGTTGGTTTGGGGGACATGAATTTCTTCAGTTGTTCTTTGTCATGGAAGTATCTTGTTTCTCCATTAAATTTGAATGAAAGTTTTGCTGGGTACATCAGTCTGGGTTGAAGGTTGTTCTCCTTCAGGGCTTGAAATACCTCACTCCAAGCACTTCTTGACTTGAGGGTTTGTGCTGAAAATTTTGCAGTGATTCTAATGGGCTTTCCTTGATAGGTGAGTTGTGTCTTTTCTCTGGCAGCTTTTAATATTCTGTTTTTATGCTGTATGTCTGAGATCTTAATTATTATGTGTCTGGGTGTGGATTTATGTTGATTGTGACTGTATGGTGTTCTATACGCCTCACTTATTTGCATATCAGATTCTTTCCCCATGTTTGGGAAATTTTCTGTTATTATTTCTGTAAATACTTTACATATGTCATTTGCCTGGACTCCTGTATCTTCACTAATGCCCATTATTCTTATATTGTTGCTCTTGGCATCATCATGATGCTTCTGTATTGTCATTTCATGCTGCTTTGTTATTTTTAAAAGTTCTATCCTTTCCTGATCACTAACTGTGATCCTGTCCTCAAGGTCTGAAATCCTATCCTCAGCTTCCTTTAGGCGATTTTGCACGCTTGCAATAGAATTTTTTGTTTTTTGGATGTCTCTTTGAGTTTGTTTCATGAATTCTGCTTGTTTTCTACATTGTTCATTCAAAGTTTCAATCAGTTTCACATGCTCATGTACTTTTTTCTCTAGTTCTTCTTTAGCTGCATTCAACAACTCCTTTACTAAAGTTGTTCTTTCTATCTTTACATGGGAGAGTACTTCTAATTTGATTTCCTCTATAGCCTGATGCAGTTGTTGTTTTTTTTTTATTTCACTCACTATCTTTTCAGAGATTCCTGGTGTGTTACTTTTGGGGTCCTCTATTTCAATGTCTCCTATACTTGCTTCTGGTGAGCTATGTGTTTGAGACTGCATTTTCCTTTTTCGTTTTGTCATTTTCACTCTGCCTGGTGTTTTCTATGTATAGAAAGGGATCACACACACTATTTTCAGACACAACAAAGTCGTACAGTTAGTTGTAGGGGGTTTTACTACTGGCCCTATTTATCCCCTGTACACCTCTATTTTAGGGGTTATACTCACCAAACTGATACAGTCAATCCAGTGTAGTCCAAAGTTTGTCACCTGGGAGCAAAATTCCAAATTTTCTCCCACTAACTGAATCCCACTGAGATCTTCTGATATTCCAGGTGGGAGGGTGGGCCCAGCTGAAGCAGTCCAGGGCAGTTTTCAGTCTTGGGCGGGCCTCCTAGATGTTCCCGGTGGCAGGGTGGGCCCACGGTGGAGGTTCCGCGCAGCTTACCCCTGATGCAGGCTTCCCCTGAGTTCCCGCTGGCAGGGCAGGCCCACGGTGGTGGTTCCAGGCAGCTTACCTCTTGGGATATTCTTAATTTTCCCTGAATAAAATTAATTTTAAAATGAAACTGTAAATTAGAAACCAATGTTTTGATAATGTAAAATAGAATAAGTACAAATCAACTAAGATGAAAAAGATTTATCTATTTACTACCTCAATGTATCAGTGGTTTAAGCACTGATTTAAATTTCAAAAAGCACTGATTTTTATTATATCACTTATTTTTCAAGTAAAGAAACACAGATCCAGAGGAAAGTCGGGACTCACGATCACAAAAAAGTTGATAGTAGAGCTGAGATGAAATTTCTTAATTTACTGCCTAATATTCTTTATATACCATCTCTTAAAAGTTCCATTACTCCTTCTTCCTGCCTCTTGGGAACTTCTTAACAGCTTAATTTTCTATCAAAGTTTTATCATTTAACCTAGTTTTTTGAGTTTCCTAAAAGTCTTTGTTGTTATAGGGGTTTGGGCCAAAGTTAATTATTACCATAAGAGCTCAGACTTAGAAGAGAGAAGGAATATGCACAGAAAGAAATTGGAAATGATCAAAGGGGAAGGAAAGCAGAAGAACAAAGAAAAAGGGACTTCTGAATGTCGTATTGTGTCAAGGCATCCTTGGGAAGACAACAGGAAGGTATAAATTGCTACCAAATTTCTTTCTTTATTGAACAGTCTCTCTCTCTCTCTCTCTCTCTCTCTCTCTCTCTCTCTTTCCTTCAGTTTCTATGGATATCCTGGCTTTTTCTTTGGGAAATGCTTCTGCACTTTTCTGGACTGCAAAATGTGGAGCATCAGCACAGACTGTTTTAGATAATGTAGACCCTCTCCTTGGTCCAATTCAAACAGTAAGCTGTTAGAGCTAATCTTGGCACACAGATCTGTTCAGGAAGTAGACTCCCTCCACTCAGATGAACTCTTCTTTTCTTCTTTTCCTTTGTGGGACTCAGGATGGCTTGACTAAGCACTGGAAACTCGTTATAAGTGTGATCTTAAGGTAAGCAGAGTCTTCTTAAAGGTTCCAGCTTTTGGAAAACTTCCCTGGCAGGTTGAGAGAGTTTATATGGAACTTGGTCGGACTTTGTTTTTTCCCTAAATCATCATTTTTTTTCCTTTTTTTTCAATTTTTTTATTAAAGAGAAAAAAAAGGAAATAGGTAGAAATATTACATAATTTCAAGTAAAGAAGATAAATAGTAAGAAATCACTAGTTGATACATTATATATTGTTCTTTTAGAAATAGTTATTCAAGTTACAGGATTAAAGCATACAAAGTAGGCACTAAAGCAGTGAGAGTGCAAACAGACCTGTTCATCAATCCAACAAGAACCAAGAAATATGGTCATCAATCCCACACATCTAAACATATATGCAGCTATACCTTTTATAGCGCTTCCTATTTCCTCTTTTTTTTACAATAGCAATTATACATTTTAAAAATTTTATTTAAAGAGAAGAAAAAAGAAAAAAACAAAAAGGGTAGCAATAATACAGAATTCTAAAAGACAGAAAGAAAAAGGAGAATGAGAAAAAGCCCCACTAAGAAATCAGTAATGTGTAAATTACATATTGTCATCTTGGATGTAGTTGTTCAAGTTACAAAGTTAAAGGGTACATAGTAAATATTCAAACAGTCAGACTACAAACAGTTCTGCTCAAAGATCCAACAAAGATTCAGTAATATTCTCATCTATTTTACACACTCAAACTTACATGCAGTTATATCCCTTAGAGCACTTT
>PVLA01004262.1:0-132516 GCA_004027455.1 Hydrochoerus hydrochaeris | reverse complement strand
GCCACTCTGCAGTTAATGGGCATCTTGGTTGTTTCCAGGATTTAGCTATCACAAATTGTGCAGCTATGAACATGGGTGCACATATATCACTGTGATATGAACTTTCAGTTCTTTGGGGAAGATGCCCAGGAGGGGGATAGCTGGATTGATTGGGGCTTCCAATCCTAGTCTTCTGAGAATTCTCCATATGGATTTCCATAATGGTTGCTCCAGTCTACATTCCCACCAACAGTGGAGCAGTGTTCCTTTTTCCCCGCAGCCTCGCCAACATTTGTTATCAGTTGATTTCTTGATGGCAGCTATTCTTTCTCGAGTAAGGTGGAATCTTAATGCTGTTTTAATTTGCATTTCTCGAATGACCAGTGATGCCGAACATTTCTTTATGTATTTATTTGCCATTTGTATATCTTTCCCTGAGAACTGTGTGTTCATCTCAGATGCCCATTTTGGGAGAGGGTCTTTGAATTTGGGGGCTTGATGTTTTTCAATTCTTTATGTATTCTGGACACAAGTCCTTTGTCTGAGGGGTTGCTGGTTAAAATTTTTTCCCACTCTGTTGGTTTTCTTTTCACTCTGGTGGTGATTTGCTTTGAAGTGCAGAAACTTTTCAGTAATGTGATATCCCATTTATTGATAATTTGAAGTGTTTCCCGTGCAGTTTGCGTTTTGTTCATGAATTCTCTGCCTACCCCTATGTCTCCAAGACTTCTACCTACCTTGTTTTCCAGTAGATTTAGTGTTTCTGTTTTAATATTGAGGTATTTGATCCAGTTAGACTTTAGTTTTGTGCATGGTGATATGCATGGATCTAGTTTCAATCTTCGGCATGTAGAGAGCCAATTTTTCCAACACCATTTATTAAAGAGACTATCCTTCTTCCAGTGGACATATTTAGCCCTAAAGAATCATTTTCTATTGTTGCTTTTTTATCACTGGAGTTAAAAAGTTAGGATTTTCTCAGATAATGTAAACAAAATGCTTTAACCTGCTAGTGGTTTGTGCAAGTTGAACTTGTCCTCCACAGCTACCTCTATTCCTCCAGCAAAGCCCCTACTGTCCTGTCATACATCCACCTGCAACCACTTTGCCATTCTGCACAATTCTCTAAGATAAGGAAAACAAATAGAAGTAGGTTTATTTAGAGTACCTACTGGTATTACCACAACTACTGACATAAGACTTAAGAAAAATGTGTGAGCTATATAAAACAGACCTTCCAACTTCAATTAAACGTGCATTTAACGTGAACAATGTTTTTAGTCTCTTGTTTTTTCTTCCTTAAGCTGGTACTCATTATTCCTCCATACTCTTAGAAAACCTAGTTGTTAAGTTCCTTGGGACTACGATTGTGTTTGTCTACACAGAACTGCTAGGGTTCCCTTATGTCAGCAGTGCTTTTGTTGACAGTTTGCTTCAGTCACCTGAAGCAAGAATGAAAGTAATTTCTTTTAAATTAAACGTTCCCATAGATTTACAGACATCCCACTGAAATGCTTAATAAAATGTTGGTAGGCTACAACTTTTGCTACTGGGGTTCTTGTGACATTCTTCTTTTGTGGAGAATCATGTTTTTGGAAAATAATCTGAGAAAAAATCAGTGATATATCCCATATAGAAAAAAGAAACATCCTCCAGGTAGTGTTCTGGGATCACTATTTAGTTCATCTCTTGCACTTCCTTTTTAATATTTTTGCCAGCTTTAGATTTATTTATGTTTGTATTTATCAAATTAATTATGCTAAATGCAGATTAATAGTCAGACTCACAGGTGAAAAAACATATAAAAGACATTAAAACTATACTAAATCAAGATATATATTTTAGATACATTGGCAATGCTGGATTACAGTAACTTTTTTCTCTCTTTTTTTCCTATTTCTATTTTTTTCTTATTTCTTATTTTTATTTTTTCCTTTTATTTTGCTCTTCCTTTATATATTGGGTTTCTCATATCAGATAAATCATGCAATATTTAAGCTTGTGTGTCTGATTTACTTCACTTAACAATACGGTCTCAAAGTGCATCTATATTCCTAGAAATGACTCAAGTTTATCTTTATTTATAGCAGAGTAATACTCTATTGCTCCAAGCTTCTTATACTTACAGATTCAAACAGTGGGAAATAATCTACTAGAAAATATCTTAGAGCCCTAACAAACAACAAAATCCTCAACATCAAAGAAAGATTTTCTGTGACTGTACTTTTGAGGTAGGAAAGTTGCTGCAGACAGCTGGGAATATTTTCCATCAGTAAAGGCTTTCCCCTTTAGCCTCAATGAAGCAAACAATTCTGTGAATTTACATGGTCCATTCTCTAAGAATCCTCATTAAATATTTGCTTTAATCTTTAAAAATACTTCATAAATTAATGGACCCCAACAACAGGTCTCCAGAATTCTCTCTCCAACAAATATTATTGAACACCTGGCTAATTTCTAGCCCTTAAATTGCTAGCTACTCAACGGTTGAAGGAAAAAGGGATGTTAACAATCATAATCCAGAGAGATAATTATTATTATAAAGACAAATTAGTACAGTGTGATCAGCTTTTATTGATTTAACAGATAATGAAAATAGAATCTTAAAATTTCATTTTATTGGTGTATATTAAGAATACATAATAATTACATTTGTTTCAGGGAATTTGTATAATGAGATATAGATATATAGATACAGATAGATGATATAGATAGATATAGATATAGATATAGATAGCTATCTTGACCATTTTAGACTTCCCCTTCTCTCCCTTCCCCATCTCCAGGGAATTTTGTCTTTTTTGCGGGGCAGGGGTCTTTCAGAGACAGGATCTCGCTATGCAGTTCTGGCCTAGAACTCACTTTGTAGCCCACTCACAGCCCTCCTGCCTCAGCCTCCTGAGTGCTTGGATTACAGACATGTGCCACCATGCTTGGCTTATCTTTTTTATTACATTTTATTTCAGCAGAACATAGAGCAAAGACAGTGAATGTGTCATAAATATTTTGGTCAAATGAGTAAAGTAAATATAGGTAATTAAAAATTATGATATGCACTAGTAAAAATCAATGTGGATGATTAGAGATTATAAAAAGAGGATGGGATGTAAATTGAGACAACAGCATAAAGAGTTCCTTCTGAAGAAGAGACCTTTGAACAGAGACATGAGGGAAACATGAGGAGTTACCCAAAATCAGGCTGTTACCTTTCAGACAACAGACAGCTCATGTGCAACATACAAAAGCCTCTAGAAACCTGAAAATGATTGGTCTTTTATGTGAGTCATATTTACAGCCCACTCAGTTGAAGAATCCATTTGAACTGGAAGTTTTTGTGCTTGTTCAAATGATATTTATTATCAATCTTCCAGGTATGCATACACCTTTGGCTTTAAAGCCAAGGAAGCAGAGTTCACACCCAACTTTCCTTCCTGATTTAGTCCCCTTGTAGGATTTTGGTTAGCATTGGCTCTTATTCATTTGGTCCCTTGCAACTCCCTATCAGGCAGAATCTCTGCTTAGGATGCTCTTCTTTGTTTGCTTGCCTGACAAGAGATGGGTCTGCCATCTGGAGTCAGAAAAGCAACCTGATAGCCACTGAACAGTTCAGCCTAAGCCCTGGACGATGAGAATAAGGCAATAGCCAATTCCTTGTCTGCAATTTGCTGATTATCACACCCCAGGGTGTGGGATTATACAACCAGGACTGCTTTGTGCTGCCTCTCATTAAGGCAGAATGAACATAGATCCTGACAGGTTAAATCTTTCCCCAGACCTCAGAGGATATTATACAAAGAACCAGGCTTAATCTCTGGCCAAGTGTATAATTCATTTATCTGCATGGTCATGAATTCTGGGCTCACAGGACAGGAAGTGTGGGGCATCATGATGGGTTCTATAGGCTCAGGGAGTCACTTATGCCCTGAATGTACTGTGGAGGGAAGGATTTTCGAGACAAAGACCCCTCTCCTCCTGAGATTGAGCAGACTGGAAGGAAAACCTAGATACACAAAGGAATGGTGTTTTAGGGAAAGGTTGACAGCCTTGTCATCTGTACCCATGAATGTCTCTAGATCACCCAAGTGATGACAAGGTGGTTAAAATTACTTATTTCATAGACTGAAGTCAAGACAAATTGAGATAGGTACAGAGTTCATCTCAGGATGTTTACCTGATGCCCTCTGACACTTTTTATTGGAGAGAAGTTTTGAATACCGATAGCCTGTTTTTCCACTGGCCCCAACACACAGTTGCTGGGAGTCTTAATCCTTGTTTCTAGCTGTCAGAATTTCTTCATCACAACCCAAAAGCCTTGAAGTGGAAGACAGTGCTCTATAGAGAACAGATACTTCAAAACTAATTGGAAATTTTTCAGAAAGCTACACTGTCCTTCCCTGGCCAGCTGGCTTTTCCCTGATCCTCTGAACTTCCTATTGTACAGCAATGAGAATGTGATGGCATTCGGTGTTCATGGTGTTTCAATTGCACATTTCCATAGCCAGAGGGTGGTTGACCCACTGCAATAAATCTAGCTTTAAATTAGAGTTATTTGGATTTTGAAGTTCTGTTTTTAAATCTCCATGTCTTTCATGTCATTGTTGCCTATGTAGAACTTTACCATGGCGGGTATTTAGTCACCAATTACATTTTATATAACTGCAGGCTTCTTTATTTTGAAGGGAGGAGGTAGTTATCATGGGAGGCAGATAACACTAGAGAGGAATGGAGAGAATAAGCCTCTATTGTCCATGTTGACCTCAGTGGGCACTTCATCTTTTTAAGCAAAAAAATAATCCTGATTCTGTACTTATCCTTTGCTGCCTATTTATTACTGAGGTGTGATATTAAATACATGAGGAATCCCTGGGCCCAGATTTCCCTGTCCAACCCTCTTAGTGCCTATACTGACAACCATGTTTCACTCCAATGAAGATCTCTGAGTGAAGCCATTATTTGGAGTGAGGCCATGCATTAAGTACAGTATGAGTCTTTAATACTTTCTCCCTCAAACACATTTGTCAAGCTGGTTGCAAGAGAGAATTAGGAAGTAGACCAGAAGTATAAAGTTTCTAGAGTGACTAAGCAGACTTTTGTTTGTTCGGGCTATTTACACTTTGACAGCTGGTTTCTAGGTCATCAGCAACTGCTGAAGAGACTCTCATTTCATGTGAGTGCCTGTATATGCCAATTGATAGTTTTATTTGGCAGAAAGATCAGAGGATTCTACATACCACTGCATCCCTAGCAGTTTGTTGTTTTGTCTCCATTCAGCATGTCTCTATTAAGCACTAGTTCAGTCACTATGCTAGGTTCAACAGAGAATATTAAAACTATTTCCATAAACTTCTCTTTATGAGCTTGCTTTCTGTTTGTGAGAGATAAGCCAACAAAACGTGACATATACATTTAAGGTCTGTCTAAGTGCCGTAATGAGTGTCCCAGAGACTGTTTTGCGGTGATATAGCTGATGGAGCAGTCAGAATTGGCTCCTTGATAAAAGCAGAACTTTCTTGGAACCTTGAAAAATGGATATAATTTTAACATGTATGGAAAAAAGGAAGAGAGTAGCTTGTACAAAGAGAAGTACATGAAACAAGATATAGACACAGCAATGAGTCTGTAATATATTTGGAGGATTCACATAAAAGAGGTAAAAGCAGGAGAAAATAGCTTCAGACCAGAATTTGAAAAGAAATTTTTATTTGATTTTTCATATCAATATCTTCAAAACATTTTTATCATATATCTCTATCATAAAAATAGAATACCAATTTATATTTACTTATTTATAAACTGTATAGTTATGCTAATGTGTTAATACTTATAAACTACACACAAATGTTATATTGGGTGATACAATAAAGTGAACAAAAATGTTCTTATACTTCTTCTTACAACCCCAAGGAAGGTCTTGTAGTTCCCCTGCAGTATGTGTACACCTACTGTGGATACCACCACTTTAGAACATCAGCTGAACATTTTGGGACCACAGAAACCTTTAAGAATCTACTGAGAGCTATATATCCTCCCCTCTCTCCAGGAATTCATGTGCAAGTGTTCAAGCTTTTCCTATAGCTAATTTAAGTGAAGTAGAGTGAGCTATGGACCCTCTGAAGCCCATTATAAGACCTCAATTTAAATTGTCAGGGTAGAAAACAAGACCAACAGATTTTGAGTAGCTTAATGGTAGTAGACTTTAATCTTTTTGGAAGCTGAATCTGCTCATTGTGTGCAAAATAATTGGTAGAAGTTCGGGGGGATGGTAACAGAAAATAGAAGCAGGGAGACATGTTGCTGAGTTATTACAAAACTTTATACCATAAATGCAAAAAATATGGCAATGGAAAAGAGAGAATAGATACAAATGACATTTTAAAGGAAGCATGAGTAGTTCTAAATCATCATTAGCAGATGAAGGGAGAAAAGGAATCAATGGTGACACTGAGGGCTCAGACTTAAGCACTTGGAGAAGTGCTTGGATGACAGTGATTACTTGAAGTTATGAACTTGTTTGGAAGACAGTCCAGCATCCCAAAAGAAATTATCTGATCAAACTAAGATACATGGGGATAAAGTTTAGGGAAAATTGAATAGGAGGCGTGTTGGGGAGCTGAAGCAACGGAAGCAGGGAAGTTCTGAGAAGAGAAAAAAATCACCATAGTAAACATTTAGGTAAAATGCATTGTTATAAACCCTCTACATAACTTGATTTAGTTAATTCAGCCTCTTTGAGGCAAGTGCTATCATTTTCAGCAGTCCATTTTATACACAAGAAACAAGGTAAAGCAGCTTGCCTGAGGTTATGCAGCAAAAAAGTATTAGAGTAAGGGTTCAAAACAGTAGTCTTCACAATCTGTGCCCTTGAGCATTGTGTCATGCTACACCTCAAAACTGAGCAATGGGCTGGGTATGGTACCCCATGCCTGTAATTCCAATACTCAGCATGCTATAACAGAAATATTGCAACTTTGAGGCCATCCTGGACTACATAGCAAGGCCCTGTCTCAAAACAAAAAAATAACAGGTAGGAAGTAACTTAGGGAAAAGTACCAAGGGAATGGAGGAAAAAGGAACAGAGTAAAGGACTAGCACCCATATAGATAACGCATGGTGTTTTCTCTAATACTAAATAAAAATCATTGTCACCATAATTGTTATAATCCTCAAGACTTTCTACATGCAAGGCAATGTGCTAAGAACTTTATGGAGCGTAATGTGCATTTTTCATTTTTAATCACTCAACATCCAAATGCCTCTTCTGGTTGGAAATAATCCCCCACTGTACACGTCTTAGTGTAAGGCAAGACCCACCTCTCACTGTGGAAACCAAAGGATGCCAAATAGTCCTTTTCCCTGAGTAACTGAACCACTAGGATGTATTCCCTGGAACTTTCCTCCTGAGTAACTGAAATTAAGATGATGAGACCACACTCCATCACAGTGGTAGTAATAACTGTGGTGATGATACCATGTCCAGATTCTTCCAGCTATCTTGCTCCCAAAGTTTCCTCCACCTATTCGGGAAGTCTTTATGTCACAGGTTGGCAAGCTACAAATCTGATCCACCATCTTTTTTCATTTCTAAAGTTTTATAGAAATACAGCCAGGTTCTGATGCTTATGTAGTATCTCTGGCTGCTTTTGTGCTATATGCTATAATGCAGAGTTGAGTAATTGCAGCACATACAGTATAACCTTAAATGCCTAAATTATTTGCTATCTGTGCCTTAGCAAAATTGGACCACCTTTGCTCTATATCTTTCTAATAAATCACTTTTTTCGGGTAATATATGCAGAGTTGACTTCTGTTGCTTGCAGCCAAGAACTTTACATGATATAAATGACTTATCTAATTTAATCCTTACTACAACCCTGAAAAGTTAAGTACTAATATTAACTTCATGCAAAAGATAAGAAAATAGAGAAGCAGGTTATCTCTCCTGGATTACTCAGCAAGTGCATGCCTGTGATACTGCTGAAATTCCAACCCAGATATGACATTATCATACATGAAGGAACTGAAAAAAGTATACATGGAGCAGTTAGCAGTCTCAGAAATTTTCTGAGATAGCAGAGAAAAGACAATCATTTTCCAAGTTGTTTAGGGTACCCAAATGATCAGTACCATGGAAACAACGAGGAAAGATGAATAGAGATATCAGCAGCCTACGTTTGACATGTTTATTTACCTCTTGGCTGCTGCTATGAAATCTATTAAAATGTTAGGGAGAGCCTCTGTCAGGAGGTTACACTGACCTTTCAGTTCATGGGTCCTCTGCCAGCTTTTTGTTTGCTGAAAAATCTAGAATATCGCTTGAATGGTGCCCCAGATTATACTACCCTGTGGAGTTTGAATTTTCTCTTCTAGGTCACTGAGACCTATGCTGAAATCAAATTATGGTGAGGTAAGTACCCATTGTTTTAAACTATTGCTAGAATGTTCACCTTTTGAGTACAGGATATAAGGCTTGTTCAGTAATTCCACCTACATAATGAAATACAGGTTCTTTCAAAGGACTCATGAAGATAAAAACAAAAGTTTATTTCATAAATGTATTCTAAAAGTTTACCTATAAGTCACTGTCTGTCTTCTCTGTGTGGCTGGAGCATATGATTGTTTTCACATGGACTGAGTCTGAAGTTTTAGTTTTTCTAAATGCAAAAATACTGGCCATTAAGCCACAGCATCTTAGGGTAGATAAGAAGAGGCTTAGTTGCATTCATCTTTTCATCTTTACCCACTAGACCCAGAGTTCCTTCAGTGTGATTCTTATAAATGCTGATGATATCATGGTGCTCATTGCACCATCTGCTCATTGCACCATTTAATCACAGTAATTAACAACAACAACAAAAAAAAATGTCTGGAAGGGAGGAAGAATCAAAATGCAGACTAGTGAAGGAGTCTTCTTGAATAAAGGTATTTGGAACGTTATTGAATTGATCAGTTCACATATGTTAATAGTCCTTTCGGGGCTGGGAGTTTAGCTCAGGAGGCATAAGTGCCTGCTTGGCAAATGCGAGGTCGTGAGTTCAATCCCTGGTACCAATAAATAAATAAATAAATAAATAAAATTAGTCTTTTTCTATTAAAGTAGCTGGGAAAGTTTGTGATAGTTTTTTAGTTTGTTTGTTTGTTTTGTTTTTTGTACCGAGGATCAAACTCATGACCTTGCACTTGTCAGGCAGGCGCTTATGCCGCTGGGCTAAATCCCTGGTCCTGTGATAGTGTTTTGATTGTTTTGTTTTGTCACATGTTCTGACGAAGCATTTTTCTTTGGTGATTTTATTCCAGAAAAATTTATTTCTCTTTCAGTTAAAGAAAAAATCCATTTCAGCCAAGTTATTAATTTGGAGAGAATATGCGAGAACCTTGTATTTTGTAGCATGTTACTGGTCCTCCAGGAATACCTTGATTTTAATTTGTGCTTATGTAACCAGGGTACATCTAAAAAGGTGTTTTAAAATAGGTATCTCTTTGCTCTGGGTCAAGCCCAGCTGGCTTTTCTTTGGACAAGTACCTGGATGGAACTTACAAGCAAAAGCATAAACCCAAGGAAGCTATTAGGAATTTTTATTATGTCTTGATTATTTGCTTGTGGAAAAGGAATGTCAGTTAAGAACCAACCTAAAGCATACTCATTCCAACCTCTTCAGCACACTCAAACATTTACAGGACTCGATCACCATTCTGTGAGCATGAGTGCTGAATCCTTTTCTAAACAACTTTCTCACTGAAAATCCTCATTCAGCCATTTATAGTAATGCAACAAAAATTCCATGATTAGGGACCACCCTACAGATCAGTTAGCCAGCAGCTTTGCCCTTCAGCAAGTCAAGTGCATCTCATTGTGTTTCTAGGTCTCTGGGTCTGAACCTTGGGGAATTATGGTATTCTTGGTCAACACGAGGAGAAGTAGAGTTTAAGCAAATGGAATTCTCAGTCCCATGATTTTATGATTAGTGGCCAGCAGTGCACACAGTATATAACTAACAAAAGATCTTGATTCATCTCTCCTAATCCTTTGAAATCAAGTCTATTCTTTTCAAACCAAACTCAGTGTTGATTCTGAGCATCCACCCTCTAAGAATGCCAGTTAAAAGTGAACACTTACATGTTATGGCAGTGCAGTCTTGCGTGATATAATCAGGGAAGAGTTTTTGATAGATTTCCATCATTCTATGAAGGAAGCAAAATGTTGATAAACTATCTGAATAGTACATTATTCACAGGATTTACCATTTGCTTATTGAAGTAAGAGGATCATATGCCATGGTTAAGCCCACAAACAGGAAATACAAATCAAACACAGACATCACATAAGCTGTCCCAACTTTGGGTGTGACAGCCATATCCTTGACAAATATGACCAAATCTTTTTAACAAGGGGTTTGTGTCCATCGTATAAATAATTGGTGATATGGGTTGAGGTTTCTCCAAGCATTTTGGGTAGCTTTTGTGTTCACGTGGGTGCATGGGTGATTGTACTTTTGGTGTTTCATTAATTAAACTGGTATTTAGAGCTGAGCTTTTCAAATAGATGTATATTAGGATCAGCTGAGGAAATTTTTAAAAGTCTCAATGCCTAGAGCATATATCCTACTGTAATCAGTTTGGTCTGCCATAACAAAATTCCATAACCTGGGTGTTTTAAACAATAAAAATTTATTTTCTTACAGTTCTGGAGACTGGAAGTCCAGGACAAGAGCAATAGCATGGGAAGTTTATATTGAGGGCCCTTTTCCTGGCTTTATAAGATGGTCATGTTTTGGCTCTTCTTAAAAAGGTATCAATATTCTATTGGATCAGGGTTCCACCCTTTTGACTATGTTTAACCTTAATCATTTTTGTAAAGGCCTTTTCTCCACAATAGTCACATGTAAGGCTAGAACTTCAGTAGGTGAATTTGGGATGAACATCATTCAGTCCACTTTGCATACACCAAATCAAAGACACAATATAGTTTGGAGAGTACTTATTAAGAGCATCTGACATGTTCCTGCTCTGGAGAAACGTCCTCCTTTAAAAAAAACTGAACACTTAGAACATTGGAGTCTTAAATTTATTATATTTAGGAGAGGTTTGGGGACACAAGTCTAGCCTTCTGTTGTTGTTATTTTGTTTTGTCTTAAGGCAGGTTCTCATTCTGTAGCCCAGGCTGACCTTGACTTTACAGTATTACTGTCTTGATTTCCAACATGCTGGGACAACAGACATGTGCCACGGTACCTGGCTTCATCTTTCTCCTTCTTTATATAATCAAATACTTACTTGCAACAATTACCATGTGAGTGCTTTACATATTATCAGATAATCCCCAGTAGCAGATGCTTAAATGTACAGTTTTCTGACAATTGTTTGATACATAAATTGGTACATGGGTAGGTTTGCAAGGACCACTAGAGACATCTATACTAAGAGTTTGTTCACTGATTTAGATACCATGCAAATTGCTGAGTAACTGCCAGACAGAACATCACATGATAGACTTTAGGTTTTCTTCTGAAAACAGGGGTATAGCCTCCTTGTTCTTCCTGTTTGTGTGTTTACTTTTGGATTGGCCTCAGAATTATATCCTCTCAAAATCATCTGCAGTTTTTTGCTCAGGCTGTAAAGTTCACTGAAATTGTTTACTTCACTTATTACTGCCAAAAATTTGTTTTTAACAGGGCTTTGTATTAAATCAATCTAAATATTTCTTATATGTGCCGCTCATATTTAGTTGTTTTCATGGTTCCTATATAAATCCATCCCTTTTTCTGATCTTATTGCAGCTTCTTAATTGCACAATGATGTTTCTGTTTGGTTCCAGCTACTGTGGACTACAGGTTTTCTTTGTCATTGTAAAAATGCATTTTACTCGTTTCTGTTGGGGAACATAAAAAATATATGGAGATGAATACCAGTGATGGTTAAGCAACAGTGAAAATGCACTTAATACCACTGCAATATGCAGTTACATTGATTTTAAGGGCAAATGTTCTGTTATATATTTTGACCATAATTTTTTTAATTAAATGCATTTTACTAAATGTTATAAGGTATTCTAGTTTGGGCTTAGGAATAGGAAAAGGATGCTGTTTGTTAATAGCACCACATCAATATTAATCTCTTAGTTTGGGGACATATAAGTAGTTATGCAAAATATTTACATTAGGTGATAGGAATGAGGAATATACCATAATTGTGCTCTCTTTGCACTTTTCCATGAGTCTGAGATTAGTAAAAAGTTTATTTCTAAAAAAAGAAAGATTCTATGCTGACTTATCATTTTGGAAAAGGGAAAGAAAAAACCATTTCAACAGTCTAACAAGAGAAAAAAATAGAATTCTTTTCTTCTCTAGAGCTTCCAGATAGGAAATACAGAACATTATGGAACAAGATATAGAAGATTATCAGTCATGAATTGGCTTAATTTTCAGGGTTCTAAAGTTTACACACACTATAGTAGTAATACTTACTGAATGGAAATTTAGTATACTGATAAAGAATGGAGAATCTACAATCACATAGCCTGTGTTAGAATAGAGCTTCTGCCACTTTTAACTGACCTTGGGTAGTTATTTAAACTCTTTACCTCATTTTCCTCCTACATAAAGCACAAGTGATGATAGTAACTACTTCTTAAGACTTCTGAGCATTCAGTGAGACCATCTTTATGGGTTCTTAGCATAGGCCTGAATTACAATGAGAAATAGATGCTATTAATATGGGTCAGACACTGTATTGTTTTATACACATTTATATCATTTCTGAACTTCTTATAATAACTCTCATTTTTAAAAAACTTCTAAATTATATAATGCTATGGATATAATATGCAAAAAATATAAGTATACAGCACAAAGAATTTTTACAAAGTGAAAACTCTCCTATAATCCTCAACCAGATCCAAAATATAGAACATTTTCATCAACCTAGAAGTCTGATTTCTAGGTTGATGAAACAGTTAGGTCCCCATCAGTTATCACCCACCTCCATTTTTCAAGATTTAATTTAATTTAAAGGATATACTGGGTAGTATAATTCAAAGGTAAGAAGCTATTGATTTATTATTAACCTGTACTTCTTCTCTCCTACAATATTGTGAGTAAGATGACATTTTTTGTGGTCCTGGGGATCAAACTCATAGCCTTGCACTTGCCAGGTAGGCTCTTGCACCACTGAGTTCAATCCCCAGACCCAAATGACATATTTTTAAATGAAAATCACATGGTATTTTTGTCAGACAATTACATAAATAGTAGTTTACAAAGCATTCTGAATTATTTCACAGTTCACTCAATTTAGTTTAATGAATGCTTTTTGGTACTGAAAATTGAACTCAGGACCTTGCACTTGTCAGGCAGACACTTATACAATTGAGCCAATTCCTCAGCCCTCAATATTTTTATAGTCCCTCAATAAAAGTAACTAATATTAAATAACTAGTTACTTAATTATAAGCAGAATAGTGAAAAGACAGGTGAGTCAGCCTGAAGTCTCTTTTTAGATGCTTCAACCCTTACTTAGGAAACAGGCCATAGTCATAGAATTCTAGCCCAAGGCACACTCTGAATATAATAATACTATAATATTACATATAATAACTTATATGTGAAATTACTACTTACACTAACAACTAACAACAGCAACAAATCTGTGACATATCTTTTTTGTTAGTAACTCATCTAGAAAAAAGTTTATTGCTCAAGAAAACTACCAACAACAAATGCTGCAGAGGCTGTGGGGAAAAAGGAACTCTTATGCACTGCACTGTTGGTGGGAGTGTAGACTGGTGCAACCACTGTGGAGGTCAGTCTGGAGATTCCTCAAAAAGCTGGGATTGGAAGTCCCATATGACCCAACTATTCCACTTCTAGGCATATTCCCAGAAGAACTAAAAACATCATACCATAATGATATATGTGCACCCATGTTTATAGCAGCACAATTTGTAATAGGCAGATCTTGGAAACGACCTAAGTGTCCATCAACTGAGGAATGGATAAAAAAAATTGTGGCACTTTTATACAATGGAGTACTACTCAGCTATAAAGAATGATCACATGGAGATATTTATAAATAAATGAATGCAACTTGAGACCATACTCATAAGTGAAATAAATCAAACTCACATCTATAAATACCATATAGTCTCCCTAGTGCAAGAAATGGTAAAGAGTACATAAGATTCTATGGTAATCATGGTTCCCCATTATATTGCTTTGAAGTCTTATAATGTTTTCATTTATTAGTTGGAATGGTTTTATTCTGTTTTGTTTGACCTTATTATGTGTGACTGTATATACAGCTACTTTGAAGAAAACAAGGCATTATGGCAGCCATTTCTGATTTAATATCATCTTGCTTTGAAATCCTAACATGCTTTTGTTCTTCTGTTACCATTGGTTCTATCATATTGTGTCTTATTGGATTTTAATATGTCTGATAGTATAAACAAATTTTTTATGGAAAATGAGATATTATAGTAGCCATTGTTCATCTTCTGTTATTTGGTTCAGAACACCTGGTAATAGTTTCATTCTTTTGAGTGCTTTTATTCTATTTTGTTATGTTTGATATTATTGTGTGTGAAGCTATGCTCAACTATTCCAAAGAAAGAGATATTATAGTAGCTATTGTTGATATCCAATTGTCTTGTTGTGAAGTGCTGTGTTGCTTGCATTGTTCTGTTCTGATCTGCTTTATTCTGTCCTCTGTTGTTTTATTCTCTGTAAAATAAAATTTAAAAAAAAAAGTTTATTGGGAATTTTACAGAAAAAGTTTTAAATTCTACTAATAGACATAAAAAATCTGAATAAATGGTAAGCTATACCATGTTTGTGTATAGAATGACTTCTTTTAAAGTTTTCAGTTTTTTCCAAATCTGTAAATCCAGTAACATTCTAATCAATATAACAGAAAGACATTTTTAAGGAATTTGAAAAATTTGTGCTGGCATATATGTAGAAAACTGTCTATATATAATCTTAAGTTGATTTTGAAATAGAGCAGATAAAAAATATACCTTTCTACAGTTTGAGAAGTGTTGTAAAAATGAAAGAATGAGGAGGGATACAAACAGGAGGAGAAGGAAAAAGGAGGATGGGGTTGGAGAGAAGATGAAGAGGAAAGGAGGGAGAGGAGGGGAAGAAGGACAACAAGGAAGAGGAGAAGAAAATGAAAGAGATGAGGAGGAGAAGGAGAAGAAGGAGAAGGATAAGGATAAAAAGGGGAGGAGGAGGGAAAGAAAAGTAAGAGGAGGCACAGTAAAAGGCCGATAGACCAAAGGAGTAGAATATAGAGCTCAGAAACAGACAATAAGATAAATGCCATCTCATAGCAAAAGAAGGCTACATTGGTCGGTATTAGAAAGAGTGAGTTACAATTTGACTAACCATCTTATGACTTTACCAATCTGTCTGTCATATTACATGCCAGTACTTGAGTGTAAATATGTGGAGCTATTGATTTCTTTGATGCTCAGGATAGTCAGGAAGGACTTAAGGTGTCCAGGGATCCCAGTCTAATAGCCTATGTCTTTGGCTGTGAGGAGCTCCACCAATTTACCACATTATGCTGAGAATGTGCTAACATGTTCTCTTGAGGCCATGGCCCTAAAAATAATCAAAAGCATTATTCTACGGAGAAAAATAAAGTTGGAATGCTACCCCATATCACATACAAAAGTGACCTCAAGGTAGACTTAAAACCCAAATGTGACAAATAAAAATATAGGAGAAATTCTTTTTAATAAAATGGTGTAGGATTTATTAACTAATATCCCAAACCACCAAACATAAGGTTATAAAAGTCATGAATTTTACTATATTAACCTTAAAGTTTTAAATCAATGAAGGACACCATCAAAAAAGTTAATAGGTAAATGATAGCCTAGGAAAAGATATTTGCAATATCTAAAACTGAAAAGTCATTAATATCTATAATATCCAGGCAACTCTGGTAAGTTAACAAGAAAAATGCAGAAAACACAGCTGTTAAATGGGCATAGTATATCCATAGATTGGACAACTCATCAATGGGAACTGAATTGGTTAACATGCAAGAAATACAAATTAACTATGAGATATGAAGTCATACTCACCAGGTTGACCAAAAGTGAAAATTCAGATAATATCAAGTGTTATTGTGAGCATTTGAGGAAAAAGGGATTTTTGTATATTTCTGCTGTAGTTATAAACTGGTACAACTTTTTGAAAAACAATCTAATGGCACTTATCGATATTAATTGTATATTACAGTATATATTCCTACATTCCAGCAACTTCACCCATGTGTACGTATCCTGGAGGACATCTCCATTGTCAAACACTGCGACACTTAGATAGGTGTAGTGGCACACACCTGTAATCCCAGCTTCTTAGGAGCCTGAGGCAAAAGGATCACAAGTTTAAGGCCAGTTTGGGCAACTTATTGAAAACTCATATCACAAATTCTAAAAGATTTGGGGGTGTAGATCAGCACAAAATACTGGATTCAATCCCTGGTACTGAAAAAAAGGATATTTATGAGGATGTTTATTGCAAAAACATTTTTTATTACAGAATCATTTATATAAATAATTAAAGGAATGTCTATCAGTGAAAGTATATGCATGAAAATTGTGGTAGATATAGGCTATGAAATATCACACAATGGTTGGAAGTAATCAAGTATTTGGACAAATAGCAATATATATATTAAAGATATTCTTGTGAAAATATGAAATAGAATGAGATCTACAGTCAAAAGACATCTGCATCAATTTAAACACACACACACATCACAATAACCAAATTAGATACATACATATCCTGGGCTAAATGATTAGAGAAAGAACCTGAAGAGGTAACAGAAGTGGCCGAGTAATGTATATGAAGGAAAACAATAAAATAAAAGGAGATGCCTGGTATATTTATGGCATGAATTGAAAGGGATTTGATTAACTCCACTCTTTAGCTAAGTGCCTATCACCTGTTTTAAGTGGTAGTGGAAGGAAGATATTAAGTCCAACTAGAGAAATCTGAGAAGTATAGAAGAGTTCAGATTTGAGCTGAGGCTTAAAAGATAGATACAAGCTTAGTAGATTATTCTGGAAAAGAAGAGTTTTTTGACAAACAAACTACTTGGTTAAGAGCAGGCAGTGAGAGAATATAGGATAGGTTTAAGTATCACCAAAAGGACTGTTATGTGAAGTCTACGGCAAGTAGTGGTGTTTAGTGGAAAATAAGTCTACAAAGACAGATGAAAGCTCCATGGTGAAAGGCTTTCAATGTGTAACTATGAAGTTCGGGTTTCATTTTGAAAGGGATAGGAAGTGATTTGCAGATTTTAAGCAAAGAAGCAGTAGGATCCAATCTGAAATGATTAGTACCTACACAGTCTTAGAGGAATTGCAGCACTGTTTGGCTACAGAGAGAATTCCAAAGGGTATTGTCAATACCTACATGATAGTGAAAGACTGAAAAATGCATTGGCTATTGGTTTCTAATGGGAACAATAAGAATGTTGTGGAAAAGATTTGGGAAAATTGGTAGGACTTGAGGAGTAAATAATGTGGTGTCTATTCTTTATTGAAGAGGTGGTAGAAGCTACAGGTTGTAAATAAAATCACCAGGATGGTAGCCAAAGCCTTTGGGCATAAAGGAAAGGAACAATGAACTAAATTTTGAGAGGACAAAAGATTGAAGATCTCATTGAATTGTGCAGTTATAGCTACGGATAATTTCAGAAGAAAAAAAATGGCAATGACAAATGCTGCAAAGAAGGTCTATGGAATTAGAATTTAGCAGAAGTAATGGGTTACTTTCCAGAAAGTACTCTTAAAAGAGAGGACTTGGTAGGGCCAAATTGCCAGTAGTTGAAGAGAGTGCAAATGGGAGGGAGTGGAGGCAACAAGCTTTGGTTAAGCTAGCAAGACATTTTTCTGGAAGTATGGTAGAGAGAAATGAGGTGAGGTGGTAGCTTGTGAGGAATGGAACTCAGGGAGTCAGAGGAAGTCATTGATTGATTGATTGATTGATTTTAGTGTCAGGAAGACAAGAGTATGTTTTGAAGACCAAAGGGAAGCAACCAATCCAGAAGATATAGGGAAGAGAAAACCACAATATAGAAATAGGTTTTCCAAATCAGCCTATCTGCAAAGCTCGTTGAAAGCTAGTCTTTCTGTAACTCTATTAATACCTTCCCCTTAAATTTTCCCTTCATTTTGCTTTTAGGAGAGCTTTGCTCTCCCTGATGAACACAAAGTACTCCCCAAACATACTTGTCCCTGCTTTTTTTTCCCCTCCGGGTTTCTGTAAATTAGTTGAAACTGGGCTAACAAAGAAACTTCTTTGTCCTTCAGCAAGTCAAGATAAGTAATTTAGCTGCTTGGTTATCTGTCCAAAGAACCTGAAGCACTCCAAACCTAAAAGAGGAAGTTATCTAAGATTTGTTTTCCACTTAGTTGTAGGGGACAATTGTTTGTTACTCTTGGCTGTAACAGGTTTCATTTGGGATTTTATCCATATAGAAAGCTCTGCTAATATTTTCTTAAAGATTTCCAGCACCAGATAGAGAAGCTTTCTAAGTCCTCATAAAACCAGAAAATGAAAAAGGCAGGGATAGGAGGGGAGGGTATGGAGACATAGGGCCTCCTGCCTGGTTAACCTTCCCAGGTCAGCCTCCAAGACAGGCCAACTCCCTTTTGGCTTCTTTTTCTTCCATAAGTCCTAGGGTTTGGCCCATTTTGCTTCTTCTTCCAGTTTCCCTGTCCTGTCTCCCTAACTTCTCATCTAGATTCCTCTCAGGATAGTTTCCTGATATATCCCTAGCTCTGCTTTCTCTAGGAAACAGACAATTAACTTTTAAGTTGTTTAAAGTGCTTCCACTGCTACTAATTCTAACAGAATGATCAGGCAAAGTGAGCCGTAACCAAGAAATAAAGGACAATGGGAAAGTGAAGAAGGAACAGAGGATGAAAAATTCTGAAAAAAATCCAGTCTTCCATGAGCCATGTGGGCTACCTACCTTTCTCTTTACACAGGGCATTAGCAGTAAGCTGGGAAATAGCACCATTATTTTTGCAGCAGCCAAGGCCATCTTATTTTGAGTTGGCATTGGAATATTACATATGAGGCTTAATCTAATACTGAATGTTAGACCAAGTGTTCAATCTGGGGTAAATGTGGAATGACAGTGCTAATAGTCTGATGGATTTTCTCTAGTCTCTCTCTCTCTCTCTCTCTCTCTCTCTCTCTCTTCCTCCCTCCCTCCCTGCTCTCTCTTGCTTGTTCGCGGTCAGTCTCCAGATTATGCTTTAAAAGTATTGATTCAAGAACAAAATGCTGGTGCCAGGGATTTAGCTCATTGGCATAATTGCCTGCCTGCCAAGCACTAGGTCATGAGTTTGATCCCCAGTACCAAAAAAAAAAGAACTAAATGCTGTACATAATCTATATTCATAGGCAGTTCAGAATTCTCACTTTGAGAGAAGCCAAATTCTCTAGTAAATCACTGTTTACCTGGAAATGCTAGATCCCCTCCTGTTGACTGTCAGCCTGGAGCCCAGGATCAACTATTTCCATTGGTGCTCTCACTGGTCTCTTATTGAGTTTATCTTTCTTCCTTCAGCCTTAACTTCACCCTTAGTACTTCTGATGTATCAGCCAATGCAAAACCCTGGAAAATCCCACCACCTACTCTGCCTGCTCTTGTTCCCAGGCTGACAAACACTGTTTGAAGAATGTCCCTCCATAAAGAAAATATTCTCCAGTGTTAGCTAAGCTGTCAGTGCTGCTTGGCAAGCCCTCAAGCCTTTTCTAACAATTGAATTCCTGCCATATCCTCTACAAACATCTTCTTCTGGCCCTTTTCAGTCATCCTCAACTCCATTCCCTTCCCTCTCTAGCTTGACTTTACTTCTTGTTTATTGAAAAAATTCAGCTCATTTTGTACTAAACTTTTCACACTTCCCTCTTTCTTCCTTTCTTACTTACTTAGTTTAACTTAGTTATTATTGATTGATAAGTCCTGAGTCTTTTTCTTTATACGTTTTCCTTTACTCTCTAGTTTGAAGCAAAAAAAAAAAACCTGCCTGTATCTTCAAGGCAAACCATCATTATTCCTTGAATTCAAAATCATGTCTCTTCCGCCCTTCTCTATGCTATGGTATGTGCATATGTGAGCATAACTTATCTCTCTGACTAGAACTGAGAGTCCATCAAAGGCAAGGAAGGCCTATGTTACATTCATCTCAATGTTTCCAATTTACAGCACCTTGGCTGGTGCTTAATAGGCACTCAGTGAATATTTATTGCATTGATGATTTTTGAAAGGATCAGGTAGATTGATTTGAGTTCTTTATCCTTCATACATCTACTTAGTTGGTTAATAAGAGTGCCACTAGGAAATAAGAAAGATGAAGCGAAAGATTAAGAGGATTTAATCTGCTCCAGATTTAGGATTTGTGGTGAAGTTACGTGACATTTTAGCAAAAAATTTGGACATATGATTAGCCCATCTCTTTATAATGAAAAGGGAATAGCGGAAAAATCACTAGACTAGGACCATGAAGATGTGGCTTCGCTGGTATAAGCTGTATGGTCAAGGAAAATTTATTTAACCTCTGAGCCTCAATTAATTTCTCTAGAACATTTAGGATAAGGTTATTGTGATGGAGTCCTGAATGTGAAAAATATTTGAAATCTGAAGCTCTTTTCCAATGCATATTCATAGTTCTTATTCCTAATGCCACTAAAACTCTAGAGATTCTACTTGCCATCTACACTATAGCTGGTGCTACTTTCATGGTTCATTTTTCCTGTTGCATAGAGGTTGATCTTACACTGACATCCAAATACCATGGAGAAAGGATATGTTATCAGAAAACTGGAGTCTTTGTTCTCCAGACCCCTTTTCCCATTTCCTTTTTGGCCTATGTGTTTCTGTGCAGATGGTTTTACTTGTACAGAGGGACTGTTTCATACAGGGAGAGACAGGGAAGGCAGGGGAAGTTGTAAGTCATCCCATCTTAAATTCAAATCCACTGCCGACTAGGAGGTATATGATAGGCTTTGCCACAATGCCAGCCAGCCTTAATACTGGAGCAGAGTCCTGTGACTGTGGGTGTGTGTATCTTCTTATCTACATAGGTATGGATGTGAATGCTCTTCTGGTTCCAAATATATCAAGAATATATTGCATGAGAACAGCACTGAGACTGTGTGAATACATTGCTCTCCCCCTTTCCTTGCCCTTTCTTTTCAGAGCCCACTGGGTTGTCTGGCAAATGTGTCCTTACAGGGAATTTCTTTAACCTTACCTTCTCCTGTTTAAGGAGCAGGGCTTGATTTCTTCCTGTTATCTCCCATTCCCAAAACTTGATGGCATCTCACTGGAGAATTACAGAAGCCAATATTTATCCAAAAGCGATCATCTCATACCAGCTCAGTACTGGAGCAAAGGTCGTATAGTATATCAATGATGGGTAATTTATTATATCATAGAAAAATGCTAAAAGTGTCCTTTCTCTAATGGGACAGATACACTATAGCAAAATTGCTAAAACGTGAATTTCTAGCAAGTCTTGTTTCACTGTGATTTTCATTATGAGTTATGGCTATGTTTTGCTAGAAAAATGAAAAGGAAAAAATTCTCTCTGGGTTCTAATTAAACCATGTATTTAAAAATAAAACATATTTTTAATAGTGTGAGTTTAATCACTTTAAAACTATAATGAGACTCTCGAGCTAGACAATTTGTGCCTGCCTTTCACTACTTTAAATTTTTTGTTGCTTCATTCAGTCATTTTTCTACTGAAATCTTCTGCATGTGAGCCCTTATTTGAAGGTATATTGACTTATAAGCCCAGAAAATGGGATGTATTTTTTAAAATTAGAATGTTCCCCCAAAAAACAAAGCTTTGTTGATAGAATGAATGTGCAGCTCCTTTTTACATACATGTTTAGACTGATGCTCAGAACAACCCAGGAGATAGGTAGAATGAGTTGTATTCCCATTTTGCTGATGAGAAGACAAAGATCTGGAGATTAGTTAGCTTTCTCAAGATCCTACAGCTAGAAAGTGGGAGCAGGCAATTAAACCTGAGTCATATGATTCTTCTTCAAACAGGATAATTTTCTGAGCAGCAAAGGCAACATCAATCTCAGTTTGCTTAAAAGCTTCTTTAAGAGGCCTGGACCACAAATCAATTTCAAGTTGCCATTCTAAATTTTAAGAAAGAAAACAAAACTATAGCAAATTAATTATTCCATGCTTTCCCAACATGTTAGTTTAAATTAATCCCAAATAGAGCTATGTTTACTTTTTCATGCAGTCTGGAAGCTCAATAAACACTGGGCCTTTTTGTATGGGCAGCAAATCCATTCCAAGCAATGTGTGGACTAATTCAACCATGTGTAATACTTCTGTAGATGTTTATTCTGTTCTTATTTTTATTGCTGACTATTGGTCCTATTTACAGTTTCTTAGATTTTTAATTCTATGATTCCCAATTACAGCATAACAAAAAGAAATATTTGTCTATTTTCTGATACAGTTTTATGAATATATTATGGAGAAAAGAGAGATCTGAAAATTCTTCATCATCTTGTTTGCCTCTATCCAGACATTCTTCAGGGGGAAGGGAAAATATGACTTTATTTTTTTATTTTAAAGAGAATAGGACAAAACAAAGCCAAAAAAAAGAACAAAGCAGAGCAGAGTAAAACAATGCAAATAACACAGGATTTCATAAAAAGCAGGAAATCAACAGTGGCTACCATAATGTATCTTGTTTTCTTTGAACTAGTTGTGTTTACCTTCACACACAATAAGTTAATACAAATCATAATAGTATAAAAGTAATCAAAACAAAAGAATGAGAGCCTTAAGGGCTTCCAAGACCAGACACTAAGAAATCAATAATGGCTACAATGTCCATACCTCCGTACATATTGAAATCAAATAATTGAAAACAGAATAAAACCAATCAAAACCAAGAATAAAATCATTATTGGACTTTGAAATAAAATGATAGGAAAACATCAATGGCCACCATGATTTCTTGTTTTCTTCAGTGTAGTTGTTTATATTATATCATACATAACAAAATCGGTTTTTTTAAACCCTCTAGGTATATTTCTAGGCATATAGAAGCCTATACGTGTACATATATCATTTCTGTATTAGAAGGAAAAACAAAACAACAAATACATAACTATAACTAAGAGCCCAAAATAATAACAATGTAGGCTTTCAAAACAAGGAGGTAGGAACATAACAAATTTTGTTATTTTGCATAGTTATCTTCAAAAGTCTTACTTGAATTACCAGATATAATCATGCAAAATTAATCTAATCCTATAGGTGTTAACTATTTTCTTACAAGAACTAGTAGAAGTAATAGTACAATCATTTTAGTAATCTTAAGTTCATGTATGCAAATTTATATCTTATTTCGTTTCTCTTCCTTCCTTTCTCCTTTTCCCTGAGTTATTTTTTTCTCTTTGAGAATTTTCTTACCCTTTCACAATATTTACTGAATATATTATAACTTATTTACTGTTTCAGCTTCTTATACTAGAGAGACAATATGGTATTTACACATATGAGCTTGATTTATTTCACTTATGAGTATGGTCTCAAGTCACTTCCATTTACCTATAAAAGCCTCAGTGTGGTCTATCTTTATAGTGGCATAGTATTACATTGTATAAAAATACCATATCGTTTTTATCCATTCCTCAGTTGATGGGCATTTAGGTTGTTTCCAAGATATAGCTGTTACAAATTATGCTGCTATAAACATGGGTACACATATATCACCATGGTATGATGTTTTCAGTTCTTCTGAGAATATGCTCAGGAGTGGAACGCCTGTGTCAAATGGGACCTCCAATCCCAGCTTTTCAAGGAAACTCGACACTGATTTCCACAGTGGTTGCACCAGTCTATAATCCTACCAACAGTGCAGAAGAGTTCCTTTTTCCCCACAGCCTCTCCAGCATTTGACATTAGTAGTTTTCTTGATCCTGGATATTCTTTCTGGAGTGAGATGGAATCTTCAGTGTTGTTTTAATTTACATTTCTCTAATGACCAATGATGTTGAACATTTTTTCATGTATTTATTTGTCATTTGTGAAAATATGACTTTAGAGACTAAATTCTCCAATATCTGTTCAGTACAACAACAATCAAATTAATATGTTGTAACTGTATTTGCTCTTCTGCCACTAAATTAATATGTGAGCACTGAGCGCTCATAGAACATCAGAGTTTATCTACTAGAGCCTAGTAAACTGTCCATTGCTCACTGACCAAACTAAAGAGGCCATTTTAATTGAAGAACAAGAAGAAATCACTGTATTTTTTCAAGTTTTAGGTATTGCAGTATCTTGAAGTTCATTTTATGACTGAAACTTTGGGGCAACATTTGAGATGAATTTGTCTGGTATCAATCAAATAACAGTATTTGCTATCTAGAGTAGCTCTTCTATGGGTTTGGTTTTACAGTAAGAGAATTATTCAATGCAGAGAAGCAGTGCAGCTCACAAGAGCCAGAAGAATGGGTGTGTGTGTCTTTACAAACAGAACGTGTAGATGCATGTCTTCATGCCTAAGCTGGCTGCTTCAAGCACTGATTATAGCTGAAGAACTAGAAAGGAAACGTGTTTCATTTATGTATTGAGAGGAATCATCTAAAAGCACTTCCTAACTGTTTCAAACTCTGAGGATTTGAAAGGATCATTCTTTGGTAAACACCATCACTGATCTATCTATCATTCATAGATTTATTTAAGCAAAATTATCACTGCTTTTGATAGTAAACTATAGATGATACTAACATTGTCAAGCTGAACTAGAGCTTCTTGGGCCGCAAAATGGATCTGTATATCAGATATGAGTTTTTACTTGTATGTTAGGCATACTCTGCAGCTAGCTGTGTTATTTCTCCTGCCCTACTGTAAACAATATTATTCTACCAGTGTTGTTACTAGGAGAGTGGATGACAGGGCTCCATACATGCTTGTCTCCATTAGTTCAAACAAAAAAAGGCAAAGTTGATTGGGAGGCCCTGATACCAGCTCTGATATTGAGTAGCTATGTGACTTTAGCCTGCTCAATTGACTAACTTGCTTTGCAGCTTAATACAGCCTGCCTCACAGGTGTGTTGTGATCACCCCTAGGAATGACAAATGTTTCCATTCATTGGTTGGAATCATTTTATTCTGTTTTGTTCGATCTTAATATATGTGATCATATGAATAGTTGCTTTGAAGAAAAGACAATATGGCAGCCATTGTTGATTTAATATCATCTTGCTCTGAAGTCCTACCATGCTTTTGTGTTTCTATTACCATTGGTTCTATCATGTTGTATCTTATTGGATTTTAAAGCAAGAGTAGAGGATGGTTTATCTCTTGGGAGGCTGTGGGAACTTTCTAGGAGAGAGAAAAGCGATAAATGGTCAGGTTTGAGTTATATTTTGGAGGTGGAATTGACTGTCTTTGCTAGTGGAGGAGATGTGAGAAATGAGACAAAAGGAGATGTGATGGAACACTCCTGGGTTTCTGATTTGATCACCTTCTTGGATGGTCCCATTGATTAACTCAGGAGAAAGGAGCTCAGCTGAGGAAGGGGTTATGAGATGGCAGTGAGTTCAGTTTGGGTTATGTTGAGTTGGATTTAGATTGTCCAGGTGGAGACATCTGATAAACCGTTGGCTACAAGGATCTGGCACACGCAGGACAGAAATCTGGGCTAATCATTCAGATTTTAGGAGTCATCATCTAGTTGAGGTCCCTTTAAGAAAATGGGTGCACACTGAGAAACTAGTGTCCAGGATAACTGGGCACCATCTCTGAGTAAAAGGACAATTCTATCACAGCTGTGGGTTGCCAGCATACATGCTTTTCCATTCCCAGCCATACATCACTGCCCCAAAGAAGATTCTCTGATCATGTCTGTGTGTCTCCCACCTAAATTTAGGTAAAGGAACATAGTGGCCAATCCTAATTTCTCCACCTTACCATAAATTATGCCTTCAGAGGAAAATGAACTTATACTTTTGTGTCATCTGACAAGTGTTTTACATTCATCAAGGTATTTAAATGCCTACAGTAATCCTACACAAGAGTTATTATTACATCCCAGCCCTTGAGGTTCAGAATGGATGTCAGTTGCCCAAACATATAGCTCTTAAACAACAGGAAGGAGATTCGACTGCAGGTCTGTCTACCTATTAGTGCTAACCCACCTTCTGAAACAGCAGCTGGATTCTTAAGAAGACCTAAGATTTTTAGATGCCATTTCTGCATGTCTGTACTTTATGGAAAACTCTGTTTCTATTACCCCAATGTCTAGATCTGATTAAAAGTGACCTTAAACGCCACATTGACCCTAGCACATTGTAGTCAACAGGAGGCAGCCAGCCTGGGCTGCAGTTGTGGACTTGTAGTCCCTGGCCTTAAACACAACTTGCAACCCTTTCCCTTGAGAATTAGACCCTGATGTGCACGTTTAAAATCCTGAGCAGATGGAGGTAGGAAAGCCTATTGGAGAGATTTGGAGAAGTCCCTTCTGCCTTGTCTGGGTCTGTTTGCCAAAATAAATGATATGTATCAGGGCAGGGCATTGCTCCAAGGCTATTGAAATTCTGCTAGCAGTCCAAACAGTGATGGTGTTTTGGATTAGTTCTGTGAAATGATCAGGGTTAGGAAGAGAGAAATAATGTGTGAGCATCTGGCTTCTGCAGCCGACTGATAGGGACCATCCCGGAGGTAGGTCCGAATGGGTAGCCTCAAGGACCCGCTTTGGAAATCTGCCTCTGGCAAACAGTGTAAGAGCCACTCACTGGTAGCAGACTGTCTGGTTTGAGTTCCCCGCCATTTCTACTATCTGTGCGACCTTCTTGTTCTTTCAGCCTTCTCCCCTATGTATAAAATAAATCTAGGATTGAATGGTCTCTAAGGGCCTTTTCTGCTCGAACATTCTGTGACTTTTCTGACACTGATTTGATTTCTTTTTCTCTGTAGTGGAAGAGGCCCACCCACCCACCTGTTTATCTGTAGTCGCTATGTTCTTACACTGACCTCTGCTGGTGATTATGAAAAGTGTCGCCAACAGAGTCTCCGGAGCAAAAAAATCCGGTTCCCTGACTTACTTCAGTACTGAGCTTCTGGGTACTAAGAAAGAAACCTTTGTACTAGAGAAGAGGAAAATGACCATGTGGCTATAAGCACAAAGTAATCATATATAGACATAACTGACAAAGCATTCCACAAAAGAAATATCTCCTTCATTTTGTTTTACGTAGCCTCCTTATGGTACTCTATACCACAGTATGAAAGGACTTTGGTGGATGAGGAGGTTTTTTGTCTCATATCCTCTAAACGCAGGTTTTAGAAGGCCCTGGCATTATGATGACAAGGCAGTTCAGGACTAGCAGCACCCCTGGAAGCCTCAAGATATTCCGTGTTCCATTCCCTGCTTCTTCCCTGAATCCGGTCTGAGAGGTTTCGAGATGGGCTACTGACGTGGTCACCAGTCTAAACACCTGGACCCAGCCCCCAAACTCCATGTTTCTTTGAGGAGTGCCTTTGTAGATACTCCATTTGGAAAAAGAGTTGATTTTTTAAAAATGCATGAATTCTTTAAGAGACTTATTTTCAGTTTTCTGACTGGAACAGAGACAGTAAATTCAGTGTGCCCACCAAGCCAAAAGAAAGGAAGCAGGCCTTTTCTGGGTGAAGTCAGAGATCCTCTTAAGCCCAAACTTACAATCACCTCATGCCTATGTTTCCTTGCTTATACTTAATACTGAGCTTATGTTTACAAAGGCAAGGGAACAGAGGTTGAATGTGCCACCTTATGTGCCCATGTTGGGCACTGTTCAAGTTCCTCTAGTGGTGTGAGCAGGATGGGAATCAGCCTCACAATCCACCTTCTCAGCCACTGCTCAATGGTTTATCATGCTTTCCTTGTGGGAAAGCTAATTTTCAGGGCTCAGATTTAGGTTAAGCATTCAATGCCCCAACTGAATCTTCTCTCCTAGTAATAATATCACCTCGGCAGGCCCATCTTGTCCCTGTCCTCCCACCAAACAATGTTCTCCTCCTCAGCAGCTGGTCCTTATCTGCCTCCCCTATTCCAGTCTCAGGCACATTTCCCTTGTCTCCTGCTGAGACATACATATTCTCCTGAATGATTCTTGATGACTTTTAGTCATGAATACTGCTTTCCTCCCAGCTGGTTCTCTAGACCTACACAAAGTTCTTCAACTTCCCACCCAGCTCCCTATGCCCACTTCAATTGGGGCTTACTCAGCCCATGATTCCCCCCACCACAGGTCCAGTGTAAATATTCTGCAGACCTTCATGGCCAGCCCTGCCTCTGTATTCTTGCAATGCTTATACTCTGTTCCAGATTTGTGCCATTTGTTATGACTTGAATATAAGTCTTCAAATGTAAGAGCACATTTTTTACTTCTACATTCATTGTCAACACAACGCTTTTTGAAAGTATGTTCTTTTTCTCTTTAGTCTACACGCACACACACAAATACACAGTAAACATAGAGATACACATATATTGATTTTTTGTAAATTACAAGAACATTAAATAATGATTGTTGTAAGCAAAATTCCAACAGTGAGAGATAGCAGTAGAAAAGTCAAATGCTTACCCCTTGCCCCCATCATTCACAGAAGTAAGTCTATTAAATAGTTTGCAGTCTAGCATTATTTGTAAAAGGCATTGTAAGAGTTCTAGGTCTTCACAAACTTTATTCTGCATTGAAAATTATATTCCAAAAGGCAAGCACAACTAGTGCTCACTTGCATCTTTAATATACAACTTTAGCCACTGTATAAGGTATCTGCCCTGTTTTGACCCTTTAAAAAGTCAACCTTGATGTAAATAGTGCAGGGCATGTTTAATGGATTTTTTTCAGAGTTTTTCACAGATTTGTAGGCAATTACAGATAGTCAGAAAAAAGGCCAGGAGGTGCAGATGGGAAGCATTTATGAAAATAGTCTTTCTCTCTCATATGGTGTTGTGTTCTCTGAGAGGTAATGTACATTAGTAATGGTTTCTATTTTTCTGCCAAGAAAATTCAACCCCTACTGGGATTTGTTCTAAATGATAGCCCAGCCTGCCTGTGTTTCACCCACTGAGGTTAATTCTCAGTCTCAGTCTGCTTTAAAATGTCAGCCTGAACTCTCAGACTTAATTGTTACAGACTTTTATATCCAGGGCATTCAAACTCCTCAGGACTCTCCCTCTTACCTCCATAACTGATACTTAAATCAATTTCTCAGGCCCCTTGTATTTTACACATTCAACACTATACAAATGGTGGGGTAAATAGGAAGAAAAAGCAAGCAAACAATTACTGTGTGTACAAATGTGTGTGTGTGTGTGTGTGTGTCTTTCTGTCTGTCTGTGTGTCTGTCTGTGCTCCCTGTATGTTGCCGGATACAGTGATGGAGTTCTGAGATTAGCCAACACAGATTAATTTTGACAAGTTGATAAGCTCATGAGTTCTCCCCTCTCTGACTCCTTGGGACCGTATTCTTCAGGCATAGTCATTTCCAGCCTTCACTGCAAGCACGTGGTTGGCCACTTGGATTTATAAAATGTCACAATGTTCTTTAGAATTCCCCTCTTTTACTATTTTGACAATCTGATGAATGACCTGGCATCAACTTAGAGAGGACAATATTATCCAGCCTGAATAACTAATCTCCTAAGAAGTACAAAGTTGAAGGATCTTGGTGCACATGAATCTTATTAAATGTGCTTATAAAATGTGTTCTATCCAAATAAGCTTAGTGGTCCCTAAAATAGCTTTTCTGATCCATGTCTGGAACTTTGGCATGCCTCACAGTCTCTAAGCCAAAATTATTTAGTAAAGTGGTGACAGTGTTCTTTGTGCATGGGAAAATGGAAAGCATTGATGTTAAATCTTCTATTGGCTAATTATATACTCTTTTGTCCATCTTAGGGGAGACCAGGACCAATTGGAATTCAAGGTCCCACTGGTCATGAAGGACTTGTTGGACCTACTGGTTTATCGGGGCTGAAAGGAGAAAACGGATTACCAGGCCCTCTGGGTCCATATGGCACAAAAGGAGATAAGGTAAGATCACCACAGCTTGATTTTTTTGTAATGCATGCATGCATGTATGAAAGTCAAAAGCTGTTGATTTCAATTCTGCTTATTTATGAAAACAATATTGTTTCTGAATACTTTGGTACTATGCTACCTACTTTGATAGGAGATAATCTCCATTTCTCAAGAGACTTTTCCGACAAGGAAGCTGTAAAATAAATATATTAACTACTTTCCAGATGAGTAGGCTCCCTGTGGTGAGAAGTCATGTGACTTTGAATCGGGCATGACTCAGAACTGTAGTCAGCTAAGCAGTAGATTAAGAATCCAAGAAAAGAGACTAAGAAGCAAGAGGTCAGAGTGTTTGAAAGCAATCTGGGCCAAAAATGTATGGAAAGAGCTCTATACAAGGAAAGTGATAATGTAATGGTGGCTAGCCAGCTGAGTTTAGCAGCTCAGTTTATATTCCTTCCCTATTTCAATCACTTTCTGTTAACCTTATTGGTGAAGGAGAGATTCTAGGATAATGGGGATGACCCATTATCACCCAATCCCTAACACTGGACAGATGGATTTGATAGTAGTAATTAGTAACAGTTTATACTCACAGTTCAGGGAAGGAGGGCACTGCACACATGTAAGGTCACACAGCGGTTGCACTCAGAAACACAGTGAATTAAGAAGCTATGGGAGACATATTTTTTGGTGTCAAAAGGGTAGAGTGCTTCAGGTTCCTGAAGGTAGATGCGATCTGTCTTTGTGAATAATTCAGTGCTCCACAGGGAACTAAAACAGCTATTCAAGGACAAGCAAAAACTATTCCTGTGCCATTTGGTAAGCAGAGTTATTTAGCTAAAAGACCTTATCTGAAGGAGCAGAGAGAAGAGGGAATTTATGGTTAGGCTATTTATAGTCCTCCTAGTTTTCTCCAAATGTCAATGTGATATTGAGTCTTAATTTTAGGACTTACATTATACTGGCAAAGAACTGATCTCACAACATACAGTGCCCAAGGGTAAGAAACAAAACACTTCTTAACAACTTAGGTCTTTCAATTACATAAGCTGATCAAATTTAATGACCACCAACTAGGTATGTCTTACACTCCTATTCCTATTCTTTTTTTAGGGTCCCATGGGAGTTCCTGGCTTTCTTGGCATTGATGGGATCCCGGTGAGTGTATCCTCAGAAGCATTTTTAATATCACTCTCTAGGTTCTTCCTAATAACTCAATCACTTGGCCTTACTGACATCCTATGTCATGCAAGCATGCTTGGGTTCAAGTAGTGAGATATGTGTGGTTTGGTTTGAAGGGCAGTAGTCACATATTTATCCTTAGACTCAGGTACAGGCAACCTAAGTCAAATGGTTGTGAGGTTGAGGACCACATGCACCTATGAAAAACCATTGATATCTTAGCCAAATAAATTAGATTTTATGGATTGAGGGGGCCTTTGATTGTAGATGAGGGACTGGTTCTAAGGTGTAGAAAAATAGCCACATAAAAGAATATAAATATTCATTATACAAAAATTAAGATACACAAAATTAGAAAAATCCTTCAGGATAACTTGTTACATTTTGTTTCAGTACTTTGTTTTCTTCAGCTTTATATCATTTCAGAGTGAATTTCTCTTTAGTTTTTACAAAGTAACCAGTCCAAAGATCACTTAGAGGCAGCCTCTTCCACTCATCCTGTGGACCTCTGCTCTGTTGGAGATAAGTGGGATGTGGAGTTTGTGGACATCTCCTTTTCCCATTTCATCCAGCTTAATTCCTTAGTTTCTCCACTCTAGTACTACCCTGCAAATAAGCCCACTGCTGGAGCTTCCATTGTGACATTTAGCCTGATTTTATTTTATGTAGAGCTTACTATCACTGTTTGGTTCTGTCGTTTGCCACTTCTCTCTATATTTAATCCATAGCCTGAAATGTGTTTCTCTGTAACAGTAGTTTTCTATCTTGTTTAAAGAAGACCACACTCTTGTATGGAAGATCAACATATAGAAGAGAAAAAAGTGCAGCTCATCCATTTGATGGAGACCCTAGAGTCCACCTTTATTCTTATAAAAAAAACTCTAAGAAATTTGAACCTCACAACCATTTGACTTAGGTTGCCTATACCTGAGTCAAAGGATAAATATGTGGCCCTTATGAAAGCACAGTTTGGGAAACCCTAGGCATAAAATCTTTTTTGTGTTATGCTACATAACCATTTAGTATAAAAGAAGAGAGTTCCAATCTATAGATATTTCTTGACCACCTACTATGTGCCAACACTCTACGATGGGGACACAGAAGAAACACAAATTTCTTCCCTCAACGATGTTATCATTTGATCCATTTCTTCCAGAACTTAGTAGTCATTTGTGGATTTGGAGACTAGAAGGCTCCCTTCTATTTGCTACATGTATCAGCAGGTCACCCTTCAGATTTCTACATTGTATTCAACTAAAGTCTGAAAATGCCCAGAAATAGGTTAGTAGGAAAATAAAATGATTAGAGTTGAGTGTCCATTGGTATTTTGGAAGGTTGTGCTCCTATGTTCACATGAATCAGAATCTCCACTGAGAGAGTGACACTTCTGAGAACCAGGGAGAGAGAGAAACTGGCAAACTGGAGGCAGTCTCTGCCATTCGTCCTAACTTCACCAGAGATGAAAGGGGGATTAAGAGTTTGCAATATTAATATCTGACCTCTTGCAGTGTTTTGAAGGGAAGCTATAAGGAAGTACATCTTATGAGATCCTGTGGTTGTTGTCAAATCTACATTTGAATCTCCCACCCCACTCCATATCACGGTCGGGGTGAGCTTCTCTGCCTTCAACTTATAGCCAAGACAGCCCTAGAACTTGAAGAAATTGATCAGTTCTCTTCGGAGCTTCATCCCTTGGGAGAAAAAGTTATAGATCTTTGGACTCTTCCAAATGAGCTTGCTGCTCCCAGAAGACACCCCCATCCCTTTCCCTGTGTTCTGTTAGACACCAAAGTCCTATGAGTAAGGAAAACTCTTGGCAGTGGGCCTGCTTGTTGTCTTACCTTAACTTATTCTTGCCACCAGCTGAGAGAAAAACAATACCTAGAAATTTTGCCTGGCATATTTTAGAGTGGTGGCTAGGATTCCAATAGAAAACAAGCATTGCATCCAAAGACTTTAACTGAATAGGTTTAATGAATAGTACACTTAAAGGCTGTGAGCAGAATTAAGGGAAACAATAGTGGATAGTTCAAAGGTTAAAATATAGAATCATAATACTGGAACACAGTGAAATTTGGAGCTGTGGAGTATCTGTTGTCCAGTAAGGGCTAAGAATATAGAGAAAATTGACTAATACCAAGAAATGTTGGGAAAGACACAAACCCTGAGTGAAATAAATAAACTGTTCTCTTTCTCATGCTCCTGTTTCCGGCCTGTGCTCAAACACAACTGGAAGACAAAGGGAAAAGGAGTCTGATTGGTACTGTCCATAAAGGTCAGTCACCAAGGACACAGATAATGGGAATCATCACAGCAAAGAAGAATAACTTTCCAAATTGGTTATAAAGATGAAGACTAATGAGCTGCATCAGTTTCTACAGTACAACTAAAAATGCTCTCTCGGGTTTGCAGTGACACAGATTATAGGTAGTTTATTGCAAAGACAAATTCTGAAAGTTCCTCTGGATTTAGCATTCCATGAGACCAGTATCCTAGACTTGTACTTTTGCAGTGACAGTCTGTCTAATTCCTACAACTGCAATAACAACAAAAAAAATGAAGTAGAACTCTATGGAGCATTTTATCTGTAAGAATTTTGCAAAAGGTTATTTCGTGTAACACAATAACCCTCTTCATTGATGTGGAATAAATGTCAAGAACTCTAATGATGCCTGAAACCATGCATATAATCTAGGCAACCATAATTTAATGCCTTTTCTATCTTAAAAAAGCACTTATAATGCACTGTGTCATAACTTTTGTAGTTTAAGTTTTTACTGCCAAACTAGCACAAATTTCTTCTTTCTTCACAATTTTAAGGAAGATTTATTCTTACTTTATGTCTTAGTTACTTCCTTGTTACTGGGACACAATACCTGACACCCACAATTTAAAGGAGGAAAGATTTTGTTTTAAATTAATGTTATTGGTACACTGGATATACATAATGATCACATTCATCATAGTGAATTTGTACATGTACATGATATATCTTGAATTTTCTTTTCTTATTCTCATCCATACCTTTTCCTTAAACTCTTCTTCTCATTATTTACCAAAACTTTCTTTCAATTTTTTCCTTAAATACTGTTTCCTTTTTCCCTTTCTTCCAATCCCCTTCTTCCATCCCTTGTTACCCTTCCCATTTGAACATTTTCTACCTATTCCACAATTATTTATCTTCATCCTTCTTTATACTTTCAGGTTCTTACACAAGAGGAATACTATGATATTTAAGTATGTGTGTCAATTTATTTCATTTAAATTATGGTCTCAAGGTACATTTGTTTATGTAATGTCTCAAATTTATCCTTCTTTATGGCAGAATAGTACTACATTGTGTATAAAAAAACATATCTTCTTTATCCATTCATCTGTTGATGGGCATCTAGGCTTTTTCCAAGATTTAGTTATTACAAGTTGTGCTGCTAAAAACATGGGGGTGTGGTATGATGCTATTAGGTATTTTAGGATGACATCAAGAAGGGGAATAGTTGAATAAAATGGGATATCTAATTTTAGTTCTTTGAGGAATGGCCGTGCTGATTTCCATATTGGTTAAACCAATTTACACTACCATCAACAAAGGAGAAGGATTTCTTTTTCTCCACAGCCTTCCCAAAATTTGTTACTAGTTTCTTTATGATAGCTATTGTTTCTGAAGTCAAATGGAATCTCACATTTTTTTGATTTGAATTTCTCAAATTGCCATGGATGTTGAACATTTTTCATATATTCATTTGCTGTTGGTACTTCTTCATCTGAGAAATATTTATTTCAGATGCTCATTTCTAGATTGTGTCTACTTTGTCTGAGGAATAGCTAGTAAATTTTTTCCCATTCTGTGAGTCATCTCATCACTCTGTTTATGGTTTGTTTTGCTGTACAGAAGCTTTTTGATAAAATCTCAGTCTTTCATACTTTGTAATATTTCCTGTACCATCGTGGTTTTGTTCATAAAGTCTTTCCTACACCTATGTCTTCAAGGGGGGAGCTAAAGAGAGAAGAAGGGAAAAGAAAGGAAGGGAGAAGGGAAAATGATGAAAAGAGAAAGAAAAATGGAAACAAAGCCTTTGCACCTAAGGAGGAATTTAAGGGAGAAAAGGGAAATAGGAAAAAAAGAATTAAATTATATCATGTACAATACAGATTCCTTATAATGGATGCAATCATTATGTATACCTAAAATGTGCCAATAAACTTAATTTTAAAAATAGATTCCACTTATTCTATCTTCCAGAATATTTAAAGTTTCTCTTTTAATATTTAGATATTTGATACATTTTGGTTTTAACTTACTGCATTGTGTGAGATATGGGTCTAGATTTAATTCTCGCTCTGTGGAAAATCAGGTTTCCCAAAACCTTTTCTTTTTTTAATTTAAAAAATAAGCAAGATAAAAAGGGTAGAAACGATACAGAATTTCAAAAAAAATTAAGAAATCATTAGTTGATATATTAAATATTGTTATCTTAAAAGTACTTGTTCAATTTACAAAATCAAAGCATAAAAATTAACAGATAATCAAATGATGATGATAGCACAAACTATTCTGTTTGATGGATTATCAAAAACTTAGTAGTATAGCTCCAGTACCATTTCTTAAAGAGGTTAACATTCTTTCAGTAAGGTGGCTGAATGGGTTTGGAGTTGTTTCTGCATCTTCTCGTCTGTTCCACTGATCCTTAGGTCTAATGTTTTTGCCAGTACCATGTTGTTTTATCACAGTCACTTGTAGTATATTTTCAAGTCAGAGATTGTGATGCTCCCTACCTTGCCTTTGTAGCCCAGAATTGGTTGTGGTATTCTAGGTGTCCTCTAGTTCCAAATGAATTTTAGGAATATTTTCTGTATTTCTGTGAGGTATGCTATTGGTGTTTTGACTGAGATTGCATTCAATCTGTATATCAATTTTGGAAGTATGAATATTTTTGCAATATTTTTTCTGCTTATACAAGTAAAGAAGATGTCTTTCCATTGTTTGATGTCCTCTTTGATCTCCTTTTTCAGAGTACTATAGTTTTCAATGTAAAGGTCTTGTACTTCCTTTATTAGATTGATTCCTAAGTGTTTCATTTTTCTTGATGTTATTTTGAAAGAGGTTCTTTCCCTAATTTCTTTCATAGTGAGTTTTTTATTTGTGTACAGGAGTGCTATTGATTTTTGAGTGATGGCTTTTTATCCCACTATGCTACTGAATTTGGTTGTTACATCTAGAAGTCTTGGTGAAGTTTTGGGGGTCTTCTTTGTAGTGCATGATGTCATCCTCAAATAATGATAATTTAATCTCTCACCTTCCAATCCTTGTTCCTTTTATTTCTTTTTCTTGTCTTAAGTGCTCTGGCTAATGTTTCCAGAACAATGTTGAATAGGAGTGGTAACAGCAGGCATCCTTGTCTTGTTCCTGATTTTAGAATAAAAGTTTTCAATTTCTGACCATTTAATATGATGTTGGCTGTTGATTCGCCATAGATGGCTATTATCATGTTGGAACAAAGACAATTTATTCCAATTTTATATAGGGTTTTTGTCATAAATGGGTGTTGGACTTTGTTAAAAGCTTTTTTTTTACATCTATTGAGGGGATTATGTGGTTTTTCTCCTCAGTCCTGTTAATGTGGTATATTTCATTTATTAATTTGCAAATTTTGCACTATCCCTGCATGCCTGGGAATCTTATTTGGTTATGGTGTAATTTTCTTGATGATTTACTGCATTCTGTTTGCTTGTAACTTATTGAGGTTTTATCATCTATGTTCATGAAAGAAGTTGGCCTGTAGTTCTCATTTTTGGTTGAATTGTTCTCTGGTTTTGGAATCAAGGTAATTCTTGCTCTGAGGAATGATTTTGGAAGTATTGTATCCCTTTCAATTTATTTAAAGAATTTGAGGAGTAGTGGCATTAGTTCTTCACTAAAGTTCTTGTAGAATTTAGCAGAGTTTCTTTCAGGACCTGAGCTGGTCCTTGTTGGGAGTTTTTAAATTTTACTTCTTCAATTTCATTGGCTGATATTGGGTTATTTTAAAACTTTATATCTTCCTGATTTAGCTTTGGTAGTTCATATGTACCTAAGAATCTGCCCATTTCTTCTGTGTTTTTCAAAATATTAGAGTATAGGTTCTTGAAATAGGTATTGATGGCATGAATTTCTGCAGGATCTGTTAAAATTTCATCCTTTTTATTTCTAATTGCATGGATTTGAGTCTTTTATTTCTTATTTTGATAAAGTTGACTAAGGGCTTGTCTATTTTATCTAACCTTTCAAAGAAATAATTCTTAGATTTATTGATACTTTATATTGTTTTCTTAGTTTCAGTTGCATTAATTTATCCTCTGATATTTATAATTTCTTCTCATGCATGCACTTTGGGTTAAACTTGTTCTTCTTTTTCTAGAAACATGAGGCTCAAAATTAGATTACTTGTCAGAGCTCACTCTGTTTTTCTGATGTTTGAATTCACGCTATAAATTTCTCTCATAGGACTGCATTCATTGCATTCTCTAAGTTCCAATATTTTGTATGGGCATTATCATTTATTCATAGAAACTGCCTAATTTCTTCTTTAATTTCATCTGTGAACCCCTGGTTGTTCTTGAGGGTGTTAATTTCTGTGTTTATGCAGTTTCTGGTTTATTTTTCCATTGATTTATAATTTCATCACACTATGATCTGATAATATGTGTGGAATAATTTCAATCACTTTGCATTTACTTAAGCATGTTCTATGATCTAGTATATGGTCTAAACTAGAGAAAGTCTCATGTGAAGCTGAGAAAAGAAGAATATAAATTCTGTTGTTGTGGGGTGAAACATTCTCTAAATATCTAGTAAGTCCATTTGTTCAAAAGTTTAATTCAGCTTTGATATTTCTTTGTTGATTTTTTTGTCTAGTTGGCCTATCTATCTGTGACAGTGGGGTAATGAGGTCGCCCTAACAACTATGCTAGAGCTTATTTCATTTTTCATATACATTGTTTGTTTTATACAGTGAGTGCATTGATATTTGATATATATATATATTTATCTCTTCCTCTTGGTTTGTTCCCTTAAAAAGTACATAGTAATAATCTTTGTCTCTTCTGATCAGTCAACTTGAAATTTACTTTGTTTGCAATTAGACATATTTTATATATATATATATATATGTGTGTGTGTGTGTGTGTGTGTGTGTGTGTGTTATCTCTTCCTCTTGATTTGTTCCTTTAACAATTACATAGTAATGGTCTTTCTCTTTTGATCAGTCAACTTGAAATTTACTTTGCTTGCAATTAGACAATCTACTTTGTCTACTGATTTTTTTCTGTGTTCTTGTTGCATGAAGTATGCTTTTCCACCCTTCAAGTTTCAGCCTATGAATTTCTTTTTGAGTTAAGTTTATTTTTAGTATGCATCACGATCCATTCTTCCAATTTGTTTCTTTAGATTGGTGAATTGAAACCATTTATATTGATGTTTGTGACTAATACAAATTGACTTGTCCATGTCATATTATTTTCTTGATATTTGGTTCCCTTACTTTGCTTTCTGTTTAATTGTTGGACTTGCCTGATAGATTCATTCCATTGTAATTCATGAACTTGTTTTCTTTGTTGTCTTTTTCTAGAATATCCTTCAGAACATTTTGGAGTGCTCTTATGGTCATGAATTTCTTTAGGTGTTCTTTATCATGGCAGTATATTATTTCTCTATCAATTTTGAAAGAGTGGATTGGAGATTGCTTTCTTGTTTTTAATTTTTTTTATTTAAAGAGAAAAAACATGTAAAGGGTAGAGATAATACAGAATTTCAAAAAAATGATAAACAGTAAGAAATCACTAATTGTATTTCAAAAAAAAGACAAACAGTGAGAAATAACTAATTGTATTGTCCTCTTAGAAATAGTTGTTCAAGATACAAAAATAAGGCATACAAAGTAGATATTCAAACAGTGAGACTGTAAATAGCTATGCATACATGAGTCTCTACATGTATTTCTATCCTTTCTAGATTAGAGGGAAAAACAAAACATAGCAAGACAAAATGAAACAAATTACTATAAAAACATGAAACTAAAAAGTCAAATAAAACCACAGTACAAGGTGATCTACAATGATTACTGTATTCTTATTATCTTCAATAGAGTTGTCTATATCATCAGGCATAATTTAATATAGCTGTATAATTGAATATAGCAGTGCATAACAATATTAGTAAAAATAAAACATTGTAGACAGTATAAAACTTCAAACGCAGGTAATAATCAAACTAGAGTGGATATTTTAGTGAATCTTGTCATTTTCAGTGCAGTTGCCTATACTCTAAAACTTGATGCTATCAATCATAACAGCTTTGAATAAAATCTATGAATAGATCTAACAAACCAGATTCTATTACAATCAGTCATGGTAAAACAGTGTAGGTTATACAAAGCTTTAGATTAAGTTAATAGGAAATTAAGGATGATTACTGTACTATATCCTGTTATTTTGGGGATAACTGTCTGTGCCCTCAAATCTAGTACAGGTAGAATGACTGGAACAGAATATAATACATCTAAGCAGAGTGGTATGAGTAATATGGGTTTTAAATCCTGGTACACTATTAACAATATAGTGTATCAAGGCCATCTATGTTAGAGATTCTAGCCATCATTCTCTGCCTCATTTCTGCTATGCTATTGTTCTGCTACATTTCGCCTTCATTCTACTGCCTGCCTCACTCAATGAGGCCTTTCTGCCACTGATCCAAAAATCCTGGTATTTTTTTCTCTCTCTATAATGTCCTTCAGTATTCTCTGTAGGGTTGGATTGGTGGTCATAAATGCCCCCAGTTCCTCTTTGTCATGGAAGCATGTTGTTTCTCCATTAATTTCTAGTGACAGCTTGCAGGGTACATCAATCTGGGCTGGAGATTATTTTCTTTTAGGGCTTGGAATACTTTGCTCCAAGCTCTTCTTGATCTGATAGTCTGTGTCGAGAAGTCAGCAGTGATTCTGATGGGCTTACCTTTATAGGTAATCTGTTTCTTTTCTCTGATGGATTTTAATATTCTGTTTTTACATTGAATTTCTGGTTTCTTGATTATTATATGTCTGGGTGTAGATCTGTTTTGGCTGTAGTTGGCTGGAGTTCTGTATGCCTCACATAACTGAATGTCATTTTCTTTTCCCATGCTAGGGAAGTTTTCCTTAATTATTTCCATGAATACCATTTGTAAATCACCCATTTGTATTCCTGCTTCTTCGTTCACATTTCTTATTCTTAAATTCTAGATTCTCTTGTCGTCTTCTAGCCTTTGCATTGTTACTGCCTGTTTCCTTGCTATTTTTGAGATCTTTCCTTTCATGATCACACATTGCAAACTTGTCTTCAAGTTTTGATAGTCTGCCCTTCATTTTTTTTAAGGAGTTTTGCCAGATTTCAATGGAGTTTTGAATTTCCTGGTAATCTCTTTGAATCTGCTTCATGTATTCTATATTTTCTTTATATTCTTTTTTGAATGTTTCTCTCCTTTTTTTGTGTTCCTCCCTTCTTCCATCTATGTCTTCCTGAGAGATGCTTAGCATTTCTTTTAGTAGTCTATTCATATCTTTCTTTACCTGATTTAATGTTTCAGTTTTGAGCTCATCTACAAAGGTCCCAAGGTCTCTTAAAGTTTATTGAAGCCATGTCTGATGTTGCATATTTACTGCCCTCATTCTCCCTTGTTTTTCCCTCTCCTGGATCAGTGCTCTCAGGGTTCTTGGCTGGGGGGCCTCCTCTTGCCTCTCTCTCATGTCATGGTCCCGGCTTCCTCCACAGAGGTGTACAGTGGAGGTCCCAGCCCCCTTCCCTGTTGGCCACCGTTCCTCTGAAGCACACTGGTGAGGGACCTCCGCCCTGCCCTCTCCTGCCTGCTCTTGTCACTCAGGTGTAAGCAGGAGCTGCTTATGCCGGCCCCTCCCCACTGGGCCAGCCAAACTTCAGGGGCCTTCATCAGGTTAGTGCCTGCTAGGCATAGGGAATCAATTTGGGACAGCTCATTGTGTCCCGGCCAGGGTGCTGACCCAGTCCCAGCAAATCCCACAAATCTGCTCTGGGGAGGGAGCAACCAACTGAAGTCATTGTCACTCCCAGTTCAGCCTCCTCCATTTGGTCCTGCCCTTCCTGTGGGGTGGTCTCATTCCCAACACTGACCATGGATTAATGAAGGTCCTTTTGCTGGCTCTACTCTCCATTGGGTGCACCAACCCCCAACTTCAGCACGGTTGTGGCTCCTGTCAGTGACGGTGAGAAAGAGTTTGGGTGGCTCTGCTGGCCGGCACAAATTTGCAAATTCAGGCCAGCACAAACTTGGCAGATCAAAGTGAAAATGCCTTGTCCAGTAATTTTAGTTGTTCCAATTGTAGCCCCAAGACTGCGTGTTTGAAGAGCTTTTTTACGTTTTAATTTCTTCCTGTGTCAAGAGGATCCATCTCCCTCTGTCTAGGTCTCTTCAGGATGTTTTATTCTGGCATATGAGTTGTTTCTCCTGGTTGGCTTTGTATTTTGTTGCTCACTGATCGGCCATCTTTAGCTCCTCTGATTGCTTTCTTTTAGGGCTTGAAATACTGCACTACAAGCTCTCCTTAATTTAAGAGTTTGTGCTGAGAAGTCCGCTGTGATTCTGATAGGCTTTGTTTTATAGGTGTTTTGTTGTTGTTGTTGTTTTGGTTTCTCTAACAGCTTTTAATATTCTTTTCTTGTGTTGAATTTCTGGAAACTTGACTATTATATTTTTTGCTGTAGTATTTTCTGATCATGGATAATTTGATTTCTATATAGCTAATTGAAGTATTTTGTGCCTCACTTATCTGATGTCAACTCCTTTTTCCAAGCTTGGGACATTTTCCACCATTATTTCTGTAAACAAGTTTTTTGTGTCCTTTGTGCCATCTTCTGATTTTTTTCTTGATTCCAATCAATATTAAGTTATTCTTCTTTGTATCATCTACCCGCTGTTGACTTAGTTTTTCATGATCCCTTACTTTTTTTAAGAAAACCATCATTTGATGATCACTAACCTTAAACCTGTCTTCTAGATATAATTTTCTGCTCTCATATTGGTTGATTCTGCTGCATATACTTTCAATAGAATTTTTAATGTCTTTGATATCTGAATCTTTCACAGAATCCATTTATTTCTATGTTGTGCATTCATGGTTTCCATTATTTTCCTAAATTCCTCTATTTTTCATCTTTATCTACTCTACATTCACTTTGTCCTTCATTATGGTCATCATTTCCTTGTTTCCCTGTGAAATTATTTGTTTTATTTTTTTCTAGAGACCAATTCATCTGCTTTGTTAATTTCTCTACTACCTCTTGAGAAAGTTCACTTGGGTGGCTTTTGATTTCTTCCACCTGAATGGCTCCTGGATTTACTTGGGCAAGCTGGAGGTCTTGGGTTGACTCTTGCTTCCCTATCTTCTTATTTTTTAACATTTGTTTTCTTCATCAATGCTTCTAAATTGGTAGTTAGTTTTGTTACTGGAATCATAACCTCCTTAGGAAATACTTACTTTTTAGAGTTGTCTTCTAGACAGAGATGTAGCTGGCTTTTGGTTTTTGAGTGTGTCCCAAGATCCTGTTTCTTCAATTTATTAGAAATGAGAAGTTACTGCCTATTTGTCTTAATACCCAGGTTTTTGGACTATGCTGTTGTTTATGATGCTCAGATAATATTGGTATTGTTGTATAAGGAATAATAACTGATCACAATTACTATGTCACCTTGGCTAAATTAGGACAATCAGTAGTAATGATAACATTGTGCATCATCTAGAAAATTACAAGTTGTTATACCTGTTAATTCACAATCTTTAGCCATGGGTACAAGATTTATATTTATATAACAAAATATAAAACAAATCATAAAGTTATATGCAACAAATATTCCTCAATAGAGACATTTTACTCTCTAGGGAGAAAATTTGAAAAGGTTAGGAGGAAAAATATAGAGAAGTAAATGAATAGAAAGGGATTAAAAGCAAGGGTGAAGGATAGAGGAAGATTCTGCAAGCTTTGAGAAACTGGTAAAAAAAAAGTGGAGAGAAAGAAGGAAAAAAAACAAAAACCAAACTAACAACAAAAAAACAATGTTTACACTCATATAAAACAAAATCAAGAATAAAGAAAAAAGATTTCCCTATGATTTTAAGCCTGTGATTATCTTCTGAGTTCTTCAGTTTTGTGGTAGCTTCCTATTCAGTGTGTGTCTCCACATTCACTGGTAGACAAAAGAGGCAGACAGAACCCAGGTCCATGCTGGATGATCCCAGCAAGCCTGTAGAATTAGCAGTGCCAGTTTTTGGTGTTATCAACTCCACAGAAGTTTGGTCTGATGCTGACCATTGATAGTGGAGATGGGGCCTGAGTCGTTTAGCCTATGGCACTCTGGATGTACATCTTTCTGGCCTGACTTTATTTAGCTCCCTAATCCTGGGTGTATCAAACAGTTTTGCTTCATCCGGTTACTATGAGTCCTGATATGAAGTCACTGCATGGCTACTCCAAGCCCCAAGTTCAGTTGGCCACTCCCTAAAATGGTACCTGCCCAAGAACTCTCTCCAGGGAATGCTTAGACTGGAGTCACCACCAGCTGTTGTAGCTCACAGCATCCACTGCTTAGTTCCAATGATGTGTTTCTCCCTAGAGCCCTCTGGAGTCACCTGCCTTCACTGTATTCTGTAGATTTGAGACTCCTTTCTCACATCATGATCCAATTGTCAGGAAAAAGTGCAGTTTGCCACCTCTGTTTTTGCACTGAGGTCTGTCTCTTCTTTCCCTGTGGGCTCCAATAATCCCTTCAGATCTTTTCTGGGTTCTAGGGATCCACCTCCCTCTTTGTTTACTTCTCAAAGTTATATTCAAGTAGATGTATTCAGAATCTACTTGTATATTGTATGTTATGAATCCATCTACTTGAATATAATAACTTTATATAATATATAATACATAATATATAAAGGTATATAAAGTTATTATATTCAAGTATATGGATTCTAAATCTCAGAAAGTCTGATTTACTGTTATTTACCACCCTGCTATCTTTCTGAAAATCTCCAGGAAATACTAATTTTGGGTCACAGCTTTAGAAGCTTCAGTTCACAGTCAGCTGGCTCCAAGGCAGAGTGGCATGCCAGAGGGACATGGCAGATGTGAAACAGTACATGGTAGGGCAGCAGGAAGCAGAGAGGAATAAAGGGAGAAGAGAGAGAGAGAGAGAGAGAGAGAGACAGAGACAGAGACAGAGACAGAGACAGAGACAGAGTATTTTAGGCCACATCCCTCAGTGATTCACCTCCTTCAACCAGGCTTCACCTGTCAGCATTACATTTAGCTATAAACTCATGAGTGCACTAAACCACTGATGGGTACTATGATCCCATGATGCAATTACTTCCAAAAAGCTTCACCTATGAGCACATAAAGCTTTGGGGAGACATTTAGATATAAATGATGACAGCACAGATATTATCAACCACAGCATGTGATATTTTTTCTTTCTATGTTAACTAGAGAATGTTCATCTTTTCACTTGCAGAAAGCATTTCAAAGCCTCTCTTTGGTATATCTGAAATGCCAGCATCATTATTCATTTGCTCTAAGATCATTATCAAATAAAATAAAGATTATTAGAAAACAAGCAGTGTGATATCACTGTGAGAATTGATCTGCTAAGTGAGATTGTTACTAAATAACTAATGGGTGGGTATGTTGGACAGAGGAAGATTACATTTTGAGTGGTACCAAGTGGAGTAGTATATGATATTTATTTATTTATTGGTACTGGGGATTGAAATCATGACCTCTCGCTTGCCAGGCAGGCCCTTATGCCACTGAGCTAAATCCCCAGCCCATGATGTTCAATTTAAAACTTGTGAATTGTTTATTTATGTGGATAAGAAAGGACTACAAGTGTTTTGAAAAATTAATTTTTGAATATATGACACATTTCTTTCAAGTCATCAAATATATACTTTACTTTTGAAAGTGTTAGGGAGAATTAAAAATCTACCTTTCATTGATCCACCCAAACTTCTGATATTTCAGGTTGTTTCTTTGCTCAATGCCTGACACACAGTTAGCTTTTGATAAATTTAAAAAGTTGTATTCTTTACAAAAAGGGAGGCCTATTTACAAAGAACCCCAACTTTGGTTATATATATATATATATATATATATATATATATATAGAGAGAGAGAGAGAGAGAGAGAGAGAGAGAGAGAGAATTTATTGAATAAGCTGTATGAAAATACTTATTCCCAGCAAAACAAATGCCTCAGTATTGAGTATGGAAAAGAGGAGATAACAGTTTTATAACACAGGCGTTAATACAACATGTGATTGTGATAAACTGAGATTGAAAGTGTGATTCATGCAGGGCTTGCTTATTTTTGACCAAGAAGCTTTCAGGATAGGGGTTGTGTGGAGACTACTTTATGCTCTCCTGACCAAAATCTAGCATCAGTTCCCATGCAAAGTTTTCACCACAGAAAGTCATGCCAGACACCCCTTGACTGTACAGTCTAGGGAATCCCACACCGAGCGTGACTCAATGTTGGTATTAGTTCATCCAGTAGACAGCTGAGCTTTATTTTAGCACATCTGTGTTCCTAGGAAATGTAAAGTTATAGTATCCAGTATATCCGTTCTCTTTGTGCTTACTCCCTTAGGTTACAGCTTGGGCCCTATTAAGGTATAAATCTGTTGTGGAGGGATATCTTACAACTGTGATTAGAGACATAATTGAGTATAAAAGGAAAACTATGAGAGTATCTATGATGGAGTTAAAGGAGGAGACACTAAGACAGCTAAGCAGCATATTTTACTTTTCTCATTGTGGAGTTTTTTCAATTAAATGACAGTTCTATGGCTGACTTCATCCTTTCTTCTCTATTTGAACAGGGTTACCCTGGACAACCAGGCCCCAGAGGTCCACCTGGCTTGGATGGTTATAATGGAACTAAAGGAGCTGTTGGATTTCCAGGCGCTGATGGCTATCCTGGGATTTTTGGACCACCTGTATGTTGCCAAATCTTTGAATATTAACTTAAATGGTGTTGTTTTCCTCTAAATGTGCCTCCTTTCTGTGTCTCTGGAAACATTATTAAGCTTCTCAAGCCCCTTGCCCAACACAGGAATCTGTGCCCATAGCACCGTAACAGTAAATGTCTAAAGAATACCAATTAGAGGGGGAAGTACACTACTTTGAGTTGCTTTTTTAAAATCCTGCTTTGGGAATTGGCAATACTGTTAAAAGAATGTAGTATATTTCAGAGCAAAACATACACTTGGGCTATTTAACAGTGCCCTACATCAGATGATATTGGAAAATACTGAAAAGGTGCATATGGAATCAGAAACACTTAACAAGAACCAAAAGTGTGACAAGATTGTTTTGTACAAGTGGTTCTTAACCAGAAGAGATTTTGTTCTTCATGGTACATTTGGCAATCTTCATTGACATCACTAGCTATCACAACTGGGGATATGCTACTGTGACAGGATGCTACCTTCCCCTTCATACACACATGTATACAACATCCAAGAATCATTTAGCCCAGTGTTGTTGAGTTTGAAAAATATTACAGTTAGAGTTTGCCTCTCATTATAACCTCGATTATAAGGTTGATGAGATATTTATTAGTTGCCAGTGTCATCACTTTGATTTCATTCCATTCATCTAGATCAGGTCAGCTATTTGGGTCTAAAGTATTTTCACTAGCCTATAGTAGATCTTATATCCTTGCAAGGCTGATTTTATTTTTTTATTTATTTAAAGAAAAAAAAGAAAAAACAAAACAGAAAAAGGGGTAGAATACAGAATTTCAAAGAAAAATATTAACATTAAGAAATTGCTAGTCGATAAGTTACATGTCCTCTTAGAAATAGTTGTTCAGGGGCCAAGGATTTAGCTCAGCAGCATAAGCACCTGCCTGGCAAGCATGACTTCATAAATTCAATCCCCAGTACCCACCCAAAAATATACAGTTGTTCAAGTTACAAAATCACAGCATAAAAAGTGGACACTCAGACATTGACAGTGCAGACCATTCTGTTCAATGATCTAATGGAAACTTAACAATACGGTATAAGGCTGATTTTATAAGCATTTGGAAAGAGAAAAATAACACATTTCAAGCCCATAGTTAACCTCATTTGAAATAATCTGAATTACTAAGGGTTCTGATGTGAGATCTTTAATTAGAAATTTCAGCATCCATTAAACAGATTTCACAGCTACATGAATTAATTGGTATTTCCCTGGAATAGCAGCCCCATTGCCTTCAGTAACCAGGTTGTGAGTGTGGGTGTACATATGAGAAAGTGAGATACCCAAATAGGCAAAACACAAGCTCCAGACTTGTGTAAAGGACCATGACATCTAAAGACTAAACCAGTATACAGAACAGGGGGAAGGGATATTGAGAAAGTTACAGTCTTAACATGGAATCATTAGTGTGAGTCACAAAGCTATTCAAACACTGTCATGGCAACAAGCCAGAGAGTAAAATACTTCCCTCTGTGACAAGAATGGGATACAGAAAGCCAAGGGAATGCAACCTCTAAAAGGAGAAGAGTTATCTTGAGGTAATTAAAATCCCCTTGACAAAGGACAAGAGTAGAAACCTACAGCACAGCATCTACTGACAAGCATGAGGTTCTCAGTTAGATTCCTGGCACCAAAAAAAAAAAAATAGAAACCTAATCCTATCCTTAAACTTCATATTAGGCCTAAATAGGAACTTTAGCATGTATTTTATTAAGCTGAACCTTACCCTCTGCTGAATTCCCCGGGCTCTATTCAGTCAGATTCTTTAAAGCTTCTTTGAAAATAATGGTAACTGAAACAACAAGGGGAATGGGCGACCTTAGGAAAAAAAAAATTAGTGTATGCTTTTGGGAACATGTTGTTCTTTTATTGCACCAGTTATCCTTATACTCATGAAATCCATCCTTCAAACAACCGTTTGGTTCCCCAACTTTAGCCCTATCCTCATTATAACCTGTCTTCCCCTTAGACTAGATGTACAAACATTGGGTTTCCCCAAATGACAAACTGTAACAAATATTTGGCAGCATCTGCCACTGAGATAGTGAAAGATGTCTAATTTAAAGATGGGATTGTGTATTTTGCTTTCCATGTTAATAATGAGACAATAAGATACACCAGCTTCTTACATAGGTGTTGAAGCTAAACTTGTGTAATAGAAGTGCAGATGAAGGTAGTTTCATAGGTATATCTTAGACATGGTCCCTATAAACTGACCCACAAAGGGGACTTTGCCTTCCTGTTAACAGTTTGTACAACTTAAAGGTATTTTTAAAAGAAAATGTAAAGAACCAGGCATGGTGCTGCATGCCTGTTATCTTAACTCTCTGGAGGCTGAAGAGAAAATATTGCCATGAGTTTAAGGCCAGTTAGGGCTACAATGTGAGTTCAAGTTTGGTCTGAACTACAAAACAAGACCTTGTCTAAAAAAACAAACAAAAAAGTTTGGAAAATATAGGACATATTCTATATATGACCTATAAAACCTAAATTATTTAATGTTTGAATCTTTGCAGGAAAATAAATTGTTCATCTTTGTCTTACACAAAGGCATGGTCAGTGACTCACACCTATGAGAGATACAGCAGTAAAATCTATGCTTATGAATTGCATACATTTTCTTAGACCAATGCTCTGAATAGATTTGAAATCTTCTACTTTTTAATTCCTCTACAGACTTGAGTTGAGGGTGAAGGAACAAAGATGCGCTTTGCCCTTTAAAACAGATGGTCTTGCCTTAGAATAAGCCATATAATTTCAAGTTTTTGTTCCATTCTCCATTTGATCTGATCGTAATTCTAACAAAATATATGCATATCTTCAGAAGTTTATCTTATTATTTTACTTAGGGGCTTCCTGGTCTGAAAGGTTCAAAAGGTGAACCCATTGTTTCCCATGACAATTTCACAGGAATGAAGGTAAGAGCTTTTAAATCAGACAGTTGAGTAGGCTGTAAGTGGAGTTCCCCCAGATTGTGGCCCACACCCAGTGCAAACATTTCCAGAACTAGCATCTGTGTCTCTAAGGAGCAAACTAAGCTGGAATTAAAAGGAGCTACAACTATTTGTGGTGTAAATATTGACAGAAACATTTGCAAATATTCTGGCAAAGAAATCTTCTTTGTAGTGTCTAGACTAAAAATTAACAGAAATAAGCATACAATTTGCATGAGTCTTTGTTATCGCTTGTGTCTAGGTGTCCTCCTGAAGCCTCATGAGGCCATAGGCAGGACTTTTCACAGATGATTAGATGGAGAGTACATGATGCTGGGATTAAGAGTGTGTGATTACTAAATTAGACCACTGTATAGTTTAACATAACTCTGGGAGTGGATAATATATGTAGTGATATCAAGGATGTGAGGCTGGGATTGATTCATGGTACCATGCTAGGATTAAAGGTGCCCCACGCTGGACATGAGTGTTACTCACCCTAAGGGTGAGTATGAAATATAAGGAACAGAAACAGGACTGCTGTCATCACTTGCTGCTTGCTACTTTGCTGCCTTCTGCCAGCAATGAACTGCTCCTCTTCTACCAATCTCCTTTGCCATGTGGCACCCTGCTTTAGAGCCAGCTATTATGGACTGAAACCTCTACAAAATGTAAGCTAAATAAACATTTCTTTCCCTATTTTTGGGTGTCAGGTATTTCATCTCAGCAATGAGAAAAAAGTAACTGAGATAAGTATTATTTTCTTTGACAAGCTAAGATATTTCCTAGAGGAAGACACTTTTGTCTACTCTGGAATCCTTAATGTTTGTACATCTTGGATCCAAACCATGTATGTCTCTGCCACTCAGTATGGCCACCAGTGCAAGATCATGACCTTACATTTTTTTCCTTGCACACTAGCCTATCACCCTAACTGGGTTTTTGGATGTCTGCATATACATATCCTGCAGATGCCTTGAACTTTCATTTGTTATCTAGAACCTTCTATGTTCTTATTACTATACTCTTGATGTATGCTTCCTGACATCCTGTTGGGGCCTCAGTAAACCCTAGCTCCAAATGGAGCCACTGCAAAATAGGAGAGAAGCACATCAATTATCAAATGGAAATATATATGCCCAACCTCTGAGAGGAAAGTACAGTTTTCAGTCTTACGTCCATGCACAGAACCAGGGGACTGGAGACATAGACTCTCAAATTGACAGAGTGCTGTGTATCAGCTACTCAGCTTCTCCAGAACAAAGCGTCAAGAGTATGGAATATAGCATCCTGGAAAGAATCCAAAAGGCATTCAAGGCGCATTAGAACCATGAGGGAGGCCTTTTGAGGGTCATGGAGAGGAGAACAAAAAACCAGCCACTTCCTCTGAGTCAGCCCCATGTATGGGCCACAGGAAAGAGAACCAGATGCCATCCTCTTCATGTTAATCAGAGCCATGCATAGACCACAGGGAAGAGAATAAGAAGCCAGCCACTTCCTATGGGTTAGCACTATTTTCAGGCTGTGGGGAGGAGAACAAGAAGCCAGCCACTTCTTGTGAGTCAGCGCCATTCACAAGCCAAAGTGAAGGGGTGGGGAACCAGATGCCAGCCCATTCCAGCATATGGGCTGGGAGGCAAGAAGAGCCAAGTTCCCCCACACACTCCTGCAAGCGACCTGCTGATCTGGAGAAACACGGGCTCAGATCATAGCTATTGAAGTAAAATACAACTTCATGCTTGGAGCATTTAGTGTTTCATTGACTTTGCAAGCCTAATGACAGTAATCTGATCACTTATGTAGAAAATAACAATATGCAGTGTAGCATCTATGGGAGATCTCCTTCTGAAGGTGGTAGCCATTAATAATTCTCTATTATCTTGTTTTAAATTCCTGTATCAGTTTAATTGTTTTGTTTGGTTTGGTTTTATTCTGTTTTGTCATGTTTGATTTAATTGTATCTGTTGGCATCAACAGCTATTTCAAAGATAACAAAATATATTATGGTAACCATTTGGATTTACTATTATCTTGTTTAGAAGTCGTATATTGCATTCATTATTTTTTGTTGGTTGTATTCTGTTCTGTTTTGTTTGACTTTACTATGTCTGATGGTATGGGCTACTATTTTGATGACAGCAGAAGGCATTGTAGAACCATTGTTGGTTTCCTGTTATCTTGTTTTGAAATCTTGTATCACTTACACTGTTTCTGTTTTGATTGGCTTTATTCTGTTTTATTTTTCTTGGTTTTATTCTCTTGAAAATATAGATATAGATAGATAGATAGATAGATAGATAGATAGATAGATAGATAGATAGATGATAGATAGATAGATAGACAAACATGAGGGAGAATAAGAAAATAGGATTCATTGCTATAGAAAAAAAACACTTAACCCAACTATAGCAGCTATGCAGCTACTCTGGCAGGCAGAAAAACCATCTTTGCTCCTCATTGAGAAACTGAGGCTTGACCTGGACCAGAAGATACTTGTACAGTCAGAAACAGTGGACAGAACACTAGACACTGTTTTCTAAGTGTCCCCCCACAATCAGCCATTGGTAAGTGAACTAGAAAGTCACTTAAAAATTAGAGGAACATTGGATAAATGAAGGAAACTATGAATGCCCAATATAGGAAAGAAATGGAATCCATGAAATATAAACAAATACCCAGGATTTTCAAACTTCCATCAAATGCTTCCAAAACTGTATAAAGAAGGTAAAAATAGAATATCAGACCTAGAAGACAGGATCATAGCTAGCAACCACAAAAAGAAAGATCTGTTAAAAATAGAGCCTCTGAAAAACAATATCTGCAAGGTGATGCAACAAAGAACAACATGAAATTTACTCGTCATTGAAAAAAAAAAGGAGTCCAGACAAAAGACATAAAAAGCTTTGCACAGAAATAATAGAAGAAAACCTCCCAACATGGAAAAAGAATTTGGCATATAGATAAGCAACATATACTGAACTTCAATTAGTCATCACCAAAATAAATCTACAACAAGGCATATAATAATCAAGATTCCAGAAATTTGGCATGACAAAAAATATTAAAAGCTGTTAGAGAGAACAAAAAATCACATATAAAAGAAAGCCCATCAAACTCACAGCAGACTTCTCAACACAAACCCTTAAATCAAAGAGAGCTTGGAGTGGAGTGTTTCAAGTCATGAAAAAAAAAACCTTCCAACCTAGACTGATGTATCCTGCAAAATTGACTTCCACAATTTATGGAGAAATAAAATACTTCCATGACAAAGAACAACTGAAGAAATTCATGACAACTGATCCACTTCTATGAAGAATTCTAAAAGATATTCTAGAATGAGATAACAGAACTCAAAAAGTAACAGTAGAAACAAGCCTCCAGGCAGGGAAAGCAAGTAAATGGAGTGGAAGACAGGAAACCATCATTAGTAAAATAATAAAACTATCAGTTAAAACTATCAATGTAAATGGTCACAATTCACCAAATGAAAAGAAATAGACTGGCAGAATGGATCAAAAAAGATTCAACAATATGCTGCATTGAAGAAACACATTTAACTAAAAAAGAAACCCATATACTGAAAGTCAAAGGATTAAAAACAATATTCCATGTGACTGGAACCAGAAAAAAGCATGAGTAGCTATTCTATTTGCACACAATGAGAACTTAAAGCCAAGATTTATCAAAAGAGACAAAGAAGGTCACTACACACTTGTTAAGGGAAGGCTCCAAGAAAAAGAGAACAATCATAAATGTATATTCACCAAGTACAGGTGCACACAACTGTATAAAACAAATATTAACAGCCATGAAAAATCAAATAATCACCAACACAAGTGGAAAGAGACTTTAATACCCCAGTATCACAAAGAGATAGATCAACTAGACCAAAAATTTTAAAAAAATGTATCAGCACTGAACCAAACCTGTGAAAAAATGGATTTACTTATTGTCTACAGTGTTCCACTCTTTCTCAGCAGCACATGGATGTTCTCCAAAATAGAAGCATACTACCCCAAACAACATGCTTAAGTAAATGCAAAAGAATTGAAATTATCCCATGCATATTATCTGATTGTCGTGCAATGAGATTGGAGCTCAATAACAAAATAAACAACAAAAACTCAACAAATACATGAAAATTAAATTACAACCTACTGAACCAACAGTGGGTTACAGGTGAAATTAAATAGTGCATCCAGTTAAGTGAGAATGTTGATACAACATACTGGATCATATGGGATACAAGGAAAACAGTCCTAAGAGGGAAATTAATTGCAGTGAACAGTTACATCAGGGAAACAGAACAAGATGCAGAAACAACTCTAAACTCTCTCAGCCACGTTATCTTTGACAAAAGGAGCCACACACATTCACTGGAAGAAAGGTAGTGACTTTAGTAAATGGTACTGGAAAAACTGGCTTTCCACATGCCAAAAACTAAAGCTAGACATTTGTCTATCACCATGCACTAAGCTAAAATCAAAATTGATCAAAAATCTAAATATTAAAACAAAAACACTAATCCTGCTGGAAGAGAAGAGTAGCCAGAACTCTTGAAGATATAGATGTAGGTAAATCTTTCATGAATAAAACCCCTATCACATGGGAAATAATATAGAGAGTCAACCACTGGGATTGCATCTTATCAAAACAATTTGCACAGCAAAAGAAATCACCAACCAAGTGAAAAGATAACCCACAGAGAGGGAAATATGTTAGTCAGTTGTTCTTCAGACAAGGGACTAATATCTAGAACATATAAAGAATTGAAAAAAAATATGATAACCCAAATTTAAAGACCCAGTCCAAAAATGGGCATCTGAAATGAATAGACACTTCTGAGAAAAAGTACAAACAGCAAACAAATGTATGAAAAAATGTTCAATATTACTGGTCATTCAAAAGATACAAATTAAAGCAATGCTGATATTCCATCTCACTCCAGAAAAATGGCTATTATCAAAAAATCAACCAATAACAAGTGCTGTTCAGTCTGTGAAGAAAAAGGTACCCTTCGCCGCTATTAATAGGAGTGTAGACTCTTGCCAACACTGTGTTAATCTGTGTAGAGACACCTTTAAAAACTAGGATTAGAAGTTCCATTCTATCCATCTATTACCTTTCTGGATATCTCCCCAGAAAAATTAAAAACATCATACCACACTGATATATGTGCACCTATGTTTATAGTGGCACAGTTTGAGATAGCTAAATCTTAGACACAACCCAAATGCCCATCAACTGAGGAATAAAGATGCTGTGTTTTGTTTTGCTTTGTTTTTACAATGGAGTACCACTAAGCCATAGGGATAAACCTGAGACATTTCTAGGCAAATGGATACACTTTGAGAACATACTCTTAAGTAAAATAAATTGGACACACATGTGTAAATATCATGTTGTTTATCTGGTGTGAGAAACTAAAAGTGTAATTAAGAACCAAAATATACAATAGATATTCTGAAATAAATTGTTCAAAAGGAAAGGGAAATTTGGGGAAGGAAAAATAAGATAAAATAGAAACAAAGTTTTGTAAATAAGGAAAGGAGAAGGGGTTGAGGAGAGGGCAATGGAGGGGAACGGTAGGGGGAAAAAGAAGAAACAGAGACATACCATGTATATGTACAAGTTCCTATGATGAATGTGATCATTATGTGTACCCAAATTGTACCAATAATCTTAATAAATAAAAAAGCAGAAACAAGTATTGGAAACTATATAGTAGACAGGGATAGGGTGGGTAGCTGAAGAACTGGAAGAGATACAGGATTTGGGTTCTTATGTACGGGAGCTATAGCAGAAGATACAGTTGGAAATGGCCTCAAGATTACTGGATTCATATTACTTATTTTACAGTTACAAAAACTGTGGCGCTTTGGCAACTTACTAAGAACCATACATCCAGTTTACCAAAGAGCCAAACCCCAAGCAGTGGTCTTTCCATGCTAGAGAGAGCTGATGTTTTTACTCTAAGCCAGATACAGTAACACTAGCAGGTGTTAAAATGTAGCAATTCTCTTAGAAAGACTTGATTAAACAGTTTGCATAAAATCAGGGGACCCTGGGTCCCGTGGGACACAGACATTTCAATGAGATAGTTCTATTACAGATTCATAAAATGACTTAAAATACTGCAAAATAATTAAAACGTGATCAGAGACTACGTGCTCTGTTGATTTTTCCTTTGAAATGTCTGATTTGCATTGTATACATATAAGCACAGATTCTCTGGGGATGAAGGCACACAGATAGGTAGTTTTTCCTTCTTCCAAAGAGAGCAGGAAATTCACCAGCCCATAGAAGCAATTTCTAGTTGATGAGTTCCTAACGAAGGTGAAAATTAATTAAAGAATGGTACAAAATCCTGTTCAGTCATGGCTATAACATATGTCTTCTGGAGTCCAAATTTTTCATAGAAAAAATGTAAATGGTTGAATGTATTCAATTTATGCATTATTTAAGGCACAAGACTTTCACAAAAGCAGCCCAAGTTTTAGCAATGCATTTTTATCTCCATTAATCTTAGATTAATTTTCTGAAATACTTTTGGTTTAACTTATTAATCTCTTCATAGTCCTGCCTTGTCTGTTTCTCAGGGCAATCCTGGATTACCTGGACTAGACGGAATCATGGTAAGTTTTCATATATTGATCTCTCAATGTTTATTCAACAGTCACTGATGTTGCTTTTTTGTTCTTCACTATGGTATTCAAAGTTCTTAAGGCAAAACTAGAGTTGAGGTAGAACAGGTGACCTATTTACATTTTCCAAAAGTCAGGGTACTGAGAGGATAATGTATCCACCTCAAGTTGCCTGAAAAGCATTCAGACTTTTGGCCAGGGACCTGCATGAAGTCATACACTTCATAATTCCTAGTACATGCATGAAACCGTGGATAATCTCAAACCTTATATGTACTGTATTTTTCTTATAATATACAACTGTGATAAATGTTAATTTATAAATTAGGCATAGTAAGAGATCAATTACAATAAAAATAGCAATAAAACAAGTATAGTGTTATGCTGTAAAATGTGTTATGTGAATGTACTCTTCCTCTCTTTCTCTCTCTCCATCCCTTCTTTTTTCCTTCCATTCCTCTCTTCTGTCTCTTAAAGTACCTTACTATACTTCATTCACCCTTCTTGTGAATATATGAGATATAGTGCCTATGTGAGAATGCAGTGAGGTAAAGGATGTTGGTTTTGGAACATAGCTTCAGGTTACTAGCTAAGGGTTACTTGAACACAAGCATTGCAATACTTTTTGCATTTAATACTTACAAACTGGTTTACTCGTTGTAACTGAAAGTAAGGAAAGCAGAACCTCAGATAAGGAGGGCTAATGCTTTCCCTGGGATATATTAGGAAAATATTTAGACCATGAAAAGCCATAAGTTATATCAATAAGAGCATTTTTTTGCTTATGATTCCACATTTCCATCACTTTCCCTTGAAGTACGGTAAGAATTCCCTTCTTTCTTGCTTCTTTCCTGTACTCCTTCCTTCCTTCTTCCCTTCCTTTGTTTTTTCAGTCCTCAACAGCTGTTGAGCACTTATTATTAACAAAGTGCTGTAAATGATTCCTGAGACAATGTAGACACAATCCCTGCCCCTAAGGATGTGAAAACTAATAGTAGCAATGTATCATAAGAATTCCACAGTAACATAGCCGAAGACATGCTGTTCAACTAAGAAAGCATAATAGGAGACTTGTATCTGAGAGAAATAGCTTCTGAGAAGTATGGATGGTATTGTTGGTAGTGGTAGGAGTTTTTAGACAGGAAACTAGAGGGATTACAAGTCCTCCCCAAAACAAAGAAGATGAATGACCAAGCGCATACAGTTCCCCTAGAGCTAAACAAAATTCCCTTTAATTTCGTGTTCATTAAATTCATAGAATAACATTCATTGTCTTTGCTGCATAGCTTCTCTTGGAGATTCTTTTCTTTGCCATCAAAGGATGGCTTGTCTATTTACACAGGCATAATATATAAAGTACATAGAAGAAGATATTTGGTGGTTAAATAAGGGATTTGTGGTCAGTATGGAGACTGCAGGTTGTTGGTTATTTTCAGAGCAGTGTTCATACTATCATTAATTCTTAGGGACTATTTCACCCTTCTTTTCTCCTCCTAAATTTTCATCTCTTAGACTGTCCTGCCCTTACATAGGGATATATCACCTTTATTCTGATCTCCAATGAGTACTGGCCTCACATTTCTCCAATCTTTCTCTTGATTTCATTATTCTACTTTTATGTAGTTACTCAGCTCTAAACATTTTCTTATTTCTCTTGTTTACTTTTTCTTCTACCCATGAAGTCATTAGAAGTGTGTTATCTCACTCTCAAATATTTGGCAGCTTTCAAGCTACCTTTTTAAAATAATTTTTACTGGTACATGTTTGCAGTACATAATGATTACACTCACCATAGGGAATTAGTACAGGTACATAACACACTTTAATTCTTTTCCCCCTCCTCCACCAACTTTTATTTTTCCAGCATCCAATTTAATTATGTATAAGACCTCATAAAGTTAGTTACCATGTATACAGATTAAAAAGCAGACCAGTAAGTCAGAGTATGTAAAACATGAAAGACAATTGTACTAAGTCAAAGTACACTTTAAAATACATTTTCATAGTGGATTACAATACTTTATTTTCTCTCACAATTTTTTCCTATTATTTGTCTTTTGTTTCATGATAAGTATTTCATATAAGAAAAATCGTGTGATGTTTAAGCTTGTGTGTTACCTCACTTAATATTATGGTCTCAAAGTACATCCATTTTGCTACAAATGGCTCAAGTTTATTTTTCTTTATGGCAGAGTAGCACTCCATTATGTATAAATATCACAATTCTTTATCCATGCATCTATTGATGACTATATAGGTTGTTTCCATGATTTAGCTATGAGCTGTGCTATAAATATGGGTATGTATACATCACTGTGGTATGATGTTTTTATAACTTTTATGAAGATATCTAAAAGTGAAATAGCTGAATCAAATGGAGGCTGTAGTTTTAGATTTAGATTCTTTTTAAAGAATCTCCATAGTAATTTCCATGGTGGTTGTATCAGTTTATAGCCCCACCACTGATGAAACAGCATTTCTTTCTCCCCACAGCTTTATTACTATTTGTTATTGGCTAATTTGTTGATGTTAGCCAATCTTTCTGGATTAAGATAAAATCTCAGTGTTGGTTTAATTTGCATTTTTGAATGGACAGCAGTCTTGGACATTTTTTCATGTATTTATTGGCTATTTGAATTTCTCCATGAGTAGGGTCTATTCATTTTAGATGCTTATTTTTTAATTGGGTCTTTAAATTTGAGGATCTAAAGTTTTTGAATGCTTTATGTATTTTAAATATTAGTTCTTTGATAAGTAGCTGGTAAAAATGTTTTCTCATTCTATAGGTTGCCTCTTGACTTTGTTGATGGTTTCATTGCTGTGCATATTCTTTCTAATTTGATGTGATCCCATTTGTTGGTTCTTAGTATTATTCTTGTACAACTGTAGTTTTGTTCAGAAAGCCTTGCCTGCACCTATGTCTTCCAAGAATTTTACCTATTTTGTCTTCCAGCAGATTGTTTCTGTTCTAGTGTTTAGATCTTTGATCCATTTTTATTTTAATTTAGTAAATGCTGGGAGATATGCATGGTAATCTAGATTCAACTTTCGGCATGTGGGTAGTCTGTTTTCACAACACTATTTGTTAAAGAATCTCTCTTTCCTCCAGCAAAGAGATTTGGTCTTTTTGTCACATATCATAGCCCAGTGTGCCTGGAGTTGTTTATGTATCTTCTGTTCTTTTCCATTGATCCACAAGTCTGCTTTTGCCAATATCATGCTGTTTTTATCAATGTACCTTTGTAGTACATACAACTTGAAGTCCTGGATTATGATGTACCCGCCTTATCCTTGTTGTCCAGAATTGCTTTTGCTATTGTCAGTCTCTTCTGGTTCCATACAAATTGCAGGATTGGCTTCTCCAGTTCTGTAAAGAAGGTTATTGATATTTTCATTTGGATTGCATAATCTATGTAAAAGTTTTGGAAGAACGTCCAATTTCACTACATTGGTTCTGCCTGTCTAGCAACAGGGAATATATATCCATTTTTATATACTCTTCAATCTTCTTTTTCAGACTACCATGCATTTTTCATTCTACAGTTCTTTCACTTGCTTGGTTAGGTTAATTCCTAAGTATTTCATTTTTCTTGGTGATATTGTGGAAGATATTTTCCCCTAATTTCTCTCTCAATGTGACTGTTACTGGTATATGGAAGAGCTATTTATTTTGAGTTGGTTTTGTATCCTGATACTCTATCAGATTTGGATATTAGTTCTAAGAGTCTTTTAGTGGCATTTTGGGAGCTTTCTATATACAGAATCATGTCATCAGCAAATGATGATAATTTAGCTTCTTCCTTCCTTATCTATATTCCTTTTCTTTCTCTTCTTTTATTGTTCTGGCTAATGTTTTGAGAATTATATTGAACAGAAATGGTAATAGCAGATACTCTTGTCTTGTTCTTGATACTAGGGGGAAAATTTTTAGCTTCTCTACATTTAGTATAATATTGGCCACTGGTTTGTCATAGATGGTTTTTATTAGATTGAGATAAAGACCATTCCGATTTTCTTCAGGGTTTTATTATGAACAGATTTTGGGTTTTGTCAAATGATTTTTCTGCATCTACTGAGATGATAATGCGATTTTTTTGTCCTTGATTTTTTTTGTGTGGTATGTGACATTTATTGATTTACATATGTTGAAACATTCTTCCATTCCTAGAATGAATTGTGCTTGGTCATGATGTATGATCTTTTTGATGATTTGCTGCATTCTGTTTGCCATTATCTTACTCAGGATTTTTGTGGCAACGTTCATTAGGGAGATTGGCCTATTCTGGTTTAGGCTTGTTCATTAAGGAGATTGGCCTGGTCCTTTTCTGGTTTTGGAATCAGCGTAATACTTTCTTCCAAGAATGAGTTTGGGAGTACTGCTTCCCTTTCAGTTTCATTAAAGATTTTACAGATTATTGGCATTAGATCTTCTCTAAAGTTCTTGTAGAGTTCTGTAATGAGCCCTGGAATTCTTCAGGGACCTAGTATTTTCTTAGTTGCTATTTTTTATTACTTCTTCAATTTCATTGACACATATTGTCTTATATAGAATTTGTATATCTTCTTTGTTCAGCTTTAGTAATTCACACAGATCTAGAAATTTATCAATTTCTTCTGAATTTCCTATTTCATTAGAGTACAATTTCTCAAAATATTTACCAATAATCTTCTGGATTTCAGCAGAATCCATTGTGATTTCACCTATTTCATTTCTAATTGCATAAATTTGTATAGAATCTTTTATTTTGGTAAGATTGGCTAAGAGTTTGTTCATTTTGTTTAATTTTTAAAAGACCCAATTATTCTATTCATTGATTCTTTGTATTGTTTTGTTAGCCTCAATTTAATTAATTTCTCCCCTAATCATTATAATTTCCTTTCTTGTATTAGCTTTGGGTTTTAATTGATTTTGTTTTTCTAAGACCTTAAGGTTTGTGATTAGTTTATGCATTTGAGCTTGCTCTGGTTTTCTGGTGTGGGAATCCACTGCTATAAACTTCTGACTGCAGAAACTGTGTACTTTTTATTTAATTTCCCCTCTGACCCCTGAATATTCAACAGGGTATTAATAAATTTCTATGAGTTTTCCTAATTTTTGTACTCTTTTTCTATTGATTTCTAATTTCAGTGCACTATGATTCAATATGATACATGAGACAATTTCAATTCTTTTGCATTTACTTAAGCCTACTTTATGGGTAACTATATGGTTTGTGTTGGAGAAAGTCCCATGTGCTGCTGAGAAGAATGTGTATTCTGTTGTTGTTGTTGGATGAAACATTCCATACATATACATTAAGTCTATTTGTTCAAAGTTTTGTTTTAACTCTGATATTTCTTTGTTGAGTCTTTATTTCTAATTGATCTGTCCATTTGTGAAAATGTGTTATTAAAGCTCCCCTGTTAAAACTCTATTGTGTTTATCTGATTTTTCATGTACATTAGTGTCTCTTTTTTGAAGTTGCAAGTGTTGGCATTTCATCTGGCATATATATTTATAACTGTTACCTTTTCCTGTTGAATTGTTCACTTAACCATTATATAGTAACCTTCTCTGTCGCTTCTGATCAGACTTAGCTTGAAATTCACTCTGGCTGAAATTAGGATAACAAGTTCTTCTTTCCTTCAGGTTCCTCTTATGTGGAATATTGTTTCCCACTCTTTGATTTTTAATCTGTATCTTTTTAAATTGCATCTTGTTTAGTGTTTCCTGTACATTGTATATTGTTGGAGGATTTTCTTGACCCATTCTGACAATTTATGTCTTTTGGTTGGTCAATTGAGACCATCTACATTAAGAATTATTATGGAGAGTTATTGACTTATTCCTGTCATTGCATTATTTTCCTGTTGCTAATTTCCTCATTTTTGCCCTTTCACCTAGGTGTCCATCCTGGCAGGTATATTCACTCTTTTTGATTTATTGACATTGTTGGCTTCATTGTCTCTTTCAAGGACATCCTTGAGTATTCTTTGTAAAGCTGGTTTTTTGGTCATGAATTTCTTGATGTGCTCCTTGTCATGGGAATACCTGATTTATTCATCAGTTTTAGAGGAAAACTGCAAGATACATATGTTGGGATTGGAAGTTTTCATCTCTTTGGGCTTGAAACACTTTCACTCCATGTCCTTTTGGCCTTTTGAGGTTTCTGTAGAGAAGTCTGTTGTGATTCTAATGGGTTTACCTTTGCATATTATTCATGGCCTTTCTCCAACAGCTTTTAAGACTTTGTCCCTATAATGGAATTCTGGAACTTTGAGTATAATGTAGCATGGAGAGGCTCTCTTTCAGTCATGGCTATTTGATGTCTATATGCTTCACTTACCTGTATGTTTATTTCTTTTCCTTTGTTTCAGGAGTTTTCTGCCTTTATTTCTGTGAACAGGATTTTTTTTCCATACCATTTGTGCTATCTTTTAATTTTTTTCTTTCCTTATAATATTTTTTCCTTTTTTACAACACTATAACAGGAAAGTTCAAATATAGAAAAAAATTAAATGAATTCTGCAGTGAACACCCATATCATCAATATTTTATTATATTTGCTTTATCCCTTGTCTAGTCACCTGTCTATCCCTCAATCCATCAATTCATCTTACTTTTGGTACATTTCAAAGTAAGTGGTAGACAATAGAACACCTACTTCTACATACCATTGCATATTACTTCAATATTTGTTTACATCGTTCCTTTTATGTAAAATTTACAAATAATGATATCCACAAATCTTGAATGTGCACTCAATAACTGCATACTTCTTGTAACACAAACTTCAAGATACTGAGTATTCCTATCACCTCAGAAAATTCCTTGGTGCTCCTTTTCTGGGAACCGCTGCCCCTGCCTTACCCTACAGGGAACTGCCATTCTGGTTTTTCTCCACTATAGATCAGTTTTTGCCTATTCTAGAATTTCATAAATAGAAAATAGCATACTATATAGGATTTGGAGTCTAGCTTCTCTTACTTGGCACTGTAATTTTGATACTCATTCACAGTTTCATTTATCAGTAGTTTAATCCTTTTTAATGTTGAGTATTTAGGCCACTATATGGAGATATCACAGTTTATGTATCAATCATTGTATCAATGAATACCCGGGGCATTTCTAATTTTGACTATTATGAACAAAGCTACTGTCAACATTCTTATGTGGATGTACATATTTTCATTTTTCTTGAAAAGCTGTCTTGCTTTTTGACCTTGGTAAAACTTGCCTTTCTAGGGCCCACAAGGCCCACCTGGAACTCCTGGAGACAAAGGGCCCATGGGATCGCCAGGGTTGCAAGTAAGACCAATTTAAATCTAATATGAAAACACAGTATTCAATAACTGTTTTCTTTATCCTGCCATGTATTAAATGTAAGCATATGCAATTTAGGCCCTCACTGGAGGGAAACTTTCATTCCTAGAGTATTAAAATGAAACATACTCTGCTTACCAGTTAGTTGTTTTCTTTATCAGTCTTTCTGACCATCCAGTTTGTACCTCCATATCCTCCTTGTCTAACTCAAAGTATAACAAAGTAATGACAAATGCCTCATACCTTGATTGCCACCTTCACCTACAACAGATATCACTAGTCAATCATGCCATTACCTACCCTAAACACTGAGAAGCTTCAAAATTCTTCTAAGAAGTTCACCTTGGGCAATTCTACCTACTTACCTCCTATTTTGAATACCAAATCTATATGTCACTAGTGTAAAAAGTGGACAGCCAGTCATCTCTGCAGTCTTGGGAAACTCCTGTCCCCAGATTGTTCTTTGTAATGCATGGATTCACAGCACTTATTTTGACGTAGCTTTTCTGAGTCACCACTTTGTAATTTCTAGAAGAAATAAAAAGAATTCTTCACTGCATTAGCATGAATTTGATTATCAGGCCAAGTTGGAAATTTCAAAGGAGATAGAATCTCCTGGGAAAATCTAGAGTTTGCTTTACTGAAGCCAGTCTACACCAAGCAGGGTTGGAGGTTTATCCTTAATGATTCCTAGTATGCTCTTGGTCTTTTTGATTTAAAGTAGCAAGTAGTAACTCTTTCTATTTTTAACTCAGGGTCCTCCAGGCCCCCCTGGTTTCCCTGGTCCTGATGTAAGTATACCTTGTATTGCGGTATTTTTTTCAATGCCTCCAATAAATAATCTGGTTTCTCCAAACATACTGATTTGGTCAAATCTACTTTCTGGTAAAGAAAAAATACTGCATTCCAACTAAAATTCTTGGAGCTGGTTATTAGTAATTGCTTTTGTCTTTCTTTTATGGACTGCTGTGCCCCAGGGGAATACGGGGTTAGGTTTCCATGGAGAGAAAGGAGTTAAGGTAAGTAGATTTTACCAAATGCAGTCTGCATTCCATGTGCTTTAAGAAACATCTTTGGTCACACATATATGCCTGGTCATGTAAGAGGATTTGGTTTGTCACTTTAGGAAATGGGCATTTTCTATCCCACATCCACCACCAGTCTCTGGATCCCTTGAGAGCAGCATGTATACATGCCATAGGCTTTTTGATACTTTTTTTAATACTGTCATCTCCCTGTTTTGTACCTGTCTTACACAGTCTCTCACATTACAGTCCTTCTCTTCCTTATACCTAGATATTTCTTTGTTTTGTATCACTTTATCTTTTTTCTCTGCTCTCTGTTCTTCCTCTCTTTCCTCTTATTCTCTGCTTCTTGTTTTTTCTCTTCTATATCTACAATAGTCACTTTTTTTTACTTGGGCCAAATACCTGACACACACAATTTATAGGAAAAAAGATTTATTTTCATTCATGATTTCAGAGATTTCAGCCCGCAATCAGCTGGTTCCAAGGCAGAAATATAGCGGAGTAAAGTTGCTCACCTCTTAGCAGCCAGGAAACAAAGATTTGAAACAGGCTGAGAGAGGAAGGGGCAAGAGACAAAAACATATCTTTCTAGATTAGATACCCTAATAAGTTAATTTCGCCAGCCAGGCCCACCTCTTAACAGTACATTCAGCTATGAATTCACTGATATGATTAACAGCCCATGATCTAATCACCTTCTAAAAATCCCTCCTTGAACTCACGAATCTTTTGGGGGAACACTTTTGATCCAAAACATTACACTATCTCTATCTGTCTATCTCTTCTATTTCCCTTCCTTAGCCTGTCTTTCAACATTGTCTTTTATTTCCCTCCTTCTTCTGCATTTCTCTCTATGCAAACTGCATGGTGATTTGTGTACTTGACTGCCCTGAACTGCTCTTGTGGATTTCACTGCTTTATGAAGGAGCAACTCTAGCCTACAATATTCCAAAACACACTTCACTTCCTTTTCTTGTGTTCTGGGCAAATATAAGACCAACTGTGTCTTATAATCATTACCATTGTCAAGAGGTAATAATTCACCTTGTTCAACCCCTTTTTGGCTCTTTTTTAAATACCCTTTTGTGTATGACCATAGCAACAATGAATTTGTGGTTTCCTTTCATTGTCTTGTTTCTTCCCTCTACAATGCTGATACAAAATGCACTGTCCAGGCTTATAACTCTTCTCAATATTGACAATGAGAGTTTTTGTTTCCTCAGTGGTATTATGGAAGAAGAGGCCAAAGTAATGGACAGTTTCTTCATGAATTAAATCCTGAAACTAAAACCTCCTTCTACAAAAATGGTCTGCATGGTTTATCATTTGCTTAATGTTCCCTTTGATTTTACAGGGGGATGTTGGGCTCCCTGGCCCCACAGGACCACCACCATCTACTGGGGAACAAGAATTCATGGGAGTCCCCAAAGGGAAGAAGGGATCCAAGGTAGTAAACATTTAGTACTAATTAGACTTTTCTATCAATATCAGAATTCAACTGTAACAAGCAGATGGTACCAAAAGGACTGAAAGAATTTGTATTTGGAAATAAAGATTAAAAGTCTTTGTTTCATCTCTTTTAAAAAGCTTTCTAAAAAGCCTAAGTATGTATTTTAGTATGTTACATGTGAGTATGCCTGTGTTCAAAATATTCACATAAGTGCTATTTTATATTTTATCTTGCATATTTTTGATATGTTGAATAATTTAAATGTTAGATAGTTAAGTTTTTCTCTTCTAACCAACTCTCAAACTATTTAAACCTCCGTCCTCAGTGCACCGTGAATAAACTCTGCCTTACTCACTTTCTCATTGTTGGGACAAAATACGCAAAAACCGTAACTTAAAGGAAAAGAAGTTTAGTTTGGCCCACAGTTGTCCATATTCAGCTGGTTGAAGGGCAGAACAGCATGCCAGAGGGCCATAGAAGAGGCAAAGCTGCTCCTTCATGGCATTCAGAAAGCAGAGATACTCAAGGGAGGGAGACAAATCTTTCCAAATCACTCCCTCAGTGACCCACCTCTTCGCAACAAAACACAGCATATAAGTGGTTCCTTTTGAATTATCTTTTTGAAGAAGTTATTTGCCCTAGAAAGTTGATCCTATAATTACGCTATATGATCAAGTGGCAGCAAATGTCTCAATTCATGTGATATAAACTACCAAGGCTCAAGACTACTTTACCTGTGCTATCTTATAATTTAAATTTTTGTGTGAATGGGCACATAATATATACATAGTTGTGTCTGAATTACTGTATTCTGTTTAATAACCTGAATTTCCTTCTTTTATGCAATTCTTTTGAGTTGTCTGATTCTGTTGCCATGGTTAAGGGGCCCAAGCAGGGCCTTTAATATTGTCTTTGTAGAAGCAACACCTCCAGGCCCTTCTAGGTTTATGCAAAAAAAATTGATTTAGGAACAGTGTCAGGATGTATAAGATTGTCTGGCCCTTTAATCATTCCCAACCTAAGGGAACATTTCCATGGCACAGATAGATAAATTAGAATATTACACAGATAGATAAATTAGCATATTATGGAAAGAAAGAGTAAAATGTTATGTATGTGACCCTATTCAAATTATAATTGTTATCCTTTTCCCAAAATCACTGACTTTTCTGCAGCCTGTATTTTGTTATGAGAAACCAGTGAGCAGTCGCTTCCAAAAGAAAATGAGATATCTCCCAATTAGCCTGTATATTTGAGATTCTATTTTAAACAGTTAGGGATGTTGCTCCTTCCCACATGGCAAAGGGCTCCCTAAACTTAAACATCGCGGTACAGCCGACAGTTGGCTAGTGTGGAGATCTACACCACTGTTGGTACTCCAATCCTGCTATCCATTGGTTTCCCACTCGTTAGCCCAAATACTGTTAATGGAGTCATTCTTCCTTGTGTTCACCTTTTCCCATTGCTACTTGCCAGTCTTTGATTAACTTTTCAGGGTGAATCAGGACCTCCAGGTCCCCCAGGCATGACTGGCCCTCCAGGCTTCCAGGTAAGTCTTCATACTTGATTGATACATATTCAGAGATCTAAATGGACAGAAACTGTAGCACTAGGATGCTAACAGAAAGACCTCTTCCCAGAGTTATTGGAAATAATGTTACAAATGTCATTATTAGAAGATATTTAAGGAAAGGTTCTTGTTTCTTAAACTTGCAGGAATATTAACATGTTTCTGCACAGGGCTATATGACAGAGGTTACCAGCTCAAGCTCTATGGTTAGAACAGCTGTACGATTGACTTTTGGTTTTACCATATTCTAGCTTTTTAAAAAGTTTTTTACGTTTCTGAGTTTCAATTTCCTAACCTACTAAAAATGGACAGGGTGGTTTTGAAGACTGGATGAAATGCTGTGTATGAAAAAGATTTCATACATGCCTGACACTTATCAAATGTTCAGTAAATGGTAACTATTCTTAGTAATCTTATATTCACTATTAATTCAGTCTTTTTAACTTAGACTCTTTCACTGGGTAAATATCTTTTGAGGGTCTTACATGCTTTATATTTTTCTTGGAAACTACAACAGTAACTAGGTAAAATTTCCTGTCCTTGAGATTACATTCTAATGGGAAGTGAAAGATGATATGGAAAAAAAATAAGTGAAGAAATGAGTCTCATTAAGAATTGTCTGGGAGTATGATTCAGTGGTAAAGTGCTTGCCTGACATGTATGAGGCCCTGGGTTCCATCTCCAGTACCACAAAGCAAGCAAATAAACATGTTCATGTAGTGGAGATATGTAAAAGAAGGAAAATGGGTTAAAATGAGGAAGTTTGGATTGGGAGTAGGATGGGCCACAGGGAATAGAGTGATCAAAAGGACCTCTCCGAAGATGTGATACAGGAGCTGGCACCTTCACATTGCAAGGGAGCAAGTCTTATAAAGATTAGAGAGTTTTGTACAAGTACCTTTAGGTTAGAAAAGCTCAGTAGTTTGGAGGAACACCAAGGAGAGTGGGCATGACAAAACAAGTAACTTCAAGAAACAGGCAGAGACACAGAAGCTAGCTCACTGCCAGCTTTGTAGGTCAAATGTAGCTCTTAAGGGTATTAGGAAGCCATTCAAATGCTCTAGCTTGTGATCTTAAGATCACTCTTGTTGAGTGGGGAAATGGGGAGGGGGTGATGGAGTAGCAAACACAAGCTATTGCAGTAGATACAAAAGATGATAGCAGTGTCTTGGACTGTGGTCATAGTAATCAGAAATCGACCAAAGTGGATAGATTCAGAATGTGAATGCAATAAAGCTTTTATTATTGAACATTTTGAACTTATGCAAAATCAGACAGAATGATACAATGATCCTGCTATATAGCCATCACAATTAGTATGGCCAATTTGCAGCAAATAATAGACATATCATTTCATCATAAATACTTCAGTATTTCTAGGAGACAGTGAATTGTAAAAACATAGTGGCCATATCATCATCAGTGATTATCAGCAGTTATTTAATACCAGTTAACAAGGCAAAATTCATATTTTTGATTGTCATATATTCTACATATCCTTACAGGTGCTTTGTTTGAATGAAAAAACAAGCAGTAGCAATACATTACATTTTATTGATGTATATTAAATCACGGAATGTGTTTTAAAGAAGAAGCTGAAGAGATTTTCATGGACTAGGGAATGTGAAACTGACATTCAGCTCTGCCAGTTCAGAGCTTTTTACCCATACCATGCTGCCCCCTACAGTCCAGTTCATTCAAATCAGTTGGGAACTCTAAATTTTTAAGAAAATATTTTATGATCTCTGCCACTTTGGGATTCACTAGGTTGTAGTAACTACCTCCCATTTTCTTCAGTTCAACCTCAAAGGATCTTTGCTGCAATTTCAAAGCACTCCCTTTTCTCTTGCAAAAGAGAGAGAGAGACTTGCAGAGGCCGACACATTCTGGTTCTTGCAATACCATTTCAAGCCCAAGTGTTTTCAATTTCACAGTGGGGAGTGGAAAATAGAAACCTCAGTTGTAAAGACATCAAAGCTGGACAGTATCTCCCTTTATACAAAACAGCATATTTTCATAAGGTGAACACCAAGAAATCAGTGTTCTCAGCCCACTTTAACAAAGATATGTGTGACTGGCCAAATCATGTAACTCCTTTGCTGATATCTCTATCTGCTTAATTGGACCATTCTTATGTGCTTCACAGAAAAGTTACGAAGAGAAAGGTGATAAAAACATATGAGGCATTCAAGACTTTTCAGAGGAAACACACTTCTCAAATCCAAAGCCATCACATCAGGTTTCAATTATACATACTCACTGAAAAACAAGCCTGTGCTGAGGATGGAAATCTCTAGGGAATTCAAAATGTTCCCTTTAACCACTTGTTTCTTTCCTATCTGAGCCCAATTCTTTGCAGGAGACAATGTCCAATCTGGTGGACTTATGCCTCACATTCTTTCTCTGGCCCCATCAGCAGTGGCCAAATATCTCTGATTTCCTGGCACAGTCTCAGCTTTATGCATTCCATCCCTTTGTCCCCAGCAGCACACTGACATTTGTAAGCCACAGGTCATGCCATGGAGATTTTCAGAGAAAACTGTATACCCCTATGCCCTCTACCCAAGGTAACAGGAAACATAGAGGAAAGTAAACAGGATGAAATGAGGGGAGGGAGAAGAGAAGAAATTGGTAAATGCTTGAAGTAACTGCTGAGTGGTTCTGAAATAACTGCTACATAAGTGGGATCTCCTTTAGTGACACTTCCCTAGAATCAAAAAGTATCAAAAGCCCAGGGTCCAAAAGAGCAGACCTGGAAAAAGCTAAGCTAGTGCTATAATGGAACTGTACTGGGCCATGACAAGTATGAGAGTGGGAGCAACCAATACAGGATGCAGGATCGCTCACATGGAGGGCCAGCTGTGACAGGCTGGCCCCAAGACATCTTGCTAGAACAGATTGTTCTACAAAGTCCCTTTATTGTACCTCCCCATACTAGAAGACAGGTTGAGCCTACAGCACAGTGTCCTGCCAAAACATTTATCTTTTTTGGCTCTAATACATACACAAATTACTTTCTTGTATGTTTTCCGCTATACATTTTCCACTTATTTACTTTAGTTGACAATGTGATGCAAGCTCTTAGACTCTTTCTGAGAAAGCAAGAATGCAAAGTCTCTCTGCTTCCTAAAGGAATGCAAAGCTCTCACATTTTTACCTATGTCTAAGATAGACAGGGGTATAAGAAAGTTCCTGGATGTTCTTTCCTTTATCCTTTGACACAGTTCTCTAGATCATTGTTCCATTCAGTTCAACAAGTATTTGTTGCACTGTCATGTATGTGTTCAGACAGTAAAAACATGCTTTGAAGGAAAACAAGAATGCAATAGAGGACTGCTGTTTACAAAACTTTCATAGCCAATCTTAATGGTTTAAGAGTTTGAGGTGGCACCAGCTGCCATAGTTTTCATAGACAAAAAGGGAACACTGTTTGAAGAGTTCAACTTCAGAGGCCAAGAGACACATTCCACCAGGGGGCAGCATGCATGTTTTAGTTTCCAATTTGAAATGTATAAAGCTAAAGTTTCAACTAAACTTGCCTTCAGTTTATGTCATAATCTTTTCAAATTAGAAATTCGATTCATCATGATGGCTGAGCTATTTGACACACAAGTATTAATGTAGAAAAGAGAAGAGGCAAATTGGAACCAAAGCCTACTTTGAATTTGGACTCTTCACAGACATATACCCCCCGCCCCGGCCAACTAAATAAATAAATAAATAAATAAATAAATAAATCTATGAACTAGAAAACAGCTTTAAGTACCCATTAGAAATATATGGAGCATATAAAAGGAAGAAAAAGCTACAAAAGGGAGTAGAACAGTGGCCTCACACCAGCTAAGCCAGGTCATGTGAAGAGGACAACATGACATGTATTATGACATTTAATGTCTTTTCACAAGCTTACATTTGATGAAGCAACACTGCCTCCCTTACTCTTACAATGGATCTAAATATTCTTTGCCCAAATCTGAGCTCTGAAGGCAAGAACTTTAAGGTCCTAGGGGTATAGAGGTGCAGAGTTCCAGACCATGACTTGGTAGAAATACTCCTTCCCATGGAAAAGAATGTAGTCATTGTGTCTTGAAAGGGAAAAAAATTCTCTCTAGTATTAACTTCCAAGGATATGCACAATACTCCATTTGTGGGTGAAAAAGGCAAGTTTCTAGGTGGTGGAAGGTACCCAGTTACCATAGAAATGGCCCTGGAATGGAAGTCAGAAAAGCTATCTTTCTCATTGATCTTAACCCTATAAAATCAATAAGGTTAGATATTTTATTATTCCTGTTTTTGTAAACTCATGATGCTATAAAAATATGAATACTGTTACAGTAGGAATTATGTCACTTCCAGAAACAAAGAAGACCGTTGAATGAATGGTCCAAATTATATTCAGGCCCTATGTGCTTTTAAGACATTGACAAAGGGATTTAACATAATATACTTCCCTAACAAGACAGTGGAGCTGGTTTGAAATGACCAATTTCCGTGGAGCCAAGAGACCTATGAGAAAAGTAATGTGACAAATTGTGATTTCCTTTTTCCTTTAGGAATTTGGATCTATTGGAGTAAAAGGAGAAAAAGGAATCCTTGGTTTACCAGGACCTAGGGTATGAGCTTGGAATGTTCCTGCCTGAGTCTAGCAAGCCACTTAATCTGTTTTCCTTCCTGTTTAGTCCTTTATGTTATGTAATTTGATAGCCACCTAAGCCTCTCTTATTTCTCATCAGCTCTTTGACAGGTTTCTAAGACCTCTTCTTTCCACTTAGCTTCATTCCTTTGACTGTTTTCCTTGAACAAGAAATGATGTACCCCCCTACTCTGGGTGGCTCTTTGGCTTATTTACTCTCGTTTCCTTGATGTATACCTATCTTCTGGGCTAAAGAATATTGCAAGAGTCATCTTACTTTCCATCTCATTCTATTCCAAGGGAATGTGAGCAAGAGGATGACAGGAATGGAAGAATCTTTATAGGATAGAAACTTTCTAAACCTGGGATTTCTAAAACATAGTGAATAATGTTTAGCACCAGTGATTTCCAACAATAATGTCACACTGAGTGGAAATAATAGCAGCCTCTCTGATTCCTAGTCAGGTACTTAAATCTTGAGCCACAAGCAGTTAGCAAATCTTAGTTGTGAAGAAGTAACATTTTAGAGAATTATGTTTTTAATTTACCAGTGAGATTTGTTCAGAGCCCTTTTGATTATTGATTCACCCATTACCATACTATTTCTTTCTCTACTTTTCCCTCTCTGTTGTCTTGAAAACACATAACCACCAACAAGGAATGTGCTTGGGATGGAGGCCCTCTCATAATCTATTTAAAAAGCTTCTGACTGGCCAGGCATGGTGGCTCACACCTGTAATCCCAGCACTAGGGAGGCTGAGGCAGGAGGATAGTTGCGAGTTCGAGACCAGCCGGGGCTACAAAGTGAGCTCAAGACCAGCCTGCACTGCATAGAGAGACCCTGTCTCAAAAAGACAAAAAAAAATCTTCTGACTTAGAACTAATGCAGTATCTCTAGCTTTATTTAGCTTTTAAAAATGTTTCATGCGACTATTCAGTGTCATACATTAGTGCTTAGAAAGAAGCCATCTAGCTGGGTCTAGGAACATTCGCTTACCTGATTTTTAGAGTCACTAAATTCTCAGTTAGATAACTTTATTATATAAGTTCAGTAGCTTTTTACAGTGTAAGTTATTAATCTTTCTAAGTGTGATTATTCTCTTTACAGGGTCCTGGGGGTTCGGAGGGAGTGCCAGGTCCTCCAGGAACAAAGGTATTTTAGCTAATGTCAGTAAGGCCTTAATACATGAAATGCTAATCTAAAGTCCCCTTTGCTTTACTTAACATGGCCTAATGGAGACACTGCTTATAATAAAAACTGTTTACCTTCTTTTAATAATATAATCTTGTAATATTAACCACTCTTGTTTTCCCCCAAGAGGGTGGGCATTAAATGTCACATGTGAAATGTAGTAATACATTTTTGACATATTATCAAGGGCTAGGAAGGCCAGCCTGCTTATATCTATAGCCTTGTCATCTTTGTACCTACTAATATACAACTTGACTACCTAGCAGCATATTGACTTCTGGAAGACTTTATAGTTTCCAAAGTTAGGTACAAGCCATGCCACCCAAGCTTCTTATGCTATCTTACCTGGTCTAATCCAAAGGCAAGCCTCTATTTTGAATTTAGCAATAACTGTGTTTCTGTCACAGGGCAAGAAGGGGTCTCCAGGTATTTCTGGGTTTAATGGACTCCCAGGAATTAAGGTAACGTTGAGAAGTGAAAACCTAGGGTTAGGGAGTGGAAAGATGAGGAAGTCTACACTTGATATGAAGGGTTTTTAATATTTTGATGTTTTATACCACACTTTTCTCAAAAAAATGCATGCAATCAACTTGGAACACACAAAGTTAATTATCATTCCTCAGATACTACTAACTTTTAGGTTTTATTAGTCTTTTTAAATTCCCTGTAGACAATGTATCCCCTATTGCCAGACAGTTCCTACCATCAATTGTGGGCATTCCATTGCATCTGATTCTGGTACTTGAGTCTCTCTTTCGGAAAACAAGGACTCCTTTGATTTCAGGTGTGTGACATCATGCACTAAAAAGGATAGTAACACTAGCAAAAGCCTGTTCCTGTTATGAATGGAAAAAATTGACATGTTCCTTCATTAGAACTTCTTAGATATAGCCAACTTTATTATGCCAGTGCTATATTTCTCAGACTTAGAAGCAGAATGACGTTAACATGTTGCAAAATAAAATTGGAATTCCTTGTTCTTGATGGGTTTGGAATTGAGTGTCAGTCCTCTAGCCTGACTTGTGTCCCCTTCAGCTCCAATTTATTGGACATAGCAAATAACTAATCGCTTGATTAGTTTATCCTGAAAACCAGGGGTCACGGAAAAAAAGAAACTTTTCATTTTTCTGGGTGTTGACTTTGATGGCACATAGATCTTATACAATGAGGTCATAAAAATATTTGTTTTCAATTTGCAGGGTGAAAAGGGTGCCAGTGGCCTGCCAGGCTCAGATGTCTTCACCAGTGCAGATGGTACTATGATCTCAGGTACAACTCTTCATTGATTTGACCAAAGAATAAAAGACAAGGTGTTAAATTCTATGTCCCTGGTAATTTTAAACAATACTTTGTCAGCCATTGAATTGCTGACACTATTAAGAACCCTTCACACATTCTGAGACTGGAGAATGAAGCAGATTCCAATCTCAATCCAAGAAACCAAACTTAACCTCCCATGTTTATATTAGGTCCATTAAGACTAAAATTTTGATCTGCCTGGGCCTGAGTTTGGTTTAAAAAAATTATCCTCCTGGTTATGCTGAGGGAAAAAAATCAACATCCTCCCCAGTCTGACTAGCTTCAACCCAATACTCTGGGACACTCAGGGTCTTATGTAAATGATCTCATGCATGCTCAAGCTTGAAAATTTTATAGGAAGTGAGAAAGTATCTTTGACTAAGGGGATAAATTGTTGAGAGCCTTTAACCACATGATACTTAGAAAGTTTGTGTTATTCTCTTCTTACCTATTTACTGTGCATATCCATCTCTTTCTCTTGTCTTCTCCAAAGATCCAAATACCCAGTATTTCCAGCTACTTCTTGCTTGACCAAAGGCTTCTATTACAGTGCCTGTTCAACCTGAGTTTCCCTAACTTATTCTTCTCCTCTCATATCCAGTCCTTTCCCTGTCTGGTTAATAAATAGTTAATAGGAGCTTCCTGTGTCCCACTCCTAGGCAACCTATGTGCATAATATAAATAGCAGAAATTGAACCCAAATGTTGAGCATTACAGATTAGTAGTAGTAAAAGATCTTTCCTAGTACTTAACAGATCTTATGAAAGGAAAGCCCTAACCAAACAAATTCTGAAAACTAGTGGATCTTTAGCTCCTGTAATTACCACTATTAGCATTTGAGAGACCTAGAAAGAGCAAGAAAGAGTCTTCTAGCCCTAGAACAGCTCTCTGGATCACTACTTGGGAATTTTGTGGCATTGTGGCTCACCACTGTGTTTAGTAATTTTTTTCATTGTAATTTCAGGTTATCCTGGAGATCCCGGTGTGCCAGGACACCCAGGTTTTAAAGGAGATGAAGGCATTCAGGGCCAACGTGGCCTTTCTGGCATCCCTGGCCTTCCAGCCTTACCAGGTAAAACAAACCCATCCTTTGCACATATCAGTCTTCTATCCACTCTTGTTCCTAGCATTTCCTGCTGTACGAGCAGATGAGTTCTCCCTGTTGATAACCCAATGCTAATGTATGCGGAGATTGTGCCTGTGTACATGAGTCCTACATGAGCTTTCCTTTGATTCAAATGATGTACCACAGCTGGACAGACAATTCCAGAATTTCATTGAGGTTTTCAGCTACCAGAAGTCTGAACTGAATAACTGGAACCCTGACTTTCTTCTGTGAATGTGCCATCATAGCTAATGCTTGCCAGGAGAGTCTGATGAAAACACAGGGTCTAATTTATACCCAGACTTTCAGTCTAGGTTTAAATCAGGCATTAAATGGTCCCAGGATTCAATGGGTGACACCCTTGAACCAATCATCAGAGGGGCATTCTCATATGTCATTCCATAGTGGCAAGCAGAGAAAGACCATGCCAGAATCTATAGGTGGGGCTATCCCAAGCATAAAACTTAGTCATTATTTCATAAAATCCCTTGTTTCTAAATTTCTTGTAGATAAGCATTGTTAAAGATACCTGTTTTTAAAATATCCACTAGGGAAAGGTACAGCTGGCCAAGTGCCAAAGTGTAAATAAATCAAGGAATTGGAGGCTAGAGATCTATGTTTTCTTCCTGTTTGCCACTAACAAACTATGTCTCTGATCATGTTTCCTTTCTCCTTTGGGTCTAAGTTTCTTAATATCTTAAGCTAATTAAACCCTAAAGAACTTTCTAACTTCAATGTAAGAGAAAAGCAAATGATTTCCCAAATTCTTCCCTCAAGTTCCTTCTCACACATGCCACTGATCAGAGTGGCACTGAGGAGTAGGGTGATATGAACATCTTTGTGTGGATTTATCTTTACAGGTGTGCCTGGTGTCATAGGGCCTCAGGGACTTCCAGGTCTGAAGGGGGACCAAGGAAACCCAGGCCATACCACAGTTGGAGGAGCTGGCCTTCCTGGAAAATTTGGTTTGCCAGGCTTACCAGGTCTACCAGGCCCACCAGGTAAGTTACTCATATTCTCTTTGGTCTTGAGGCTCATTTGTAATTCATAGTATAGAAACATGATTTTTGAGGGAGCTTCTCACAGAGAAACAGCTCATCCAGGGTACATGACAAATCCAGAAATCCTTCAACAAAAAGCCTCTCTATTCTCTGGGTAAGCCCTGCTTCTCCTGGTGTCAGCTACACTGCAAAGTGTTCTTCATCAAAGAACAAGCAAGAGAGGGCCGTCATAATGATCAAACATTATTATGCCTTCCTGATCCTTGAGCTTTTCAGCACATGGAGAAACAGCATTGGCTCTTTTGAGCTTCCTTTAGACTAGAAGGCTCAGATGGGAGAGGGAGTGCTGAGCACCTAAGAGAGAAGTCATGGCTGTTTCCTCAGTGTAGCTGCCCAAAAGTCTACATAGGGGTGGTAGTGGTTTAGTTCAGTGGTGGAGCATTTGCCTGGGATGCACAAACCCTAGATTCTATCCCAGCACCAACTAAATGAAACCTCCAAGGTCCTGTTGGCCTCAGATCTTACACATGAGTATGAGATTCTAGATTCTGAAAGAGAGGCTGGAAATATTCTCCAGCATGCTTCTTTGTACCCTAAATCTCCTGACCACTGCAGCTTTTATACCTCATTCCTCCTTTGTCATATAGGGGCTTTCTGGAGTAAATAGAGTCTGCTGAGTTACTGAAGCTACTTTGCTCATCTCAGAATGGACAATGTCTAGTCCAGTACCTGGAACACAGTAGAGATTTTATAAATAGTAGAGTGAGTCAAGACAACAGAGAATTGTGTCAGCCCTTGATAGTTTTGTCTCTGCTCTGGGTGTTGAGTCTTGATGACCCAGGCCTGCATGATTAAGCTGTTCTGCTGCATCAAGAGCTGCTGATCTTTCACATTTCTTTTTTCTGCAGGTCCACCATCTAAGATTGTAACTCTACATGGCACAGGACCAGGATTCCCTGGTCTCCAAGGAGAACAAGGTCTAAAAGGAAATCCAGGCCGCAAAGGAGTAAAAGGTGATTTTGTCCCTTTCAATTTCTTCGTACCCCAAGCTTCTTGGGCAAGACTTTGTCAGCGATGAGTGAACCAACAGCCTTGTGAACCCAGATGGAAACAATAGTGGTTTCTGAGAGAGGATTAGATTATAGGATTCTTGGAAGTGCTATAAGTAAGTCTGAGGCTGATAGTTGATGTCACGTAGGACAAAGTGATTGACAAGCTGCTCTTCTTACTAACTGCAAGTACCGATGCTATTGCTGGTAGTCTAGGGTATTGGCCAGCACAGCTCCTCCCAGTTTACAAAGCCAACTTATCATCACTTATCATCACTTTCAGCATAAGCCAAAAGCTCTGAACATGTCAGGACCTGAGACTCAAAAAGTCAACTGCTCTAAGAAAACAGCTTAAGTTTCCACTGATGCTAAAGAGCCAGTCAGAACTGCACTGCCTCTCTCCATCTATTTACTGCCTTTGAGTGTTTCTTCATTCCTTTCTCTGAGGGGAAGATGTTCAAATAAGTCCACTCTTTATGGCTGTAACCCAAGCCAGGGTGGTGAGGGAAGTAAAGCTACTAACTGAAGACGGGTTTAGAGATGGCCTAGCAATGATGGCAAACCTTTAAGAGCTTTCAAAAATAACAATCCACTGTGGCATATATGCCATAGGTTCACCACCAGCAGCCTAAGGATTTGTATTATCCAATATCTTTCCTTTTCTCTCCAGGAATTAATGGCTTTCATCAGCCTCAAACAGAGAAATACTAATTTACTATTCTCCTGTCATAAAATGTCACTACATATGGATGTAGTGATGTTTAAGACTCTCAGATCTTGACATAGTTCAAAAAATTCAGAAATCATGATCTCTGCTACTCGAATCCAAGGAAGACTATATTCGTCACTTTCCTTGTTGCTGGGGCAAATCCTGATACAACTGAAAGGAGATGGTTTTTTGGCTTCCAGTTACAGTCCATGATTAGTAGGCTCAAAGACAGTGAAAGGGTCTGCTGTGGAGAAAAGCTGCTCAGGTCCTGGCAGCCAGGAAGCACACAGAGAAAGGGAGGAGTTGAGGATGTAGACATACCCTCCCAGATCACATCCACATGGACCTGTCTTTTCAGACCAGACCCCAACAGCAAGTCAGTCTTACCACCCAGGATTCAATCACTTTCCAAAAGCCTTACCTATGAGTACATGAGGCTTTAGGGAACATTCTCAATCTAAATCATAATAACCAAACTGAGCAATAAAGGACACTAAATTGCAAGGATAGACTCGGGATGTTAATTTTGGCCCTTCCTTGACTGACCACAGAGCTGGTGTTTTTCTCAATACCAGTAGCATTCCTACAACAGAGACAACTATAATTCTGTCCATTCAGTATGTCCATGGGACCTAAAGGTTTTCTTTAAATCTAGACTAGTGAGAGGAATTCTCAAGGTCCACCATACATGAATACCCCCTAGAGGAAATTATTAAAAATTAAATTATTGGGTTTGGCCTCTTGAGAATCTGACTGATTAGGATTGTGTTGGGGCACAGAAAACTATCTTATCAACAAACATCACAGGTGACTCATGTAAGACATCCATGGATCACACTTTATAAGTACAAGTTGAATATGACTCATCCAAAATGTTTGGGACCAGAAGTGTTTCAGACTTCATATCCTTCAGATTTTGGAATATTTGCATAGACCTTACTGATTAAGCATTCCTAACCAAAAACATAAAATCCAAAATATTTCAGATTTCAGAGCATTTATGCCCAACATGTGCTAATCTGAAGACCAGACTTTTCTCTCAGAGTTTTGAGGATTATCAATTTACTAAAAGTATGAAGAACTCTTTCAGGATCTTAGGGAAACTCACAGCCACTTGTGTTGTTACTAATTCTTATTCTCTAGACCATAAGCATGGAAAAAGTAAGTAGATGGCTGAGTTATATGCTAGTGACTCCTTGATACCTTCTTAAATGTACTTTGTGGAAATCCCTGTCATGTATACAAGAATTAGGGGGAACAGGCATTTTGGTGAGGAGAATCTTTGAGTGGCTTCAATGCTAGAAACTTAATTAGGTATAAGTTAGTGATATACTCCAGCTGCATATTAGACAACTGATAACTGGATCTTGTCCCACACTTACCAAAGACATACTCTAAATGTGTTCATTTGAGTCTCTTCTCTTGAGGCCTCTTGATTCCCTTAAAGCCACAAATAACTACTATCAGATTTTTCTTCTTGTAAAGGAGGGTCCACTTTGTTTTACATTGTCTGTTTTTACCTAGGGGACTCGGGTTTTTGTGCTTGTGATGGAGGTGTTCCCAACACCGGACCACGCGGGGAACCAGGCCTGCCTGGGCCACAAGGTCTCAGAGGTTTTCCAGGTCTTAAAGGAACCAGAGGAGATCCAGGCTCTGAAGGTGCACAGGGCCCAGCAGGGCCTCCAGTAAGTCTTGCCAAACTTTGACCCTGAGGGAACAATGGGAGCTTTCAAGGGTCCCTTACTCCCTTTACTAAAGCAACTAAAAGAGATACAGATAACCCAAAGCTTTCAATTTTTTATTTGTAACATACAGTCTGACTAGCTGGTCTCTAAAATCCCTTTTGCTTTAATATACCTGTATTTTCTCCCTTCTTCCTACTTCCTTCCACAAAGCGGTTTACAATTTGGCTGCACTGTGCTGGGCCCTGAATATTAAATAGGAATTAAAATGAAGTCTCGATCCTTAAAGATTTCAAAACTTGTCAGATGCAGTAGTGCATGCCTGTAATCCCAGCACTCAGGAGGCTGAAGCAGGAGGATTGCTGTGAGTTGAAGGCCAGCCTAGGCTACAAAACGAGTTCAAGTCCAACCTGCACTACATAGTAAAACTCTGTCAGAAAAAGACAAAAAATTCAAAATTTAGAAAAGTTACAAAAAATGGAAATTATTATCCAAGACGACAGCATAATCAAGTGCTCAGAACAGTGCCAAAACATACCCAAGGGTCTGCTTTAGGTCATACCTTTGCTGCATTACAGAATTCTATGAAGTGTGTATATTCTGAGTTTTCTACTTTGTCTCTTTGCCAGGGTTCATTTGGACCTCAAGGTCTTCCAGGTGTTAAAGGAAAGAAGGGTGAACCAACATTCAGTACGGGATCAGGGATGCCAGGGGAGAAAGGTGATCGTGGCCCCCAGGGTTTCCCTGGTATAAAAGGAGCCAGAGGAAAAGATGGAATATCAGGTTTACCAGGTCTGCCAGGTCTTCAAGTAAGTGAATCATTCCCAGATGATTAGCTCTATACATACTTACATCTGACCTGGGAGAGGTCTGATGGCAATGGGACCATGAGACAGGACAAAATAAAGAATTCACGGTATCTTGTCCTACCTCTGTCACTGACACTTTTTTTATTTAAAGAGAAACAAAAGCATGTAAAGGGTAGAGGTAATACAGAATTCAAAAAAAAGATAAACAATGAGAAATCACTAGTTGATAAATTACATATTGTCCTCTTAGAAATAGTTGTTCAAGTTACAAAATTAAAGTATACAAAGTAGATAGTCAAACAGTGAAAGTGTAAACAGCTACACATGAATGAATCTCTACATGCATTACTATCCTTTCTGTATTAGAGGGAAAAACAAAACTTAGCAAGACAAAACAAAAAAAATTCCTATAAAAACATGAAATGAAAAAGTCGTATAAGACCACAGTACAAGGTGATCTACAATGATTACTGTGTTGTTTCTTATTATCTTCAATAGAATATCTATATCAACAAGCATCATTGAATATAGCAGTATGATTGAGTATAGCAGTAAATAACAATACTAGTAAAAATAAAATATTGTAGACAGTATAAAACTTCAAAGGCAGTTAATAATCAAACCATAGTGGATATTCTGGTGGATCTTGTCATCTTAAGTGCAGTTGCCTATACTCTCAGACTTGATATTATCAATCATAACAGCTTTGAATAAAATCTATCAATACAAAACAGTGATCCAACAAACTAGATTCGATTACAATCAGTCATGGTAAAACAGTGTAGGTTTTACAGAGCTTTAGATTAAGTTAATAGGAAATTAAAGATGATTACTGTACTATATCCTGTTATTTTCAGGATATAGTACAGTATTACTGTACAGGATTACTGTCTGTGCCCTCAAATCTAATACAGGTAGAATGACTGAAACAGAATATAATACATCTAAGCAGAGTAGTGTGGCTTTTAAACCCTGGTGCACTGTTTACAATAGAGCATATCAAGGCAATCTATGTTAGAGTTTCTAGTTATCCTTCTCTGCCTCATTTCTGCTATGCTATTTTCCTGCCTTTGTTTGTCTAGTTTTCTCCTTCATTCTACTGCCTGCCCCACTCACTGATGCCTTTCTTCCACTGTTCCTAAAATCCTGGTATTTTTTTTTTCTCTCTAGAATGTCCTTCAGTATTCTCTGTAGTGTTGGACTGATGGTCACAAACTCGCCCAGTTCCTCTTTGTCATGGAAGCATTTGTTTCCCCATCAACTTCTAGTGACAGTTTTCAGGGTACCTCAATCTGGGCTGGAGGTTATTTTCTTTCAGGGCTTGGAATACTTTGCCCCAACCTCTTCTTGATCTGATGGTCTGTGTCAAGAAGTCAGCGGTGATTCTGATGGGCTTACCTTTATAGGTAATGTTTCTTTTCTCTGACAGCTTTTAATATTCTGTTTTTATATTGAATTTCTGGCATCTTGATTATTATATGTCTGGGTGTAGATCTGCTTTGGTTGTAGGTGGCTGGAGTTCTATATGCCTCACAGAACTGAATGTCATTTTCTTTTCCCATACTTGGGAAGTTTTCCTTAATTATTTCCGTGAATAGCCTTTGTAATTCACCTGTATGTATTCCTGCTTCTCCATTCACATTTCTTATTCTTAAATTGTAGATTCTCTTGTCATCTTCTAGCCTTTGTATTGTTACTGCCTGTTTCCTTGTTATTTTTAAGAGATCTTTCCTTTCATGATCACACATTGCAAACTTGTCTTCAAGTTTTGATAGTCTATCCTTTGTTTCTTTTAAGGAGTTTTGCCAGCTTTCAGTGGAGTTTTTAACTTCCTGGTAGTCTCTTTGAATCTGCTTCATGTATTCTAGATTTTCTTTATATTCTTTATCGAATGTTTCTCTCTTTTTTTGTGTTCCTCCTTTCTTCTGTCTGTATCTTCCTGAGAGGTGCTTCCTGAGAGCATTTCCTTTATTACTCTACTCATATCTTGCTTTACCTGATTTAATATTTCAGTTTTGAGCTCATCTACCAGGTCCCGAAGATATCTCTTAATGTCCATTGAAGCCATGTCTGATGTTGTGTGTTTTCTGCTTTCAATCTCCCTTGATTTTCCTTCTCCTGGATCAGTGCTCTCAGGGTTCTGGGCTGGGGGCCTCCTCGTGCCTCTCTCTCCTGTCATGGCCCTGGCTTCCTCCACACAGGTTACAGTGTAGGTCCCAGCCCTCTTCCCTGTTGGCCACATTTCCTCCGAAGTATGCTGGCAAGAGAACTCCGCCCTCTCCTGGCTGCTCTTGTCACTGAGCTATAAGCAGTGTTTGCATATGCCTGCCCCTCCCCACCCCGGGCCAACCAAACTTCAGGGGCCTTCAACAAGTTAGGGCTTGCTAGACACAGGGAATTGATTTGGGATAGCTCACTGGGTCCCGGCCGGGGGCTCAGCCCAGTCCAAACAAATCCCATGAATCTGCTCTGGGGAGGGAGCAATCAACTGAAGTCACTGTGGCTCCCAATTCAGGTTCCTCCTGCCCAGTTCCAACATGTCACCCATTTGATCGCGCCCTTCCTGTGGGAGGGGTCTCATTCCCAGCACTGACAGAGGATTAATGGAGGTCCCTTTGCCTGCTTCGCTCTCCATTGGGCTCACAAACCCCCGACTTCAACGCTGCTGTGTTTCCTGTGAGTTGCGGCGGGAACGAGTTTGGGCGGCTCTGCCAGCGGGCGCGGATTCAAGCTGGCGCAAACTTGGCGAGTCACCGCAAAAATGCTGTGTCCCGTAGTTTTTAGCTGTTTCAGTTGTGGTTGCAAAATATTTGACGAGCTTTTTTATGTTTTAATTTCTTCCTGTGTCAAGAGGATCCATCTCCCTCTGTCTGGGTCTCTCCAGGGTGTTTTATTCTGGCTTATGAGTTGTTTCTCCAGGGAGGCTTTGTATTTTGTTGCTCACTGATCGGCCATCTTGTCTTCTCTCCTCACTGACACTTTTGACTTTGTGCTTTTCTATAAAGTGGGAATCATTTTCTGGGAATAGCCATTGTTTCATTTGATAAATGTTAACAACAATTCACTATATCACTTAAAAATGCTTCAGCTTCTCAATGCCTTTCCCATTCAAGCAACTCAACTTCTTCAGTGACTTCAAGGGTTTTTGCTACTCTGCTTATTTCTTTCCTGCCTCCATCTGAAATATCAGATGATCCAGAAATGACAAGACTCATTCCCATTAATTGAACTCAGAGATGGCTAATAAACTAAAGTGATAGATGATTTTAACAAATTATAAATCATTAATCATACTGGTTATCTCTTTTCCCTAGTAATAGAGCTCCAGATAAGTCTCTTAGATGTACTTTAATTTTTTTTTTATTGTCTAGGGTGATGGTGGACAGGGATTCCCAGGAGAAAAGGGACTACCAGGACTTCCTGGTGGAAAAGGCCATTCTGGTCCAACTGGTCCTCCAGGAATTGGGCTGCCAGGACTTCCTGGACCTCACGGTCCCCCAGGAGACAAAGGAATAGATGGGTTACCAGGGCAACAAGGCCTCCGTGGATCTCCAGGTGAGTCATGGGATCAGATAGCTTTGGACTTGAAAAATCAATCTCTTGTAGCATGGCTGTGACTCGGATGAATGAAACTGGTCATGAGAAGAGATTTAGAGACCATAATCACTACTTTCAATCCTCTTAAATGTTTATAAGTGGTAAAAGCATAATAATGTATTTGGATAAGTTTAGAATGAAGAGCAATATAAATTTCATCTCCACCTAACAAAGAACTTCCTGAAAGGGCAGAGTGAAAATGTCACAGAGTTGTGTAGAAGTTATGAGTAGATAATCCCTGGAAAAGTTCAAAGGGAAGCCAGATGGCCATTTACTGCAAATGTCATTGAAATAATGAGTAGGACATCGGATAAGGTGACCTCTAAATTATATGGTAATATCATCAGCATGGAAGAACCTTTCCTTAATTGACGGAGTCTCAAATTGGGCAGAGAACCTAGCTGCATTTAGTCTGACTCATACTTTATACCTTAACACTCTTCTTTTTACATTTATTTTCTTACTTGAATTTCAGGCATTATAATGGTGACATCCCTGCCTATAGATTATGAAAGTCCAATGCTATTAACTCATCTTCTTTCACATAGCCAGAATAGTTCTTAATCTGAACTTCTATGTTCCATACTTCCATGTTTCCATTAGTAGCACCACAGTTCTTATAGTTATCTGAAGTTAGCTCTTATTCTTACCTTGACATGCATCATATTCCTTTCTTCCTCTTTCTGCTACTAAGTTCTTATTATTTCATTCCTAGCTGTATGTTTTTGGAATAAATGGATAGTTAGTTTGGAGGATAGATGGATGGAAAGTTAAGTGAGTGAATGACAACTTGTATCTCCTACCTTAGCTTTTTTCCATTCAATTCTACTATAAACATTGCTTCAAATTTAATACTTAAAAAATAGCAATACCATCATTACTCACCTCATCCAAAGCTACAAATGTTCCTTATTGAATAAAGAATAATTTCCAAATGCTTCAGCATGGATTTCCCAGAAGCCTCCAAACATGGACATAGCCAACCTTTTCAACCATATACTCACACTCTTAATTAAAATCAAATTTAAAAACTAAGACACTAGTCTTCTTCACTGTACTGAAACACAAATATCTTCATTTCCAACTCCAAGAATTTTTTCATGTTCCCTTCATTTCCAGCTCCAAGATTTTGCTCATGTTGATGTCCTCCTTCTTCTATGCCATCATGTCTTACTCATTTTTTAAAGACATAAGCCCTACTTCTCCCATTAAGTTTTCCCTTGGCCTCCACAGTATGTCATTGCTAGTTAAATTAAACATCCCTTTCCATTAATACTTTCACTTTTCCTATCTATATTGTAAGTCTCTAGATACTAAGGAAAATGAGTAATACTTTGCTTTTCTAAACCTGCCCAGGATAGTACAATGTTCCTAAAAATTAATATTTACTTGTGTTTTCCCAATAATCAAAGGGCCATTGCTTAGGCTTCTTTCTTTTCTTTTTACCTTGTCACCTTCAAGAATTAAAAAAAAGAATACAGAATATCAGGTTCTATAACTTTTATTTTAAAATCTAGCTCTGTAAACCAATGTAATAATTATGATGGTACAGGTTAAAACTTGATCATTCCAGATTCTTAAGACCAGGTCAGTATTTCATTTCACAAATTCCTAGGGAGGCTGTGAGAAATGCTATCAAATGGTATCAGTCTCCTTTTAGGAAATCCTGGTGTCAGCCAAAGCTTTTCTTCCAGCTCTGTTTCCAGAGAGGTTACTCACTGTTATTCCACTTCCCCTCTGCTAATTGATGGATCTTCACTCTGGGACAACACGCTGTTTGGGAAACTAGGTCACAAATTGGAGTTATAAAAACATGGCACCTGTAAACTCAAATGGCCTGAAATCTGAATGCTGTTAACGTTCCAACTCTTTGAGAACAGGCTGAGTCAACAGAAGGAAGCCTATAGGATAATTTCAGTCCCAAATTCCACTAGTTCCTGCACATGGAGTGTTCTCAGGAATGTACTTCTACAGTATACTACCACCTGGAAGATGTCTTATGCAGAAAATGTCTTTGTTGCCATACCAAAATTTCAAAGCAATTATTCCATTTAAAGCATTCTATTTCTGTTTTTTTTTCCTCTGTGGTAACCAGTAATAATTTCTCTAATTTAACTTTCCAGTGATAACCCAGGCTAGGACAGCTACACTGCAAAAAAAAAAAAAAGAATGTAATCATCAGAAACCTTTCAACCTACAAGTGTGAACTATTACAAACCTTGGTCAAGCCAACAACTATTTCCAAAGAGGCTTTGACTCCAAATGATCACAGTAAGCCACTTGGTTGGTACTGAAGTGGCTACTGTGTGCTTGATCCTGTGTGGGTCCCAGTAATTTCCTCTCAATATAGAGGATGAATTTGGTTGGTGGGTATATCTGGGCTGCAGACAAGACTTCCCTTTGGCCTCAAAAAACTTTCATCCCAGTTTAATTTTCTTCTTTGGTTGGTTGTCTACATGATTGCTGCTGCAGGGGAAAGGCTGGCCAAGAGGACTTAGACACTAAGAGAAATAAGAGCTAGCTATAGGTTCTCAGACACTAGTGTTGGCCACATTCCTCTTCCTTTTTATTCACACTTTTCTCCACATTCACAATCACCACACTAGAGCCCCTGTTTGAAAAGGGTGATTGTCATGGAACAGAAGCCTGTCTTCAGTTCCATCTTTTAAAGGGCTTGTTGTTTTGAGTGTTTGATTTGGTGGCCTCAGGAGAAAGTATCTATGAAACTGATTTGATAAATTTGGAATGGGTGGCTTCACATTTGGACACAGCTCAGGAATAATTGTATTTTACTCAGTTTGTTTCTTAAAATGTACATAAAGCAATAGAATTGTAATGGTGAGAGTACAACATATTGGACTCAATGAGCCATTGAGATAGTTGGGGGTAGAAGAGTTTTGTGCAGGGTAACCTCATGACACCAGCTATAGAGGCAGTTCTCTGACCTACTTCAAAAGAACCAGGCACATGCAAAGCACAAGATTGGAATTCCTTTTCCATTGAAGCATCTCAACATGAGGTTCTTGCTCATAAAGTATATTTCCATATTAGGGAAATAAATCTGTCATCTCATTGTATGGCAGGACATAGATGAGTGTACCCACCCATGGTGAAGGATCCAAGCCTATAGCCATCTCTCTACCTGAGTTAATATGACTGTAAAAATATGAAGTATAGAAGGCAGCAAATTAATGCCAAAGGTATAAAATAGTATCACTAACCTGACTGAGGTAGAAACCAGGGAATGGTCTTGTACAAGCTCTTTTGAATGTTCTTCCTTAAATACAAGAAGAACTGTTATTTGTTGATCATGTACTAGGTACCGGGCTTTGCTAAGTGCTATTAGCATTGTTTCATATAATCTTCACAAACACCAAATGAGATGGGTGGTTTCTATTACTCACATGAGGCTCAGGGAAGTTAAGTATCTTGGCTACACAGATAGCTATTAGCAGAACCAGGATATCAGTTAAAATATGTCTGTCTTCATAGCCAAGTATACCCACTATACCACAATTCCCATTATTGATTTAGGAATAAAACAAGTGATTTTTATTGGAAAACAGAAGTAGAATCAGAGGAGAAATGCCATCCAGTTGATTAAGCAGTTTAAATCACGAGCTGTCTACATATTTTTCAGAAATGTAATTTGTAACTTATTTTAAATACAGAAAAATGCTATAGCAGTTTATTAGAATGTTGGCTCTGTGGTTTAAAGTAGACCTTAGAGGATTGTTTAATGAATAGGTAAGGCTAAATTTAATTAGCACAGTAATTGTTCAAAAATGGCACTTGAGGGAAGCAACAAACCATTTGCTCATCAGTATTTTATTAAACCCTTGCTCTTGATCTTATAGGCTCTTTATTTGCATTATGAATGAGAAAGGAAGAATTTGCTAGAGAAATGATGCTTCATGCCAGTTTTAACATCTTGAATATTAAAATTGACTATGCTTGTTCCCTGAAGAGCAGAACTGACAGTTGCACATAAGAAACTGAAGGAAGTGTCACTGTGTGTCTTCACGGCTAAGGGAGTGGTTCTTTAGTTTCTGCATGATACAGACATATAGATCCACCTGACCAAGAACAATCAATAGATTTCAGTGTACCCCAAAAAATTTTATCTCAGAAACTCCAATGTTTGGAAAGAACTTCATTTTAAGAAAATGATAGGCATGTATTTGAGGGGTCTTGGCTTCAAACCCTTCAATCTAGTAATGTGGGCAAATAAACTTGCTCCCATCTTCAGGAAAGGCTCCATCTAAGCAAATGGTGAGTAGATAATTTATGTTTGCTGTTGTTCCTAGTTAGGTAACACCTACTATATGGGTTACTGCTTGCCCAGTGGGCAACAAAGGTTTGATAAGAAACATCCAGGCACTTGAACACTAAGGACATTCTTATCTCTAAAAGGATATACCGATAATTACCAAGAGCTTCTGGTGCCAAGATTTTTGTGTGGGCACCTACCTGTTAAGTAGGAAGGGCTTGGTTATCCCTTTAAATGGGATCCCATTCAAGGAGCCTGCTAGGGGGAAATCTTCCCTGACTCAGTGGATTCACCAGATACATACATTTTACCATTTACAGGAATCACCTTGCCTTGTATTATTTCTGGGTCGTATGGTCCATCAGGATTACCAGGAATTCCCGGATTACCAGGTATGAAATGAGACTATAAAAAGCCACTGGGTACACTTTAAGGGCCATCAGCCAGAGGAAACAAAGTCTGTCCCAGTAGCATTTGAGGATTCACATTCTTCCTGACGGGACCTTGGGGATTGAGGAAATAGAATGACTGATGGAAAGGGTAGTGTGAATAGGTGAGAAGAGAAGAGGCCTGGCAAGATACTAGAATTATTGACTTACACAGACACATTGACTTTTCCTTTCTTTTTATTACTTACATTTGTTTTTTTAGGCCCTAAAGGGGTCCGTGGCCTCCCTGGGACTCCAGGCCAGCCTGGTTCTCATGGAAACAAAGGAGAACTTGGAAGTTCAGGATTACTACATCTCCCTGAACTGCCAGGTAAGGAAAAGGGCTTTTATTCATCTATTTCTCCTTTGTGTACCTATATATGTGCATTGTAGTCACCTTCCATCAATGACAGAGAGCTAGGTTTGCCCTTTGTTGTGGTTGGAATGGTTTGATTTCACATGATAGCACACAGCCATAGGGTAGTAATGGACATTCAACATCAACCAGAACAAATCCTTAACTTTTAGATGGGAAACTGAGGCCAAGATAAAAAGAGACTTGCTCAAGATCACAAAGCCATTAGTCATCAGAACTCTGCCAAGGTGCCTGATTATCAATACTAGGTCAGTTTTCTGGGTCAACTCTTAAAGATCAAAGAAAGATCCATATCAATCAGAAGGAAGTTGTCAATTTCTATGCTTTTTCTTACACCCTGGTATTCTAACATGAGCTTCATGCCTCAAACTGTGTTCTCTGGGCCAGTACCTGCATCACCTGGGAACTTACCAGTAGTGCACATTCTCAACCTTTTTGCAAGACCTGCTGTTCAGAAAATTCCAGGGTTTGAGCCAGAAATCTGTGTGTTACCCCAGGTGATTCTGAATCACCACTGCTCTAGGGTTTCAGGCTCATCTTAGAACATGTGCTCTGGAGCTTATTGATTCCTCAGTTTACCCCACACCTTACCCCACCATAGAAGAGGGAGGTATGACAGCAAGAGTTAGACAGCTCCAGAAGAGATTGAGTTTTTGACAAAAGGTGTCAAGTGCAACCTGTGCTTCTCAATGCCTGTTGAGTTCAGGAGCAGATTGAGTATTGCCCATGGCTACCCTCATGAAAATAGAATATTCCCCAGTCATTTGTTAGTTCCTAAATCTGCACAAGTCCTCCAAGTACCAGACAAACCTGACTGTATTTAACATGTTAGTTTTAAAACTCTGTCTCAGATCTCTAGACAAATTGCTTCTAAATATCCATGCCCTTTTATTTTTGCCTCTTTACGTTTTTTAGGGTTTTCTGGACCACGTGGGGAGAAAGGCTTGCCCGGATTTCCTGGGCTTGCTGGAAAAGATGGTTTGCCTGGAAAGGCTGGCAGTCCAGGTTTACCAGGTTCCAAGGGAGCCCCTGGTGATGTCCTTGCTGCTGAAAATGGTGCTTCAGGGGCTCAAGGCCTACAGGGATTGCCAGGGGACAGAGGAGTTCCTGGAGACTCTGGCCCTCCAGGACCCAAGGGTGATTCTTTTGACCCACATATTTAACAATCAACAGAAAGCCTTACAGCAACTGGTATACTTGAATGAATACTTGCATGAATCTGGGATAAATGACTAATTGAGGAGTTAAATATCATTTTGTTCTTATCTTTCTTGGGGGAAATTTTTGCTAAATATCATAACTATATTTTGCTGTCTTATTGACAAAAAAAATAATAGTTAAATTTCTTGCAAAGCCTTTGGCTTACTTCTGGGAATAGCAGTAAGACTGGAGCTGAGAAGAGAGTGGAACCTGAGATGAATCCTAGGCAAAACTTTTCTGCTGGAAGTTCATTTGGTAACCCATTTCCTGCTGTTGATCCAGGCTATGTTCATCTGACTCCTCCCTTTTATTAGGTTTACATGGGCAGCCTGGCTTGCTAGGCCCCAAGGGTGATCAGGGCAGCCCTGGAACCCCAGGACAAGTGGGACAGCCAGGCCCCCCAGGGTCTAGTGGTCTGCATGGCATCAAAGGCAAATCCGGCCTCCCAGGAGCACCAGGCCTTCCAGGCATTTCAGGTATGTCCACTGAAAGAAAAAGGCCAGTTTCACAGATCTGGGCCTTGGCATACTGAGGGACAATAGCAGTAGTGAGACATGGTCAAAATTTAGAATGAGAGTTGATTTTCCTAAGTCACCCTAACAGTGCCAACTAGAACAAATTCCTGCAGTTTAGCTTCCAAAATATGACAACATATCACTTTCTGCCCCTCCCCCATGGCCTCATCCAACCTTTTCATACTTTGGCCTACTTCCTACATTCCCTAATAGAGAAGCTGCCCTTCTTGTTGAGGTGAGTTTAGCCCATCTCCATTGCCTTCTCCCGGGTCCTGGAGAGTCAACCCACTTTGGTTTGCAAAGAAGCTTGAGCAGAATATGATCTCCCCAGCATCCTGACTCTTCAATGCATGTGTCTCTGAAGACTGATGGCCAGAAAGTGGCTTCACTCAGAAATGACACCTAATACCCCTGGTTGCAGCCTGCCTTTTTTTTATTGCTCTACTCTTCTCTGTCTCAGTTACTCTACCACCACCCTTACTCTTGACCCAATAACTAAATTTGAGTTATTTACACAGCCATTATTATCCTCTTTATTACCTTTGTACTTTTGTTTCTGGAGTCTTCACTTACACTGCCTAGGTGAAAGAATACAGCACAGAAGCTCATAGACTAAAACTACACGAGGGAATTATCTGATTATACACTATAACATGGTCTTACTTATGAGGCCAGGGATCCCTGAGCTCATGCTGTGGAGTTGGCTCCCATTCAATTTCCTTCCCTTGTTGTAGAGTCCCCTGTCTCAGCTTTTCATTGGAATCCTGGGGCTCACAGCTACTTGATGCTTTTCATTCAATATAAAGCTAAATCAGTCATTCATTTAGGTCCTTGGGAGCCCCAATACCTCTGTCCTCACTGATTTAATCCTTTGGTTTTTTAATTCCCTTGCTTTGTACCTGAACATTCCACTTTGGCAGCAGCTCAGAAGGTTAATCCTATTGACCAACTTAAAGTGTGATTAAAAGACAGCTCAGAATATTTAGGAGATAAAATGGGCCTTGTGAGTTTCTACAGTACTTGGCACTAGGAGGTCTTTCAACCTTAACGCCAAGGAACTGGCTGACTTAACTGCTTGCTTGAGGGATTAAAAGGGCAGCCACATATTCAAGGCTCCCTAGGAGGCTGAGACAACAGCTCAGCTTTAACCTCTACTTCACTGATTGGCCCAGGAAACAGGCATTGTAGTGTGATTCAGAGTGGAAGTGCAGAAAACTGGAGCCAAGTTACCACCCTGGCTTCCAAGTGATCCATTTAGAAGCTAAAACATGAATCACATTGATAAACAGAGGTTATTTATGATCATGAAGAAGTTTCTTTTATTTCCAGCTACTGTGCTATGCTGGAAGTAATAGCCATTTGGCATGGCTCTCTAGTCGGTAGGTGCTAATGTTTCAGCCAACTAAGAACTGTGCCTATTAGCAGATTGTGTATATTATTAATGGCTAAGAGGTCATTTACAAAACCCAGCAAGTCAACCAACCTGATCTTATGAGAATAGGTAGACATACAGATATGGCTAAAACGTCATTTAACAGGTGTCCTCCATTCTTTCCTGTGCTAATTTAGGATATCCTGGAAAAAAAGGACAGAAAGGAGAGAAAGGCCTCCCTGGATCAACTAGAAAAAGAGGTCTACCTGGGATAAAAGGCCTTCCTGGAGCCCTTGGGCTAACTGGCTTCCTGGGGAGTCCAGGCTTGCCAGGGTTTACTGGGTTTCCAGGCCCTCCAGGTCCAAAGGGTAAGTGAAGTGATCAGGAAGGCCAGTGAAGTGGCCAGACCCATGAATACCACAAAGGAGTATACCAGCTACCCAGCTCAGCCACTTCTCTTTGCCTTACAATGGGCCACAGCCAAAGCACTATGTGGCAAGACAGTTTGGCAAGGCTAGTACTAAAAGAAGATTCCCACTAAAGGTTTGTCAACTACCCTGCTTGTTAGGTGGAACACCATGGACAGAAAAACCCACATACTAACAGCTACATTGAACTTGCTCATATGTATGACATTTGCCATGAAGCCTGATACCTCTCAGTTCTTATGATTGCCCAGTGGTTTGGGCATGTTGCATCTGTGTTTTAAGCAAAGGAAAGTGACTGACCTAAGGTCACACAACTGGTTAGCAACAAAGTTAGGCTAGGGCTCCATCTCCTTGCTTCCTAGTCCTAGGCTTTTATTTTGTTTTGTTTTGGGTTTTTTTGTTGTTGTTTTTGTTTTTCTGTGCCACACATGAACTCTACCTTGGTAAATCATAAGAGAGATACCCACTTCTTTCCTTTATGTTGCTTAGCGTGTGATGACTAAGGACTTGGTAGTGACTGAGACTTTGGAATTAGAGAAACCTGAGTTTAAATCCCTTCTCTGAAACGTCTAAGTTGTGTGACATTGGACAAGTAATTCCACCTCTCTGAGCTTTAATTTGTTTCCTTGAATGTTAACACAAAAAATAATGGAAATTATGTAATTTAATTTTTTAACACAGGTGACAAGGGGTCCATTGGACTAATAGGTTTTCCAGGAATACAAGGTCTCCCTGGTTTTCCTGGTACAAGTGGATTAAAAGGAATTCCTGGGCTAGCTGGAAAAGTGGGAACATCTGGATGGGCTGGAAATGCTGGTGAAAAGGGTGAGTGGCAGGGAAACAATTTCCTAGGCTGCCCCATATATACAGGGCACCTGTGGGCTATATTGAACCATCTATCATAGAGAAAACTCTTTGAAATCAAGTTTATAACTTTATACCTTTGAGTCTGTGATGGGGGATGGATGGGGTCTTATCAGTTCCTGATATCCCTTCAAGGCACCTTTCCAGTTGTCTCACTGTGAAGTAATCAGCTTCTTTTTAATAGCACTATTCTCTTTAAGAACTGTACCTTCCTTGATGGTACCTTTAAATTCTCTCTTCTTCTGACCAAAATGAAAAATTTCCAAATTATGCTGCTCTGCTCTTCTTTGTTTCTGATTCTCACAGTAAATTTGGCTAGAAGAAACCAGTAATATCCATGCTGTTATTTGAGTGCTTTGCTGCCAAAATTTCCACTGCCAGTTAAACCGCTCTGTCACCTTTAAGCTTGGCCTCCCGCAAAGTATCAGGGTATAGACATAACACAACCATTTTTTTTTACCATGATATAAGGAAGTCCTCTAGTTTAATTCTTAATAGAATAATCATTCCTGTTTGAAATCTCATCAGCATTGCCGTTACTGTCTACATTTATTTCAGCATTTTGGGCTTCTGAACCCCTATCAGAATTGTCTGCTAGGTTCAACTTTCAGCATTGTAGGTTTTTCCTAGCCCATTCCTTAACATTTTCCAAATTCTTCCCATAAGCAAATTGAAGAGTTTTTTTTTCCACGTTGTCTCAGTTATAGCCATATAACAGCCCCATTCTCTGTACTAATTTTCTGTGTTAGCTTCTTATTACTATAACAAAATCTGAGATAACCAAGTTATAAGGAGGAAAGTTTTATTTTGTCTTAAAGTTTCAGATGTTTCAGTCCATAGTTGGTTGACTTTATTGACTTCAAGCCTGTAGCAAGGTGGTGCATCATGGCAGGGAGCATATGGTAGAGCAAGCGGCTTACCTCATGGTACTCAGGAAGGAAAAAGGAAGAATAAGAAAATATCAGAAGCCCATAGTCCCCTTTAAGAGCACACCTCCAGTGAACTAACTTTCTCCCACTAAGCCCAAACTCTCAAAGGCTTCATGACCTCCCTATATACCATGGGCTAAGAATCAAACCTTTAACACAGTCTTTGGGGTCAGATATCCAAACAATAACAGAAGCTTTGTCTATACATTCCCAGATTACCCTTAGAGGAGGGTTTTGGGTAGGGTTTAAACTTACAGGTAGACCTTGGATTTGAATAGAATGTATACACAGAAATACAAAGTTGGGGGGATGGGGTAGGGAACAAGATGGAAGGACCCAGAAAGAGAGGGTGGGATGGGAAGAAACACTATGAAACTCAGCCTGTCCTTGTCTCTGTGTCTAATTCTCTCTCTCTCTCTCTCTCTGTCTCTCTCTGTCTCTCTCTGTCTCTTTCACTCACATACACACACACTCACATACACACACACACACACATGCACACACACACACACACACACATTGATCGCCTGCTTTCCATTCTTGCAGGAGACAGAGGCGATCCAGGCCCAGTTGGAGAACCCAGTCCAAGACTTCCAATGCTGAGTGTATGGTTCAAAGGAGACAAAGGCTCTCGGGGATCATCTGGATTGGATGGATTTCCTGGGCCCAAAGGTGATGTGGCAGGGGATGATCAGGTGAAATGCTCAAGAAAGAGTAACGACCATACTTCACTTCCTTCCTGAGAAAAGTGTAGGTGGCAGCATAGCATCAAAAGAGGCTATTTTCCCTGGTATGACAGATCCTTGGACTTTGAGACTGCCATTTGCCATTGTTATAACGAAATTGAGATTTTGAACTGTAGTTTGTGGCATCTGTAGAAAACCATGCCATCTAGTAGAGTTAGAACACTAAACTATTTGCCCAGTGTTGAAGCAGGGATTACACATAAGGTTGAAAGTGATCCATAAGACAGAAGGCACCTCCCTGCTCCCACAGTCTAATTTGTTCCACTCCCTGGCTTATACTTAGCCTGTGACTCAGAGCACCTACACCTGGACAAGCAGGTTTTCTCTCACCTGGAGTCTTTTTCTAAGTCTTTTTTCTTTTTTTCCCAGGTGACAAAGGAGAGGCTGGCCATCCAGGGTCACCAGGCCTGCCTGGATTTCCTGGCTTGCCCAGCACCATCAAAGGGCTTAATGGGATGCCAGGTTCCCCTGGCTCCATGGGACTGCTGGGTTTACCTGGCTTGAAGGGCTCCTCAGGAATCACAGGTTTTCCAGGAATGCTGGGAGAAAGCGTAAGTGTGCACAGATCCTTGTCTCTTCTCCAGAGAAGAGCCTCCTCCACAGCAGGATGATATGTCTCCCAGGGCCCACCCACCTTTCTCATCCTAGCCCCTTTTCCCAGAATATCCTCAAACATAGCCCAGCCCTTGAGCCTGAAAAGTCTACCCTTTCCTAAATGCTCCCTTTTCTTTGCCTTTATTCACATTATCTCACCAACATGGCAGGGCCTCCTCCATCCTCTGCATTTGTCAAAACTTGTCTGCCCTTTGGGCCCCAGCTCAGGAACCATCTCCTCAGAAAGTCTCTCAGCTCCCACTGTGCTGGCATCCTTCACTTATCGTTGCTTATTTGATGTAGTTGGTTCTTGAGGGATCTGACTTCCTTGATGAGATTGCTAGGGTTTATGAACAAGAACTATATTACACGTTTTTTCTGTCTATACCCCACTGCCAGCATCTTACATTGAGCTAAGTGCATCATAAAAATTCATTTCAGACTTATCTTATGTTTTCCTAGATGCACAAGAACAATAACTAACAAAGAATCAGTTCTAGTTTCTCCAGGTTCTTAAAAGGCAGATTAGAGTAGGCTTATGAAAGAGATAGACTTGGATTTAAATCTCTACTCTATCACTACGTAGCTCTCTGATCTTGAAGCATGTTGAATTTTCTGAGCCTCATTTTCTTCATAAAAATGGGGATAATATTTAAACCTTTTAAAGATAGTAGTGATGATTGAGATGCTACATATAAATCAATTAACACTGTGTCAAGCACAAGCTCTGCATAAATAGTAGTGGTATTGAAACATTTAAATAAGCTAGGCACAGAAGACCTTGGCTCTCTGCAGGCAAAGTCCCTGTCCTTGAAAAGTGTCAGTCCACCTTGGTGGAGAGAATACACATACACATACCTGAAGCAAATGCAACTTAGTTTTAGACTGAATGGTCTGACTACCCACATACTATATTAGGAACAATGTAAACAAAGTGGGAAGGAATTCTCTGAGAGGCCTCAGTGTAACCAGAGGCTCATAGTTAGGAGTAGCTATGGCAACAAGCCAGATAAATCCCGGCAAAGAAGCAGGAAGAATGGGAGAGAGGCAGGTGTCCTAGGTAGTAGTTGAGTGAGCACAGTGACCAACCCTCCTGCCAAATGCATGTGTCTTTACTGGCAACATATACAAATGAATCAAAACCATACTGGAAGAACTGTGCTGACAGCATCTGACATGCCCAGTTTCCAGAGTCAGACAGTATGTTGGACATTAGCTAGCAAAGACACTTTTTCCTGTAAAAATGATAACATTTGTCTACATTCAGATTTCAACACATGCATACTTGCAGCCATTACCTGGTGGCCAAAAGACTCATGTTACTTGTGGAACCTGCAGCAGAGGACTAGCCCTGCATGGTGAATCCACATTTATGTGTAGTGGCTCTAGGGCTTTGGCAAGCATGGTGGTAGCTGACTGAGGAACACATATACCTAATCTGTCATGCTCTTCATTTTCTAAGAGACTTTTTAGAGCAGCCAAACTTTGATTTGCTAAGGCTTCAATTATTATGGACAATGCAAAGTCATGAATGACAAGAAAAGGGTTAATTTTCAGATAGAATTCTTCTAATGTAAACCCTAAGCACACTTTGGCCCCTGGCTCATCAGCTTCCCATTTGCAGAATGTACCTCACCCACACCCCTACACAGTCTACCCTGATATGGAGTGTATGATAGACATCTCTCAGGCAATAGCTTGAGGAGTGGAGGGGGAGTAAGATGGTGGGGAGCTCTGGGCAGAAATGATGATTCCCATATTTCTTTGAAGGGTTCACAGGGTCTCGCTGGGGCTCCTGGACTCCCAGGAGCATCTGGTCTCCCAGGCTCAAAAGGTAAGGAGGTTTATATCTTTTAATTTGTTTTTTTGTTTTGTTTTGTTTTTAGAGCAAAATGGATTTACAGCAGGTCCAGGGCTCTCTTGGAGGAAGACTCTTTGTTTAGGAGGAAGTGAATTGATTTACATTTTCCCTTTGGCCAATCCCTTCCACAGTGTTTGTTCCTCAAAGAAGAAGCAGTAAACAAGGGAACCTATTAAGATCTCTCAATGGCTTTCATAGAGCCAAAGAAAAGGCTGTTCTTTGGTGTAGTAACTTAACACATATGCTTTCCAGACTCAACAGTAGAAAACCTCAGCTCCATATAGTGTCTTCCCTTGAGGAATTCAGTCCAATAGACAGAAAACTTCCCATCCTTTCTGGCATCGCTGTTATGTTCTGGTGATGTTTTGGGCCCCAGCTACCACATTCCTTGTTCATAGTCTAGTGATGTGTTTCACAGTGGACATGTGCTACATGTAACAGAATGTCATACCAGTTCCCTGGTAGCATTCCAGCTCGTGGGTAGTAATTGGTCACCTTTTACCCAATAGATAGCTTTGTCAAGGAGCTCTGCTATGTGTATTGAATCTGAAAAAAAAAGTGATTAAAATATCTTGGTACAAAATGAACTGCAGCTTCTCCCAAGCATTTAAACAATGTCTTGTTATAACCAGGAGATCAGGGACAGACGCTTGAAATTTCTGGTAGCCCTGGACCCAAGGGACAACCTGGTGAACCAGGTATTAAAGGTAAGACTACTATACTTTTATCTCATTTGCCTCATAGATTCTTCAAAATTGAGTATTAGATGACATTTTGGAGGCCAATTCCAAGTGCTACCAATTCACCAGTGCAGAAAAATGTATTTCTCAAACATTTAAACCCATATCCCCCACTTATGGAATATATCAGGACAAGTCTACTTACTTATCCATTAGATGGTACCTTCCAAATGTCATTTCAGAGCTTCATTGCATCAGGTTCCCTCAGCAGTTCAAAAGAGTTTCAACTCCCTCCTTATTGATTCCCATGGATGAACATATTTCCAAAAATGTGGTCTGACCACTCAGCATTCTTCTTGATTTATAGGTGTAAAAGGAAAAGATGGACCAGTTGGCGATACTGGTTTTTCAGGAAACAAAGGTGAAGATGGGGAAGATGGTATTTCTGGAGATGTTGGCCTTCCTGGCTCCCCAGGTACCATGCCACATGACAATTTTATTCTGAAAAAAATTTAGGATTAACTTCATGTCATACTCTATTCTGAACAACTGCCTTAAATTCACATTTAGGATTTCTGGGGACTACAGGTATCAGAGGAGACCCAGGATTTCCAGGTTCCTCTGGTCATTCAGGGTCTCTTGGGCCCCTGGGACCCTCTGGGTTAATCGGACCTAAAGGTATGTGCATATAAGAACAGAAAGTACAGAAATGTATTCTCCTTTAATAAAGGACAACATCTCCTTTATCTTAGAAGACAGTAGGGTTAAGCTATGCCCAAGGGTGTCAATGACTGGGTTACATGAAGAATAATTGGAAAGGAGAATGAAAAGAAAGGAATGTTGATAAGCATGAATGAAAAAAAAAGAATGTAGGATCCATGGAGAAAAGAATAACCAAGAAGGGTGTATTAGTTTTCCATTACTATAACAATATCTGAAGCTGGATTTTTATAAATAAAAGATTTAAATTTAGCTCATAGTTTTGGAGGTTGAAAGTCCAAAAAGCATGACTTAGTTTCTGATGAGGGCTTCTCAGGTATTTCACCTCATAGATAATGCCATTTTAGCAGAATGTGTGCAAGAAAGAGACCATATGACAAGACAAGAAGCCAGAGAGAAGAAAGGGGCTGATTTTCCTTTTTTTTTTTTTAACAATTCAGTCTTAGCCAGCTCTAGTGGCTCACACCTGTAATCCCAGCATTTGGGAGGCTCAGGTAGGAGGATTGCTGTGAATTTGAGGCCAGCCTCAGCTACTTAAGCAAGCTCAAGGCCAGCCTGGATTACATGGTGAGGCCCTATCTTGAAAAAAACCAGAACAAAAATATTTATAACAAATCAGTCTTGCAAGAATTCAGGGTCTTATGAGACCTAACTTAATCCCTTCTGAGGACAGTGTCTCCCATAACTCAATCAGTTTCTACTAAGCTTCACCTCTTAAAGTTCTCACCATTCTTAACATCACCATACTGGAAAACCAAGTTTCCACTACATAAACACTTGGAGGACACACTCAAACTATATTCTCTTAAAAGAAGGTTATTGCCCTGCAATATGTTGCCTTTTCTTGACTCAGAGACTGGGCAGCAAGTTTCTAGAACCATTTTCTGAGAGCTGGCAACTCAAGGAGCTGGCATTGAGTTCTTCTCAAAGATAATTAGTTTCTATCCCACTCTTACAGCCATATTGATCTCTAGTAAGAATCATAAGAACTTAGGGTTCTGGGTATAAGATGGAGGTGTGCTATTTACCCACAGGGTACTAAATAATGCTTCAAGGAAGATCAGGTCTATAAAATAAGAATCTTGCAGTGACTTTCTGGGCTAACTTCATGACTCAGAGTTGCTGGGGCTATTTTTGATTTTTTTCACCCTCAGGATTTTCTGGACCTCCTGGTTTACATGGACTGAATGGGCTTCCAGGAACCAAGGGTACCCATGGCACTCCAGGTAAGGAAGACTCTTAAGGGAAAGGAGGAGAACAACAGCTCTTTCAGACACCTGTCAGAGACTTGACTCTGGCATACCCCATATTTTAGGACTCATAGATTTTCTCACAAGCCTTCAATTTAAAATTCATCGATAGGAGGAGGAAAGAATACAGGAATAAGCTCTTCTTATAGCCACAGACAAGAGAGCTAAGGATGAGGGCCTCACCCTTGCTGAACTCGGTCCCCTCCCTCTTTGTCTCCTAGGAGCCAGTATCACAGGTGTGCCTGGGCCTGCAGGCCTTCCTGGTCTCAAAGGGGAAAAGGGAATACCAGGAACTGTCATTGGTGCTCCAGGGAAATCAGGTCCAAAAGGACAGAAAGGTGGCCGAGGTAAGTAAGCCCAAGTCAGGCTTGGAGGAGCTGAATGAACTCTTGGTGAGGAACCAGGTTTGTTGTTCATCAAGGCTATGGGGCCCATGACATGCCTCCACATCTCTGGGAATCTCACAACCCCTAAGAGATTGGCTGCTGAAAAAAGAGACAATAGGCTGTGCCCATGAGTTTCCAGTGAAGGGATGTCAGGAAGCAGTTTGCCAAGTCCCTTCTAGCCTCCAGATCCCTCTACTAACTGCAAGGCCTGTCCTACTCGCTTGGTCAGAGCCTGCTTTTAATGGTACTAAGGGACAGGGCTTGGCTGCTTAAGAAGCTGGCCAGAATTTCCTCAGTGTCCAGTCTGGATAGTGCTCCCAGGGACCTGGGAAGATATGGTTGCCAGAAAAAGCCCAATATATAAAAATAAATGTTTCCTGAGGACAGGACTGCTGCACGCACTCATTGGGATTTGTCGGCTTTCCTAGAAAGCAGATTACCTCCCTAAATCTCAGCCCCTGACTCATCACATTGTCTGAAGTCTTTTTCCATGCCTCTCTTTTCCTTCCGCTCAAAAATTAAGAAGGAATTCTCATTCTTCAACTTTCCTTAGGAATGTCCTGAGGACCCACACATGTTCCACTCAGTGTAAACCAGGCAGTGAATTCAATGTGGCAGCATGGCTAAGAATAAGAGCTCTGAAGTCAGACCAGCAGAGTTCAAATTCCATCTTACTTCCCACTACCTCCATGACCTTGAACAATAAAGTTACTTATCCCCAATTCCAAATGAACCCACATTTTTATTTTCTGTATAATGATGTCATAATAGAACCTAGTTCACAGGCTTTATAAAGAATCAATGAATGAGGTAATGTATATAAAAGCACTTAACTCAATGTTGCACACAGTAGGCACTCAAGAAATGCTGGCCATTATATCATTGCATGTAACTTGGGTAAATGGTATTTGCAAAATGTTCTGTTTCTCTTATCTCTAGGGCCTTGGGTCTTCTCACATTTTCCTTGTTTGTATCATGTTCGTATATTTCCCAGGAACTATATTCACACATTAAATCTTTTGCTGCTGCATTTCAAATTGATACATATTGTGGTTCTCTTTACTCTTCCCTTTGGTCTGGACCAATTTTTTTTTCCTAAAAGCCAGCAGCTTCTCCAGAGGGCTCAGAGCAAGGCCCCAGCCTGCAGAGACTAGGTTTCTTTCACTTGACAGAGAGAGGGGTTCAGATAGACACAGGACATTCCCTTTGTTGTTTATGCATCTTAACTGTGAATGCTTGGTCATTTAATTATTCATTTCTTTTCACTGAAGCAATAAAATCAGTTACACATATAATAAACACATATCAAGATGGATACGTTTCTGGAACATAATATTGAGCAAAAAACGTTTGTCACTTGGTATGATTTAACTGATAAACATTCAAAAATAAACAAAAACAACCAATATATTGTTTATGGGTACAAATATTCATGGTCAAACTGATAAAAATGAAGGGGATGATGACCACAAAATTCAGGAGTCTTAGAAAGATGAAAGATGACACTTAAAAAGATGAAAAGGGTCTTGCTCAAGAAAGTCAGAGGTCATGCCATCTCTTTTTTACTTAAATGAGGCATGTCATCATGCTTGCATTATCTTTACATATTATTCATAGATGTTCTGTGGCATTCTCTCAATAACTAATTAAAATAATTTTACTTAAAATGAATACAGCATGTATCATGCCCCCACAGGTACCTGTCCATGCCCTAATAAGTGGAAGTCACTGCAAAACAAGGCTTTACCTTGAAGAAAATTTCATGGAGCATTCACTGTCTTCACAATACCTTTTGTTAAATAATTTTCCATTACACTAAGGTTTTCATGTCTGTACTAAATATTTGGTTTGCATTTGTATATTTAGTTTACGATGTTGTCCCTAGAATCAGTTAGAAAAATAGGACATTTAGCATTTATACTTACTCATTGGAAGTGTTTTACTCTTAATTAAATATATGAGATTTTGCACTACTTAAGGTTAGTACTGCCTTTACTTCAGATTTGATAATATATTATTATATTTATAAATCAAGAAACAGTTCAACAATGGAAGTGGCTTCAAAAACTGGTGTAGGAACTTCTATAATCTCTGCTTTGCCATACTATATTGTATGTGGATACATATATACATGCATAAAGCTGTATTTTAGGAAAAAGGAATATAATACATCTTTTTGGATCTTTGACTCCATGAAAAAGAAAAATAACTTCAAAGATTCACTGAGGCACAACTGACAATGCTGCCAAATAGTACCATGTGGCTCTATCACTATTTTTTCTTTTTGCATTTTGTTGCTTTCCTAGACTTAAAACTACTGAGTCTTTTCTTAAATATTTTTTTCTTTAGATTCAATTAATAATAAAAGATCTATTTTAAACACCTGAATTAGCCAATCTACCATCTTTCTTTACAAGTTTACACTAAATGTATACAAGATGAGAAAGTCAGTATTAGTATTTTTTTATTTTGTCACCAGAAAAATAATCTCATCCACCAAAACAGTTCATCAACCTGTTTGAATCAAATTCTCTTCATTTGAATATCTTCTAGAATATGCTTAAGTAATACATGCATTTATTAACCTCGTGTATAATATGAACTTCTATGTTTGTATACAGAGCTTCAGTGTGTTTTCTTATCCAGATTACCATCTGTGTATTTAACATATGAGTATTAATTATTTTGTAATAGGATGAAAATTTTTTTCTTATTTATTTTAAGAAGGAAAAAAAATACCACCAACAAAAAACACAGACAAGAAAAACAAGAAGTGAGAGACAACAACAACAAAAACTCAAAACAATAACAATATAAACTTTCAAAACAAGATGATAGGAATTTAACAATGATTGTTATTTTGCATAGTTATCTTCAAAAGAGTTACTTAGATTATCAGATATAGACGTGCAAAATTGAGTATGAGTATTAATTGTTCTGTTCCAAGAACTAATAGAATTAGTAGTATAATCATCTTAGCTATCTTATGAAAATTGTTTTGAATGTATATTAGAACTTTCTGTACAAACAGAAAACGTGTAAAAGATTGTTAAATGTTTAGCAAACATTTGTTCTGTATCCACTCTAATAAATGGACATTCTCTTTGGCCAAAATGTTTGGAAGAAATTTAATGCAAAGAAATTTGTTCTGTAGGAAATTATTCAACCATTCGGGTAATATGCATTTTCTGTAAAAGACTGCTTTACTATTTGCTTAGAAGCCCCAGGTGAGACCTCAGAAGCCTAGAAGACATAGGAAGACCCAGAGCTCTTGCCATTTCCATTTTGACTTGGCTGGGCCCTGAGACCTACCTGTATCCATTACTTTTGTGCAGCATCAGACATGACTAGCTAATATATGAAATGTGATCTCATCAGGACAATAGTAGTCCTAAGAACATGGAAAGCTTATATTCCAGCTGTTTTAGTCATGCCTTCTTTTATTTTCAATTTGGAGGAAATTGACCTAAAACATTTCTCTTTCCAGCAAAGTTAGGGAGCTAGGACTTTCTGCTGCTCTTCTCAGTTCTTTTGTCCCATTTGTTAGAAGAAAGGATGAAAGAAGAGCCCTCTGCTGGTGATCTCTCTGGCCTGGCTTCTACCTGACTGCTTCCAATTTCTCTGAAAGAATATGGGCGTCTTCTGGACATGCAGAGCCCACCAGGCCCCTTTTTATTTATTCTTTGCAGGTTTCCCAGGTCTCCAAGGCCCTGCTGGCCCCCATGGTGCCCAAGGCATCTCCTTGCCCTCAATCATAGTGGGACAGCCTGGTCAGCCTGGGCGACCAGGCCTAGATGGAGAACGAGGTAAAGACAGCAAGTCTCAAAGAGGACTGATCAACCCATTTAACTGAGTGTCCAGTAAGGTCCTATATACAGTGAAACCCTGTTGCTGAACGTGTATGGGTCTATTTGTTCTCACTCTCCCCCACCCCACCCAGCCAAAATACAGGGAACTAGAACTGTCAGCATTTTGCTGTAAGGGTTTGGGTTTGGTGGGAAGGTCTCCACACTAGGACTTCACAGATGTCAAAGAAATATTCTCTTAGGAGTGAGCTTTGGCTTCTCATCAGTCCATAGGCCTTTAGTAGCAGCTACTTCCCACTCACTTGCCTCTCATCTCTGGCTATCTTATCCCTAGGTCGCCCAGGCAACCAAGGGTCCCCAGGGCCCCCTGGGCCATCCTCAGATCAAGGCGACCCTGGAGACCCTGGATTCCTTGGAATTCCCGGCCTTCAAGGGCCCAAAGGAGACCATGGAATTCCAGGTTTTTCTGGCCTCCCGGGAGAGCTAGGACTAAAAGGTATGGCTGCTTGTTTTGCTGCTGGGCCCTGCCTCACTCCACAATCAGAAGTGGCCCTCCCATAGCCATGTGAAGAGAGGTCAGCTGATGGTGCTCTTTCCTGCCTCCTGCTACCTCATCTCCTCTCTACCACCACCACATTCACCACCACTACTATCATAACAAAGCCTGACTTGCTTTTCCTTTGGACTTTACCAGGCATGAAAGGTGAGGCTGGCTTCATGGGGATGCCAGGGAAGGTTGGGCCACCTGGAGACCCAGGATTACCAGGGATGAAGGGGAAGGCAGGGCCACGAGGTGAGTTGGAAACATGTGCTGGTCTGACCCTGAGATGGAGGGAAGGGTAAGTTTTGGGGATAAGGTTCTTTTAAGAGTCACTGCTCATCATTCCAACAAAGCCCAGAAGCCTGAAACAGCTCAAACAAGTCCCTCACCCCAGGAAGTAGTTTTTGCACATGCATATAGCTCTTCCTCTATTAACTACCAAGACTCAAAGTCACTGCTGCTTTGCCGCTATGGATCTTGCCACACATTTCCTCTGTCTGCATTATTTGTCCTCCTTTCTCTACAGACAAATGGCTGATGAGTAGAGTTTACTCACAGATTACCACTCACTCACTTGCTCAATCCATAAATGAAGAGCCTTTCTCTCTATTCCTTACCATCCCCATCCCCTGTCCAACACATCTAGTCTATTAGAAAGCCCTGGAGCATGTATCTTCTAAATGCACCTGCATCTGCTGTCCCACATCATCTCCATTGCTATATGAAGGTCGAAGTCACTACAGTTTCTCGTGAAAGACCCCCCCACACACACATACACATCCAACAATCATTTTTCTATAGTGACCAATAAGAACATAAATCATAATTTGCTACTATGGCATAGATATAAACTGTGGCCTATAAAGCCATAAGTGATGGCCCCCTTTACATATTCATACCAGTCGTTCTCTTTTACTGCTCTCTTTCTGCTGCACTGAACTCTTTCAGTTTTCTAAAAATCACAAGTCTTGATCTACCAAAGACCCTTTGCATGTAGTTAGTTCTACTTCTTCAAATTCCCTTATCCCTCTTCTCTTCAAATGACTAGCTCCTTCCAATATTTCAATGATATTAGCTTAACTGTCACTGCTTATGAAAGGCCACTGAGTGCTTTCTAAAATGTCTATGCTCCTTCCCTTGGTCTCTGCATTATTTATTTCCTTCATAGCTCTTCTCACAAGTTTCCCAAAAAATAATGGCATTTGTCAGTAGACCATAATCATCATCATTACTCACTACTCTATTCCCAGATCTCTCAGGACCTTGTTACACAGTAAGCATACAAGAAATACTTGTTCAATGACTTGGCAAACAAATTATTATTAAGGTAATAATAACCTTGGATTAGCCTCATAGGCTATGATACTAACTGAACATCTCAAGTATCTTTGGTACTGTGTTCTAACAGGCATGGTGTGTAAGCCAATGGCTCCCTCCTTGAGCCAGAACAAGTGTAACAAATGCTTCTTAATTGCCTAGTACCTGTCAGGTTCTGTGCTGGGTCCTGAGAAATTGAGATGAATATGACTCAGTCCCTGCCCATGAGCCACCAAGCCACTGGAAGCTAATTGGCAATGAGGGTACTATGTAGAGTGCAGTGACACTCATCCTGGAGCTATCTAGTGAAGACTGCAAAGACAGCGCAGAAAACTAATGGTTATGAAGCAGAAAGGAAGGCTCCTTAGACTTCATCCTGTTGTCCTCAGCCTAAAAATGCTATTTCCTTCATCGGCCCACAGGCTCTCCAGGCCTTCAAGGTGCTCCTGGGAAAACACCAGTTGTGGAAGCTATCCATGTTCCTCCTGGACCCTTGGGTCTACCAGGCATCAATGGCATTCCAGGTCTTTCAGGAGACCCTGGGCCACAAGGCCCTGTTGGTCCACAAGGTAAGGATGGCATCAGAAAAAGAGGACTTTTTAGGAAACCAAAATGGTCTTATTAAGAGGCAGAAGTAACTTCTAGGAACACCAGTTCCAGGGGAGCACCTTCCTCTAGCATTTCCTCTGCTTCTTCACAAGACTCCTGTGTTTCTGACCAGGGCAGAGAAGGATGGTAGAACTAAAAAGCAGTGGTTGTATCTGGTTTTGGAGAATGTATGACCAGAATATGGCCACTCCTATAGCCAGCTTATTCTCTTTAAAGTGCTTCTTAGAGATGGAGAAAGTGTGGTGGCAGGTAAAGGGCAGTACAAGTCTGTGGAGAAAGTCAAGGGCTGGTTTACAGGAAATCTGGCATCCAGGGTCCCACTTTGCTTCAACTAGAGTAAGTTAGCAGTTTCTCAGGGACTTGGTAGCTTCATTTTTGAGTGAGATGCTGGCATTACCCTGCATAGTTCCTACAGAAAAAGTGGTTGTATGAGAAGCTCACAAAGGCCAAGTGGGGAATACCATGCAAGGGCACAGATGTTTCTGGGAACTAAGTACTAACCCAGACAGGCTTTTACTCTCCTGTAGTGTGCACACCAGTTTGGCAGTCAGTGTTCTCTCTCCTGGTGAGTCTTGGGCATCCTTTCTCCAAAAAGGATGCTTCTATACCCTCTACATTGAATTCCCACACCCTGTGACCTTTATTTCCTGCAGGTACCAAAGGTTTACCTGGGATCCCTGGCAAGGATGGTCTCAGTGGGCTTCCAGGCCCACCTGGGGCTCTCGGTGATCCTGGTCTGCCTGGACTTCAAGGTCCCCCAGGATTTGAAGGTTTGGTAATATCACCATAGGGGCAGAAGGCTTCTGTGAGGGTTTGAGGATTGGAGATGAGTCAGAAACTCAAATGTGAGACTCAGTTAACCTGAAAGTAGAGCTTAACACTCCTAGGAGGCTCAAAAGCTTGGCTGCCATATAGTTACTCCTCTGAGCCTGTGAAGGGAAGCCCAACATCTAGAAAACAAAGGACTGTTCCAAATCTTTTTATGGGCCCTCCTCCAGGTCTTAAGAGCCATGACTACACTACAGCATGGCCTCCTGCCCCACCCTCTCCCTTTTCCACCTAGAGATTCTAACATGGATGTGAGAGGGTGGTTCACAAGATAACAATGCTGAGATAAGTCTATCTGTCCATACCTCTGTTGCTAATCTTTCATTTTATACCAAAGATAGCAGATCAGTTGTCCTCACTAGAGTACAGTTCCAAGGCTCCATGGGAAATTGTTGCAAGCCATTGGCCACATATCCCATGGGCAGAAGAGGAGAGTAGGAAGATTTCAGCCTGCTATTCCTAGCTCTGCTCTAATTCAGCAGTTATCTCCTATAAGAGTCTTCATGTCAGGGCCTGAGAATGATCCTACCACATGCCATCATTCCCACTCATACAAAGTTGAAGGATAGATGACCAGCAAGGGAAGGGAAACCTAATAATGCACTTTTTAAAGTGAGAACTCTGTAGTTGGCTACATCTAAATTGAAATTCTCGTTCTATCACTTACTAGCTGTGCCTTAGTCTTCTTGTGTATAGATTGGGCCAGGGTCATCATAAGGGTTATGTAAGATAACACATGCACACAACGTGCCTTGCAGTTTTAATGCTCTCTCCCTCTCAGGAGCTCCAGGGAAGTCAGGCCCCTCTGGGAGCCCTGGGAGGCCTGGGCACAGTGTGAGAGTGGGCTACACATTGGTGAAGCACAGCCAGTCAGAACAGGTGCCTCTGTGCCCCATCGGAATGAACCAGCTGTGGGTAGGTTACAGCCTGCTGTTCGTGGAGGGCCAGGAGAAAGCCCACAACCAAGATCTGGGTAAGAACCGGTCCTGACACCCAGCCCTGGCCACCTGCCCCAATAAGGACCAACATAGAACTACCTCCCTTCTCCCAGCCATTTGGGTCCACTATTTTGTACAGGGTTCTCAGTACCAGTTTTGGAATCAGGCAGATCTAGGTTCAAATAGTGGTGCCTCTACTTACTAGACATGTACCATAGGCAAGTCATTCAACCTCTCTGAGCTTCTATTTCCTCCTTAATGAATACATCTAATTGTAGTATACTAGCATGAGGTATGTGAGTTACCCAGTATAAAATGTTCAAGGATTAGTGATTAGTAGTGACAATAATACCATGAACTTCAGGACTATGACTACCCAAGAGTTAATTGCATTATCTGAAGGTGTGCTAATTCTTATAGGTCGCCTCAGTCTATTAAGTGCTAGTTTTACAAAGCATATTAATTATAGAGTGACTGAATTTATAAAGATTCTCATCATTATCAAAGCATTTACAGTAGGATTTGATACACAGACTTCCTCATATGGATAGTGTCAGAAGACTAGAGGAGAGCTACCCTGGTCTGGTCGAGCATCTGGATGTAAATCTAAACTACCAGCTAGCCCAGTCCTGGTAGTTCTCCCCCTCAGCTGGACCTGACTTGTCCTTGTCCACCTTCTCTTTCTTCCACCAGGGTTTGCTGGTTCCTGCTTGCCCCGCTTCAGCACCATGCCTTTCATTTACTGCAACATCAATGAAGTATGCCACTATGCCCGACGCAATGATAAGTCCTATTGGCTTTCCACTTCCGCCTCCATTCCCATGATGCCTGTCAGCCAGGCCCAGATTCCCCAGTACATCAGCCGCTGCTCTGTGTGTGAGGCACCATTGCAAGCCATTGCTATGCACAGCCAGGACATCACCATCCCACAGTGCCCTCTGGGCTGGCGAAGCCTCTGGATTGGGTACTCCTTCCTCATGGTAAGAAGTACAGAATCCCACTGTACAGAAATAGAGGACCAAGGCTGTGGGAGAGCACCTCTGACTGGCTCCCTGACTCCAGATACAGTTGGATAGCAAGGGAAATGTTCAGCTGGGGCTTGGCTAAAGACCAAAAACCTAGTTCTGCATAAAGGACAGGTAGTTCTGGGTATGAGGGGAAGACAGGATTCTGCACCCAGTGTTCCAAGGTAAGAAAATGTATGATCATAGAACAAGATTCTATCATCTATACACTACAATCTGAGAGGATAGTGAAGGACAGACTGTCCCCACTCAGGGCCAGGACAGACTGGTCAGGTTGAGCTTGGAAATTCATGCTCCACACACTTTTCCAGGCCCTTCCAGGCACTGCCACTTTTCCTGAAATGCCCAGATTATGGCATACTATGTTTATATCTCCTTGCTGGAACTTTTGCTGCCTTTCCACATTTGTGGCAAGACATTCTGTGTGTTTCTAAGAAAGAAAACATCTCTGAGCCCAAGGAGACATTGAGTCACTCACTTGGTATTCAGTAAATATCATTCATCAGATGAGAAGTTAGGTTTTAGAGCCAGGACAACTCCCAGGAAACCCAATGTGGCAGCCACTAAAGTGGCCTGTTCAACCAAAGCATCCTGCTGAGTCACTGGGGCCAAAATATGAGAAAGTATCTTTAAATAACTTTGTAAGCCATAGGCTCCCTCACATTAGTATACCTACATGGGATAGGGTGCTTCCTTGTTATGCTCTATGTTTGCACAATGGGCAGTTTATTTCAATGTACTGTAGAGTTACTTCACCTATCATGACGTCCCATCTACCAACCAAGCCAGTAAATAAGGAGAAAAGGGCCCTAACTGCCTCAAGAAACCATACAAAGGATGTATACTCAATTTCATGTGCTCTGTTCATGGGAGAGCTTAGCTCTTTTTCAGAATCTTTTTACTCTTACTTTGCACATAATTCTAACATACAAGATTATATTTCCTGAAAATCAGAAAAGGTGAGAATTTAGATTACCTAGTAAGGTATTTTGAGGCAATGAGTATGCTAACTAAAAAACAGAGTAAATGATTTGAAGATGGCCAAACAGTTTTACAAGATGCATGTTTTGGTACAGGGCCCGTGCATAACTGTTCTCCACAAAACCTGATATTTATTTGCAATGACAATCTTGAGTCATCTGCAGTTTACAATACAGTGTTTGCCATTTAGTAAAGCAAGGAGTTGCATCATGTGTTTTAGAAAGTTTTCTATTCTGGGGGTCGAAATGAGGAAAATTTTGATGCTTCTGTTATCAGGAAGGGTCACTTGAATGTTCACTTGTAAAATCTCACTGTCTCAGAGTTCTGTAAAGTAAGGAGTCCTACCTGGGCATATATTGTTTTGGCCATTTGCTGACACAGGTGTGCAGTAAGCCTCTTCCCCATATGCTGTGGTCTAAATGATAACCTAGCTGAGGTGAAGGCGAGGGCAAATGAGGACTGCTGTCTGTGGGTAAAATGACTGGAGACTGCCAATTCATAAGTGACTCTGAAAGTGAATGCTGAGGGGGCCTTCTGAAATGAGGGTTGAGACGTTTAGGCCAAATACACAACTTTCTTTCACTCAGCAGGTAACAAACACTATATGTCATGCTAAAAGTTATGGCATAGACAGAAAATGTAAGTAGTTCCAACAGAGACAAGCAGGCAAAAGCTATTCATAGACATGCTGCTAAGGGAGGGCCCATGGCTGGATGAATGTGTGCAATATTGTTCAAGCTTTTCCTGCTTAGAGTACAGGGCACAGTAGACAAAGGCACAGTAGACAAACGGCTTAGAGAACTGCATTTAAGAATTTGCCTTAATCCACCTGTTCTCACATTTATTTGTCCCTGAAAATTGGGGGAGGGATATCTAACACACCTTCAAACTCAGAATGAAGTAGCAGTTTAGGAAACATGGGTAGAAATGTAGTCACTGGCCTAACAGCTGAGGAGAGAACAAAGGAGCTGGGAAGGTATGCTCCTGGCCCTGAAGGCTGCTATGAGGGAGGACAGGCAGCCATTCCCCTAAAACACAGTTTTTGCCACACTGGCTAGAAGCAGAGACTGAGCCAAGGGACAAGGCCTCAGGAATATAGCACACATGTCCCCCTGTAGCCACAGAACACTCATCACCTCCCTATGCCAGGCCTCAGCTAGCACAACTCACACCCAACTTCCTTCCCATCTGTTTCAGCACACTGCCACTGGGGCTGAGGGTGGTGGCCAGTCCTTGGTTTCCCCAGGCTCCTGCCTTGAAGATTTCCGGGCTACTCCTTTCATCGAGTGCAGTGGTGCCCAAGGCACCTGCCATTACTTTGCCAACAAGTACAGTTTCTGGCTGACCACAGTGGAGGAGAGGCAGCAGTTTAGGGAGGAACCTGTGTCGGAAACGCTGAAAGCTGAGCAGCTCCACACCCGGGTTAGCCGCTGCCAGGTGTGTATGAAAAACCTGTAGGGTGGCACCTACCACTCTGCCCCTTTCCTTCCCCACCCCTTGCAACGGTAACCCCACAAGCCTCAACAGTTGGAAGAAGGAAGGTCCGAGCTCTTTTGCCTATCTGTCGAGTTATACATTGGAGTTTCATTTGGGCTGGACTACTGGACACTGGTTACCTCAACCCTCAGGCCATTAGATGATCCCACCTTTTGAGATCCAATGTCCCAATGTCATCAACCTGGTGCTACTGTTCCATTTGGGTGTTTGTATGTCTGTTCATGGCTACCTCAGATTTGCTGGACCACCACTTTCTTAAGACTGGTACATGCCTCACTGTCTTGATCAGAAATCTCTTCATAATAGCTAGGACTATTAAGTCATTTTGTTATGTCTAGAAGTTACCATATCTAATTTGGCTTTATCCAGAAGCCAGTGTTTCTACATTTTTAAAAAGTTATCTGTCTGCACATTCATAGATGGCTCAAGTGTGCAAAAGGCAAGCCCTCACTATTTCAAGAGGCCAACTGTGTCTAGGTAGGCAACAGAACTGAAAGTGCCAGCCAGTAGCCTAGGGTGAGCCATACCTCCTTCCAAAGTGTGCAAAACTGGGTCCCTCAATGCTTAGGAAGTCTTGATGGCCAATAGCTCCTTAATTTCACATGGTCTTAGACAAATCACTTCCTCCTCATTGGCTCAGTCTTCTGAACCAGAAGTCTTGCTTGAAACAAAGGAGAACAGAGGATGCAGTAAATGCGGCCAAGGCCATAAAAAGAAAGGGGAAAAACAGCCCTTTCTTGTGGGTCATGAGTAGAGGAGTAGATGGGCAAGGAGGTGTGAGTTTTGGTTTTGACTTAAGGAATAAAAAGGTAAATCTCATTTACATTTGTTCAATTTCTCAGAAGTCTGTTTATTATAAATACCATCCAGATGTATTCCATGTGGTAAGATGAAGCTATGGTGTGTTGGTTCTTTGTATTCTGAGGCTGAGGCTTTCCATTAAAACTGTCATCCAACTGCTTTTTCACAGATAGCCTTTATAACTATTTTAATATGCTTTCAAAAACTCATAAAATTTAGCACACTCCTCTCACCAACCATCAGTAGACCTAATAAAGCAAGCCTGAGTTGGTTGTAAAATGGATTCTGTTTGCAGGATTTGTTTCAGTCATTTTCTCTAATCACCAGTTTCCCAGAACACTTTTAACTATGTTGACATGAGGCAATTCCTTCCAGGTGATTCTGCTTCTTTAAGTATTATGTAAACTGCCAACACAGACAAAGCATAATTAGTATAATCTGAACTACTGTACCCTTCACCTCCTGAGTAATAAACATGGTGTCAGCTTTCTACATATCAAATAAAATGAATAAAATATGAACATTTGACTCAATATTCTTTGCTAAAAACTTTTCTAACATCCACTCTCACTAAACTCCATAATTAAACATTAAGGCAAGAAAAGGTTAGAAAATAACCAAAGTCAAACAGTAAGAGTCCTCTACTGGTCAGCAACTCTACAACGTGCTTCAAGATAAACCCACAACTGTTTCTATACTCATCACATTCCAGAGTTCAAGAAAAGAATTTCCATACTTCTGTGGCCTCAGCATCATTTATGAATTAAAACTAGAGAAACATTAAAGTCATTAAAGTCAAATCTAAGATATACAAGTGTGTATGTGCATATATTTTTCTATCTATGTATATACTTAAGTATGTGCATATATGCATAAAATACATCATCTGGAAAGATAAACAAGAAATTAATAACACTGAGAACATTCAGGGACAGGAATTGATCTGTGAAAAGGAGATATTTTACTGAATATCATTTTGCATATTTTGAATTTTGAATCTCTGGAATAAATTACCTACTGGGAAAAAAAGGAAAACATTCAGCCTAGAGAAACAATTGAATTGGTTGGTACTACTTTGCAAACCCCACATGCTGGCCTCCTGTGGGACTATATTAGGGATGGGAATGAAACACAGAAAGAAGGAAAGGAAAAGAAAATAGAAAGATACTGCAGAGACTTTAGTATCTTCACAGAACAGTGGTTAGGAAAGTTCATTTGATGAATATGTGTTTTAAAACTTAATAAGTTACTAGTTCTAAAGTGGTTTGGAATTGTATTTATTGCACAGATTAGCTTTCACCACATGAATAATTCTAAGTCTGTTAACCAAAACAATACAATTCAAACAAATTTATTTTTAATTCCTCAAACATAAATTAACAATGTAAATGATTTCCAAATGATTGTAGGCAAAGTCCAGCCCTCCATTTGTTTCTGGAACAAAATTTTATAGGTTTAAATCCCTGCTGTGTTACATGCATGTTGTCCATTGCTGTCTCTGCTCTTCTACAGCACAGTGGCTGTGACAAAGGCCACATGGCTTGCAAAGCCTCAAATATTAACTATCTGGCCCTTTACAAAAAAAGTGTACTGACCCCTGATATAAGGAGCACGACTTGATTAAAAGACAGGGTAGGTTATATCTGACAAAAATATCAGTAAGGATGAAGACTGAAAGCCATAAAATACTGAAGTTCATCCAAATAGGAAGACAACTGAAAAGTATACATTTTACATAATTTCTTTGGCAAATGTTTTGATATAAATTATAACTATTTAATTTTTAAATTATTATCATATTTATTTTTTGGTATCAGGGATCAAATTCATGACCTTGCACTTGTCAAGCAGATGCTGTGCCACCGAGCTATATCTCCAGCAAATTATAACTATTTAAAATACACATTCAAATAAGTTAACAAGAATTTTTTCTCCCTGATTTACTTTATTATTTGAGCAAAAGAAGATTGTCTCTTAGTATTTAGACCAAAAGAGGTCACACCTGAAAGAGTGAAGAACAGTGTAACCATCTCTCATCTGCCAGTGCTTGAAACATATAGGAGTTGCTGTCTTCTAAATGTATTCATTTCAGCTACTGAAGACTTATTGTAGCCATGTAAGAACAGCTGGGAATCAATGGGCTCCTCCTAAGCTTTCTGCTCCTAGACTCCATGATTGTTCTGTTTCTTCCTGGGGAAGGGTTTTTGTCATTTATTTGTTTTTGGCTTTTGGTTTAGACATGGTAAATTGACTCCATCATGATTGTGATCAAGTTTGTATGCTGTTGGCATATCAGGCACTTACTGACTAGCAAAGTTTTATGTAACAATTTCATGTTCCTATGGTGCTTGATGGAAGACAGACCTCCAAACTGAGTTCCACTATACTACACATTCAGAATCTCAAAATCTTCTTCCAGGTCAAAGTCCTCCAGTTGTTCAGTAGAGTCAATGAATTCTATTAAAATACAGACATGAGAAGAAAAGTGGGATTTGAGTTGATGTGATCAATCAATGAATTACTCAATCATTTCTAAATCACTTTGCCAAAGAAAGGGTTGTCTGGAAACTTACAATTAGGATTATTTCCAAATATTAGAAATTCTCTACAAAGACTCAAAATTACCACACTGGTTACATGGGCCAAATCAGTGATCTGGCTCACAATCTACAAGCTCTTTGAGACTTTTTTGAATCACTCACAGCCTCTGGTTTATTACTCTGAACCAGATCACAAAACAACAACACAATTCTAGACACATTGATATTTCATAGAACCTTTGTACTAAGCCCATGTTCATCATTCTTTAAAACTGGGAAATATCAGCTCATCAGAAGATTAAAATAATCAGTAAAATCATTCATTGAACAGCTCAGCTGAGTAGGAATTTTACTTTCCATAGAAAGTATGAGCCATGATTGTTTCTGTCTCATAAAACAATTGCTATATGTGGATCTGCCAGCTGACAATTCCTAAATAATACCTTACCTGCCCCAGTGGTTGTCACCTCTGGTTTGGTTGGAGGTACAAAGGGAGGCCAGTGTGGTGGATGTTTCTGAACTAATTCAAACATTCTTAAATTCTCCTTCAGAATTTCCTGGGGAGACACAGAAATAGTTGTAAATCCTAGAGTCACTGTATTTATGTCCAATAGGTGATCTATCACAAAAACCCTAAAAGAGTAACCAGAGGATTGACAGGTAAGAAAAAAAGGCTTAGTGGATAAATGCATCCTCTACTTGAGCCATGTGAAGATATCAGCTATATTAAATTCTGGATTCTGTTGGCCAGGCAGGAAGGCCATTAGAAGGAGTAGCTGATGGAGCCCAATACTCATTGCCCACAATCTGTCATGCAGCTTGAGTACTGTGCCAGTTGCATAGGCCAGCCCAATTTAGGTGTGAGATGTTCCTGAAGTATTTGTTTCAAAAAGTCATTTAATCAAATTAAATATGCCCCTGGAGAATACTAGCACATATTAGTATGGTTTTAGTTGTAGACCAACATTTAAGGCATGTGTGCTAATTTAAATGACATAATCTTACAACATTCTTATTCTATCTTTAAATGTGATAGCTATACAGTATTGTTGCACTCTGAAGTCTAAGTATTTCCTTTAAAAAAATAATTCTCTATTCTGGTCTCAGTAAATTTTTTCCTGGGGTCTCAGATTTAGTTAGGTACACTGGTGTTATTCACTTGTGAAGAAATACCTTTTCTTATTCTTACAAGGTTCTGGACTCTCAACTCTCCAATCCTTCTGTTTCACAGATAAGAGAACTTTGTGTCACTTGACACCCTACCTGACTATTTGCCTACCACTTATGATCTCCCTTTGGTCTTTCAATAAGCATTTTGAAACATTTTCCATCTACTGGCATGTGTTAGAAAGTGACAAAGAAGGAGTCATACACAAAGACTGATAACCCAGTGAAATAATTTTCTTTTACACAAGATACCAAAATGAAAGAAGAACTTCATGTGAATTATTACAAGTTGTAATTCCTATAAGTGGTAGCATGTCTATATTTTTATGCCTATATTTTATAAATAAGAAAGTTAGTACAAGAACAAGCTGTCTAAACCATTATGGAATATTTAAGCTGTTAATAGACTACTAAGCAAACAGAAAATTATTTTTAGTTTCTTTAACCATCTGAGTATCATGAACATAGGAAGGAAAGACTTAGGGCTGAGAAATGTAAAAATTGGCATTTTGGGGGTAAAACAGGATATTAGCTAAATATTCCATAAGATTCATAAGTGTGATGAACTGAAACATTGTGCCACCATTAAGACCATTACTCACCTGACATATTAAGCATGTTTGAAACAAAAGCTTTGCTTTGCTTCCCCAGAGTTGTGCACAGTTCCTCACATATGACATATTCTTTGTTGCCTTTTTCTCTCTTGCAATAAAATCATATCAGACTAGGTTTATGTTACTTGCAAAACAATCTTAAAAAGGAATCTGAGTAGCTTTCATTTGTAAGATTGAAAAAAAAGTGCATCATTACCTTCTGAACAAGGCTACACCAGTTATCAAAGTCTTTTTCCTCTTTGCAGAAAAATCCCTTGGGGGGAAACAAAAGAAAATAACTTAGCATTACCCTTTGTATTGCAAGGTAGAGCTGTTGGCCCCAAATTAGGAGGTGGCCCACTGTCTCTGGATGCGTCTTTCTAACTATAGAGGAAGAATGGCTGGGCTTCTTTCTCTTAGCTCATTGTCTCACATGTTCACAGACATTGGTGTTTTACTTTCTCACTGTCTCTTTATGCCTCTCTGATTCTTGTTTGCTGTTCACTTGCCCTGTTCTTCTCCCCTTATGCTATGAGTTACTTTAACTTGAAGATTAGTCTCCAAAGCATGGGGTTAATTCCATCAAATTTGGTGAGTGAATAGACACAACTATAAAAATATTCTATCAAATCAGCAAATAAAAGCTAAATATTGCTTTTAGCTAGAGGCAATACTTAATAAGGTGGCTTTGTCCTTCAAGAAATTATCTATGAGAAAAGAGAGAACCAGCAGTCTTCTCCATCCTAAAAACATTCCACAGTAGTTTAAGAATGGCCTAAAACAAGAGGAGGGCTTTGCCATGTCTAGGTCCCTGGAGCTCTGACAGGTATATTAAACAGGAAGTCAGGATGCAGGCAGGTCTCAGAACCACTGGTACTTCACAGGAAGATGTCCCTTTAACATGTGCTTATAGAAGTCATACTTCTGGAGGAAATCTGCAACTTCCTGGATTATATGCATCAAAAAAGATTCACTGTCCTTGGTGGTAGGGTCTTATCCCCTTTCTCATCCCTAGCCATACCCCACACATTCCTTGTACTCATACAAAAACAATTTAAGGGAAAGAAGGAAAAAGGGAAGGATGATAAAATAATAACATTTATAGGATTCTTAACACATCAGGCCCTGTGCTAAGTGTCTTATAACACGGCACCTCACACAACCCCATGAAAAATGAAGTACTGTTTTCCTCATATTTAGAGAAGACCAAAGCTCAGAAAGGTTAAATGACTTTCTCTAAGTCAACAGCCTGCATTCTAACTCAAATAGTTTGGCTTTAGGATCCATTCGTTACCCAATATATTAAACTGGGGATGGTGAGCAGATCTACTCTTGCCACACTACTTAACAACCCACAGAACCAGCATAACTGGGTGGCCTTGTATATATATCCAGGCCCACCCAACCCTCAGATACTCACCAATGCTACAGAAGGATCTAAGTTCAGTATGTTCATCTGCTGTGGGGACTGCAGGCAATGAAATGTCTGGTCATTGACCGTTCCATTTTCTTCGGTGTCAACAAAGGTCTGGGTTGTGTGAGGGTCCAAGAAGATGAGCTCATCACCTGTTTTGAATGAGATATGCTAAGCCTTTGAAGAACCACTGGCCCCAGCCCCACCCCTATCCTTGGGAGGAGGCACCCTGGTTCCCTAATCCCTTCCTTGATGACAATGAGAATGAAATGACAGAAAGCCTGAAGCCAGGGTGAACATGCTTGAAGAAAGCCATTTGTACCCAAATCTAGTCCTTCAATCAGAAGATTTGCCCCAGCGTTTACATCTCCTCAAAGTCCAAGTCCAGAAATAGAGAGTGACAGATTTGGGAAATGATGAGAATGGGAGAACACAGATGACATGGCAAGCTCTGTGAGCAGCAGCAGCAACAAGCCAACAGTATAGTCGCAACATTATAGGCACCTATGAGCCTAGGTACCATTAGGGAGCTTTCTGGCTCTTTCATGTTGGAAAGCATCTTGCTCTAGGCCACTGGTTTTCAAACTTGTGATCAGAGAGCACCTCTGGTAAGGGAAAAGGTCTTGGCCTCCAAAAGAAATGCTACCCAGGCCAAAAATGCATGCCAGCTCTGCTGTGGATGAGATTCCAGTGAGCTGACTCCTGGTCTTAATATACTGTTACTGTTAGTAAGTTAACATTTCTCCAGAAACTACTGCTCTTGTCACACTGACATCAGTATAAATCACTGGAAAAACTCACTGGCCTGATAGATGACTGGCCTTTAAACATCAGAAAAAAGCAACCCTTCATTCAGCTGAAAATCATAGCCCCCAAATGAGCTGGGAGGAGTTGGGGATAATAAAATGTATACTTTAACCTAACATTCAAAGGGCTGAGAGTTCCTCTAATGCTCATCATCCACATGCTAATCAGGCAAAAATATCTAAGGGTGCACCTGATCTCACTGTCCAGGCCTGAGGGCTACCTGGGTCTCTATGTCCTTGACTGTGTCAGATGATCAAAGAGAATGGGGCTGAGATGTATTCCTCAAAGACACACCCTGGAATGGCATCTGGGAAAGCATGTCTACATGCCTATGCTAACCAAGAAGGGACTTCCAATGTCTAGTGAAAAGTTCAGTTTATTTATATTATAAACCAAGGACAAACTACTTAATTCGCTCTGCCTTAATTTTCTTGATTTTTGACTAGGGTCATTGGGCCTGTTCCAGTAAACTCACAGGGATCCATGAAATCTTGACCTCTGTGAAATGCATAGAACACAACACCAATACAGGGTGATCACAAATATCTTATTTCAGATCCAAAGTACTATTCTATAAATAAACAGTTAAGAGTATATGGAAATCAATGTCCCCTTATGACTTACTTTATGGGAGTCAAAGTACATATACATTCTCCCTAGATAAAGTGGGTAATCAGTAATATTGAAATAGCTTCAGACCATGCTGTGGAATAACAACCAAAATATTTAGAAGGAAGCCCATAGAAGACCATAAGGTAAGAGGCAAAGGAAATAGAAAGCCAGAATAGGTTTAGAATCAAGCTGTCTGCTCACCATTTTGAGTTAAGATGCTATGATAAAATAATAGCTTCTCTGACTCTGGTGAGCACCTTTTCTCATGTATGTGTGTGTAACTTTGCAGTCTGCCTTTTTCTAAGAGTGCTTATAAGAGATATAGAAGAAGACATAAAAAGTCCTAGAAATGATGTATGGATTAATCAAAAGTCTCTACTTAGGCCCAGGTAAAGAGGTTAGCTTTTATATTCTGTACCTAGCCAAGGTTAATGCTACATATCTCTGGGTGGCAGCTCATTCTCAAGTGGAAGGAACAGCTAGTTCCTCCTCTCTTATCAGATAAACCTGGCAATCAGTCTCATCTCAGCAACAGCATCCCATTTCTAGAATTTCTCCCAGCTTTCTACCCAAAAAGAGGGCCTCAGCTAAGCAATGGAGTATGGCAGGCAGAGATGACCAAACTGGAATTGAATCGTGGATTTGAGTGGTTCCATGCTGAATGACATTCAGGAAATAACCTCTCTCTTAATCACTATTTCAGTAAGTGTGAAATGAAAATGACAATCTCCATCTTTTTTTTTTTTGGTACTGGGAATCGAACTCAGGACCTTGCATTTGCCAGGCAGGTGCTTATACCACTAAGCTATATCCGCAGCTCGACAACCTCCATCTTATAGGTGTATTGTGCTAATAATGACAAGAGTAAAAGTCTATACATGTTCAGTATAGACTCAATTATTTCCCAAATGTTTTCAATCTATGTTTGGTCAAATCCATGGATACAGAATCCAGTGATATGGAGGGAAGTTTGTATATTTTTGCAACATTTTCTTTGACATGAATCCCAAATCTTAGAAACAAGGCATTTGAGTGTATATGACTCCAAATGGGATTTTGTAATATACCTCGAAAAATAAAAGCCACCAAGGGCTCCAGATTTTCTATCAAGGTGTAGTTCCTAAACTCAACCAACAGATGGAAGCATTAGACAGAGCAGAGGCCGGTTCAGAGCAACCTCTACCCTGAAGACAGGAAGAAACAACTATCCAAGGACAGAGGTGCAAGAGCAGAGACACTTTTGCTGAGTGTGTACTACAGGGCGTGATAGGAAAACAAAGCAAATTTTTAATATTTTAGAAATTATAATAAAGACATATGGTCATTAATCCTCCTCAAATATTCCTCCACTTTGAACACACTTTTCCATCATTCTTGCTACTTTCTGAAGCAGTTCTGAGTCTTCTCGCATGAGTGTATTCACAAGGTACAATAAAAAAATACAGTGAATGTTGCCACCATATGCCATCCAACAGAAAGGCAGGCTCATAAAAACAGTACAGTGTGTCCTCATCCACCTGATTCACTTGATCTGGTACCATGTAACTGCTGGTTTGTCCCCAAAGTCAAAATGATCATGGAAATCAATTTTTTATTCAATTCAGGACACTGAGGCAGCCACAGAGTAACTAAAGACTGTCATGAAAGAAGACTTCCAAAACTGCCTCAGAAAGTGGCAAGAATGATGGGATAAGTATATTTGAAGTGAGGGGGAGTATTTTGAGGAAGATTAATGGCAATGTGTCTTTTACTGTAACATATGTAAACATTCACTATATTTCCCCATTATACCTCATATGTGCCTGGCTCTTTGTTGAACACCTTGCTGTGAGATTACCTAATGGGTATCCTATTTTACATATGAGCAACCTGAAATCGAAACAGTTAATCTCCTTTTCCTATAGTCACACAGCTATTAACTGGAGGAGAGGTGAGTAAAGCCAGGTATATCTGCTGCCATCCCACCTCACCAGCTCAAATCTCCAAAGGAATGAGTTGGAGAGGATGACCAAGGCCATCTCTACCCTGTCCTGTGTACGTCTCCCGATACCATTCCCTTATAACTGCTCTAGATTTCCCTGCCTATTCAACAATGTAAGCTGATAACTTTCTTGAGGCACAGTCTCTGGCTACTCCATTCCTGAAAGACGTGCCTTGTGCCATATCTCCCTGGCTATAACATTCCCTGACTCATGTTCTTTAGCACTAAATAGATGTCTGGGCCACTGGTACTCAAAGTGTGGTCTATGGACCAACAGCATCAGCACCACCTATTTATAAAAGCAAATCTCAGGCCCCATCTCAAAACACCAAGTCTGCATTCTGGTAGGCTCTCAAGGTGATGTGTAAATAATGGAGTTCCAGAATAACTGCGCTAGCTGACTTCGGGTGACCTTGTGTGCTAAGGAACATTAGTATCTCTGGTCGCAACTAGTGAACAAGATGACTAGGTTTCCAAAGGCACTGATCTATTCAGGGAATATCAGGCTGTTCATTAGAGTCCACATTAGAAGGTTAGTCATTTTAAGTCTTAGCTGCCACTATTTGGAAAGACACACTTTTGTACTTGACTCCTCTAATACTGACCCCATCATGGGCCTGAACAATGAGTCAGCAGCCCTGTTTCTGAGGGTCTAGGAAGGCAGAGAAAAATACTAGCCTGATTGCCTGAATCCCAAAGAGAGAGAGCAGCAAAGCCAATAGTTTGAAACCCTGCTGCCTATGGTATCCCAGGTGGAAGAATGTTCTGGAACAATCCTATGACCTTGGGGCCATCCAAGAGAAAAATACTGACACCATCTTATCAAGATGTAGGGAAGTGAAGGAATCAAGAGGAAATCTGCTTTCCAGTAGGCCACAGAAGCATTACTCTTCATAGATTAGGCTGGAGAGAGGAGTTCACGCCACAGCATCCCTGTGCTAAATAGGGACCCACTCACCAGAACTGCCCAAACTCCCATGCATACCTTCTTTCCAAACCCTCCCCTAGCCCATGATGACTTACTTGCAATTCATCCTTTCTTACCTAAGAATCCTATGAAATAATAGGCGTTATTTGGTTTTCCTCCTAATGCCCCTAAAGACTGTGGCATCTTAAAACACTCCTGGAGGGAAAGAGAATGCAAGATTCTCAACTCACTTGTGGACTGCTGCTCACGGATCAATGTGTTGACATGGCAGTGTAATGGGCAGGCAGCAATGGGCTTGGGCCAAGGAGCAACTTACTTTGAATGCATCAACATACACAGGATTGATTTGGTTTATGCCTAGGCGAAGGGGCACAATGAGCAGCAGGGGTTTCCAGGCTGGGCAGAAGGCAGAGGTATCTTTACTCTGGTTTGAAGTGATAAAAGAATCAGGGGAGCTTTTGTCAGCTGTATCAGCACTAAAGGGAAGGACTCGGCACATTTTTTCTAGAAACAGAAGACAAGAGATCTGAGTAAGAAGAAGATCTAGCCACAGAAAATATTCCAAAGTTAGAACTAAAAAGGCTTTCCTTGCTGCCATAAGGGCCCAGGAGGCCCACTTCCCACAAGAAACCCAGGCCATCTCTTTGGCCTCATGCTTTGTATGCTGGCCACTGAGCCCAGCTGGTTTGAAAGAAGACATCAGTTCATTGAGAAAATCTCATTTTTCAATTAGTCTGCAAAGGTTTTTGAGGCAAGGACTGTGTCTTTAATTTTCACTCACACCCAGGGCAGGGAACATAGGGCCCAATTAAGGGTAGGCCTCTATAAGCCATATACTGGTGGTTTCATAGATTATACATATTTTGGGGCTCCTTCAGGGAAAGGGAGTGGTACATCTTTGAGGGGCAGCAAAGAACCTCTAATGGCTTTCTCCATTTGAGAAGCTAAAAGGAAAGAGAACCAAAGCCTATGCTCCCCTGGACTCCCCAACCCTGGTGAGGCAGGCCAGAGAGACTCTTCTGAGCCCCAGACTTCTAACTGGTGAGGAAAGAACTCATTACCCACCAACCAGTAAAATAAGCAAGCTGATAACTCACTGATATCTTCAATGACCACTGTGTTATCCATTGAAACATAAACAGCCAAGGAATTCCATTCATCAAATAAAGCAAGTTTTCTGCAAAGCAATATATAGTGAAGTCACAATAGGAGAAAATTAAAATATCAGCAGTGTATGCCATATTCCTAATGTCATGAAATCCTCAGCCATAAAGAAGGTGGTATTCAGGTTATCTCTGTTTCTTTATCCACTTTGACATAGCTCTGGGACATTCCATATCCAGGGACCTTGAGAATACCACAAAGATACTATATCTGAACTTCAAAAAGCCTCTACTTCATAACATGGAAAAGTCTCCCTCACAAAATGACTGTATTCCTAAGGGGAAAAACAGAAAAGTTCCTCATGTATCTGCTAAACTTTCAAGAAATTTTGTCTCCTTAAATAAAAGACATTCTGAATTACTATATTTGTTGAAAAAGAAAGGAAAAGAAAACCATCACTAATACATATACTTGGAGCTGGAAATATAGCTTAGTTGTTTAGCATGGGTTCAACCCTCAACACAGCCAAAATATCCATATTATCCATTCTCTCAATGAGAGAATTGGTTTATGCCCAGGCAAAGGGGCACAATGAGCACCAGGGGTTTCCATATTCTAATAACTCAATGAGAATGGATAATACGGAAAATAACAGAGAGGGAAAGGAGGGAGGGAAGGAGGGAGAGAGAGTGGAGAGGGAGGGAGGGAGGGGGAGGGAGAGAGAGAGAGAGGGAGCGAGCACTCTTATTCCGCTTTCCGCTTTCCAGCTGTTGCACGGAAAATGCCATTCAAGGAGACTTATGTCACAGATGACTCAGGTGGGTGTGGAACTTTATTACTAAGAAGCTGAAGAGAGACAGCATACTGAATCACATGACTTTGAGGAAGACTGAAAAGAAAACCTTTTTAAAGAAGAGATTATTTGAAGTCTGACTAAGATATTCTACCTATATCTCTCTTCCCTTCTTCTTTGCTGGTTTGAAAGAAGACATGTTTCATCTGGCTACTTCTGGGATATGTGAATAAATCCACAAACTCAATGAACAGAGTAAAAAAACAAAAAAAATTCTCTCTACCAAAGTAGCATCCAAGAAGAGGTTAATTACCATTATACATTTATTTCACTCATTTTAATGTACTATCTTTCCCCATAATAATAATAATAATAATAATAATAATAATAATATACAGATAGTCCTCCTCTTGTAATGATGTGACTTAACCGTGGTGTGACAGCAATATAAGCTCAATGGAAACTGTACTTCCAATATTGAATTTGGATCTTTCTCCTGACTAGCAATATGTGATCTGATTCTGCTTCATGATGCTGAGCAGCAAGCAGCAAGCCACACACCTAGTGGCTCCCTAATCACAGGGAGAAACAACTGGTACTCTCTAGTGAACTGTGTTGCTAAGCGGGGGTGCTCAGTAGGTTAGGTATATTTGATGCATTGCTGACTTATGATATTTTCCACTTACAGTGGGTTATCAGGCAATAACCCATCCTAAGTCAAGGAACATCTGTACAACTGTTGATGGTAACAATCATGATGACTCAGAGCTCACTTAAACTCCTAAAAGAATGTACTTCTATTTGGTCATTGTTGGAAACCTTAACCTTTAGTGAAAAGAAGGAAATTTTGAGGGATATTACTTAAAAACCAAAAATTTCAAGCCAGATTTTAGGCTTGTGGTGGATTAAAAACTGGTGGTCAATTTAAACACCAGCTGAACTGAATCAGTGTGATGATGCTGAGTGTAGAGGGTCTACCTGAGGACTGTTGCCAGCATAAAAAGGAGACCTGGAGAAGAAGAGAAGCGTTGTGGGTTCTCTTCTAAGTGTTGCCATTGTTTGGAACCAATGGTTCTCCTGGAGGAGCTTGCCATTCTGGCTCCCCTGATAGGAACTCAGCAACAAGATCCTGAGGTTGCTCCTCAGGATCCTAGGATCTTGTTGCTGAGAATTGCTGCAGTTTACTTTGGGGGAGCTCTGTACCTTACTTTGAGCATCACTTCCTGGCTCTGGACAGAAACATGTGTGCTATTTAATGTCCAGGAGAAGCTTGTCATACTGGCTTCCTGATATGAATTCGATTATTCTCATCATTGCAGGAGCTTGGGACATCACTGTCACTGGATGGCTGTGGTACTTCTCAGGGGAGCCTTGGTCCTTATTTTAGCATCACTTCTTGGCCCCAGTGTAGAGCCTCCAACCTACTAGCACAGATTTTCTGCTTCTACCACTGACCTTTGAGACTTCCTAAGGCAGATCCATGCAACAGACTTGCATGAGTCATTGTTGTGGGCTCTAAATCTTCAGCTGAACTCATCAGGGTATTTCCATAGGAGTCAGGCCCTCAGCTGGATTCCCTAGTCTTTAGTGTGTGGACAGATTTGTACTTCTTGTTTTTGAACTGCTTGGGTGATCATAATATAATAATACTATAAATTATGCATTCTGTTTGTAATTGTTTTCCTTGCAAATCCCTGACTACAACAGGGCTCAACACAGTCATTATAAACTTTTACACATTATGCCCTAGGTTCCTATAGCAGTTCCTGAAATAAGGCAGCTTCTCACTCAATATAGTCAACGACACCTAAAGGTACATGAAGGTAAGAAAGCACTCTTAGGGAGGCTGTATGGTCAATAAGGAATAAAGTCGACATTGAGTTTTCCTTCTATCCCTAGGAAATCCAGAAAGCTCCCCTTTTATGTCCACATTCAAAGCATTCTTGTTCACTGTAGACTGGCTAACAATTAAATCAGGGACCCTTCTATACTTTACATGGGTCATGTCCTACCATAATTCCCAGGAATTGGAGGATACTACACCAAAGGAAGCCTAATGGTTTCAACCTTTTGACTACTAAACGTGGCCCCTGATTCTTGTTGGCATTTTCTTTCATCCATCAAACATTTATTAGGCACTTATGTGCCAGGCAGTGTCATGTGACAGAGTAAATGACACAAATACAATCTCTGCCCATAAAGCATTTTCATTTGGTGGCAGGTTGTCAGGAAGCGGAGAGTAGCAACAGGTAATGTGGCCTGCAGGTATAGATGCCAATGCCACTTACGCAACTGTTCACTTGTAAAATGTTAATCCTACCTCTCTACCTCACCTCTTACATTAGGAGGTGAATTCTGGAATTTAACAGGACAACTCCAAAAGTACCATGTTGGGTACTTTGAGTCTGCCAAGAAATGACAAACTGATTCCAAAACTGCCTGGGGGTTTGTCTCTTCCACTAGACAGTGAGTTCCTTGAGGTGAAGATTGTTTTTAGTTTATTTCTGTATATCTAGCACTTAATACAGAAAGGCACCCAGTATACATGGAATGAATTTCTTTATACTTCACAGGGAAGTAATCCATTTGTTGCTTAGACTGGCTAAGCCTCTGTGGCTTAGTATGAAATTTTAGCTTTGAAGGACATCAATCTGTAAAGTAAGATTCTAAACATGGGGTATAGCCACATACTGATACCAGTGAATACAACTTTTACAGACATGTCCACACTTACACACATTTCAAATAATTGTCTGAGCCAAATGGTACAGATGTTTTGAAAGCTTAGCAGGAGTAGTAGATGTCTTAGTGGGATGGCAAGTATATTTAGGTTTATGGGAAGTTTAATTGGCTGGGAACAGATGCATGGGAGATAGTAAAATAGGTAGATGCCAGACTTTTTACTTACTTTAACACCTGTGCAACTGTATTTGGTCCAAACCATTCACCAATTGATTTCCCTTCTCCTACACCCATTTGTGCTGTATTAAATGGAGAAAATTAACATGTTAGCAAAACATCTTCCAGTGAGTCACAAACTCCTATTGGTTTACATAAATAAACAGATGGACTACTTAATGAAATGACCTATAAGACATGGGGAAAATATCAGCTACAGGTATTATTTTTTAACTATTTATGATCTTACCCATTTGATGGATAGAATAGCAACAGTCCTTTCTATCTAAGAAGCACTGTAGGATCCGTTGATATTCTTTGGGTTGTTCTTTTTGTTTCTCCCAGTTCCAGTCTTTTGAAGGAAAAATAAGTCAAAGTTATTTTTGTAACTATTTATTACCTCTTAGAACTCTTATTATAACTATGAATTGGAATGAAAACAAAAGAGCTACATCTAGAAGGTAGGCACGATCAAGTTAGAACATCCCTAAGTATCTTTCATTTTGATGAAAAAGACATCTGAAAATTGACTACTTTCAAAGTCTCTTAGCACTTTCAAAGTACTAAGCAAAAGCCAAAAAAAGTAGTTGACCAAGGAATTGGCTTAGCCCAAAGCCTGGATCTGAATAAATATTACATAACGATGGGGTCACAAAGGCCTTTCTAGGCAGCTACTCTGATTAGAAGGTCAACATAGACCTGGAAGTACATCTGCATATTACCCAGATGCCATGATATCACACAGGTGGCAATGGTTTTCATCTTTACATCCTGGAAGGACTGCCAAAAGGGTCTCATGTTGGGTGGGGGTGCTGGTTTACAGGATTCATAGCTAAGGGATAATTTTTTTACACTTTTGCCATTTTTATACTACCTTTTCAATAATCAACACTGAGTTTTTTTAGTGCATGTTTGCAGTACACAATGCTTACATTCTTCGTGGGAGAATTTGGTACATGTATATAACACAGTTGAATTCTTTTTTCTCCTTCCCCCTCTTCACCACCCCTCCAAAGCTTTGGAAAACAAATACTTTTATTACCAGGTTTTCAAAGTTTCCTTAAGACCAAAGTCAAAACACATCTGTAGGGATCCATCTGTGCCTTAGGCATAAACCCCAAATTCCTGAGGACAACCATAAAAATGCTATCCAATCACTGCTATGGACAGGGTGCAATGCTGCCATTCTCACTGCTCTAGAAAGTCTATCTAATGGAACGAATTTCGGAAGCTCAGTTTACTTTCAAGAAATAAATTTCTCTCTTGAAGTTTTAGTTTGAATTAATGACTGAAATACACTTGAAGCTAAAGGTCATTATCTCTGGATTCTTATTTTTTACTAAGTTTATTAGTAGAATTATGTATTCATAAGATCACATTCATCATAGGGAATTTGTACCTGTACGTGATATATCTTGATTTCTCTTTTTCCCCTAATCCCATCCTCTTTCTTCTACCCCTCTTCCTCTCCTTAGTTACAAAGCTTTGTGTCTATTTTATCTTTTTCTTCTTTTTTAAAATTCTTTTGCCTGCTCCCTCTCCAAGGTTCCTATTTTCTTTTGAACAATTTTTTCCTGTTTCACAATATCTATTTTAGGTTTTGGTCCTTATTTGCTTTTTCAGTTTCTCACACCAGGGATCCAATGCAATGTTTAAAAATGTGTGCCCAATTTATTTCACTGAAGAGTGTGGTCTCAAGGTGTATCCATTTACTTAGAAATATCTCGTTTATCCTTCTTTATGGATGAATAGTGTTCCATTATATAAAAAAATCCACATCCTTTTTATCCATTCCTCAGGTGATGGGCATTTGGGCTTTCTCCAAAATCCAGCTATTACAAACTGTGCTGCTATAAACATAGATGCGCACGTATTGCTGTGGTATGGTATTTTTAATTCTTCCAGGAATATACCCTGAAGAGGATTAAATGGGGCCTCTAATCTTAATTTTCTGAGTAATCACCACACTGATTTCCACAATGGTCGCACCAGTCTACACTCCCAGCAACAGTAGGGAAGGGTTCCATTTTTCCCACAGCCCTGCCAACATTCGTTACTGGTTGATTTTTTGTGCTAATAATTTTTTGGATAATATTTCATGCCTATATCTTGTACTCTGAACAACTACTATAAATGTAATAATACACAATTTATTCATTAATTGTTACTCTCCTACTAACCTGTATTTTTTTTCTGGAACGAGGAATCAAACTTAGGACCTCGTGCTTGCCAGGCAGGCACTGTGCCACTGAGTTCTGTCCCTGGCCCTTGACAACACCCATTCCTTTTGGAGTGAGGTGGAATCCCAGTGTTGTTTTAATTTGCATCTCTTGAATGACCAGTGATGCTAAACATTTTTTCATATATTTATTTTCTTCTTGTATTTCTTTCTCTGAGAAGTATGTGTTCATCTCAGATGCCCATTTTTGGATTGGATCTTTAAATTTGGGGGGTCAGATTTTTTTTCAATTCTTTATATGTTCTAGATATTATTCCTTGGTCTGAGGGACAACTGGCTAAAACTTTTTCCCACTCTGAGGGTTGTCTTTGAACCCTGCTGATTTTGTTTGCTGTACAAAAGCTTTTTAATAGAATGAGATCCTACATGTTGATTCTTTGTATTATTTTCCATGCAGTCAGGGTTTTGTTCATGAAATTTTTGCCTGCACAAAGTCTTCAAGAGTTCTGCCTATTCTCTCTTCCAGCAGACTTAAGAGTGGAAGTTTTAATTATTTAAAAATGTGTGCCCAATTTATTTCACTGGAGAGTGTGGTCTCAAGGTGTATCCTTTACAGTTTCCATTTTAATTATTTAGATCTTTGATCCATTTTGATTTTAGTTTAGTACTTGATGAGAAGCATGGGTCTATATTTAGTCTTTGGCATGTAGAGAGCCAGTTTTTCTAGCACCATTTATTAAAGAAGCTATCTTTCTTCTGGTGAGGCTGTTTGGCCCCTGTGTCAAAGATAAGTGTTTGGCTGAGTGTGTTTGGCGTTCTTTCTGCATCTTTTAATCTATTCTATTGATCCTTGGGTCTTTTTTTGTTTTTGTTTTGTTTTATTTTGTTGACAGTACCATGCTGTTTTTATCACTATAGCTCTGTTGTATTATTTCCAGTCAGGGATTGAGACACCCCCTGCCTTGCTTTTGTTGCTGAGAATTGTTTGTGTTATTGTAGGTCTCTTCTGGTTCCAAATGAGTTTTGGGAATGTTTTCTCTAGTTCTGTGAAGTATTCTAAAGGTATTTGGATTGGGATTGCATTAAATCTGTATAACAACTTTGGGAGTATGGCCATTTTCACTATGTTTTCTCTTCCTACCCAAGTGCAAAGGATATCTTTAAATGTTCTGATATCCTCTTCAATCTCCTCTTTAAAAGTACAATTTTTCTAGACTCTTTAACTTTGAGATTTTCTAAATCCAAAGTTGTAAACCTCAGATCCAGCACATTCTTTAGAGAATAAATCATACCTAACTTTTTTCATTAGCTACTGAATTATTTAAGTTTAGAGAAATTCTGATTAGCTGGCTGCTAAGTACCACTAAAGAGTTACTGATGACAGTGCTAAGTGAACACCCCATTCCAAGTTCTTAAAATGACTGAATAGGAAGCAATTCAAAAGATTTCTATATGTCCTAATCCATTGTAACTATAAGATCTATTTCCAAATTATTCCTGCTATTTCCTTTTATATTGAAATGATTGTGACTGTTGACTATGGAATTTTTTTCTAGTTTGCTTCCACTTCAGAACTTACTTTCAGAAAAGTCATTTAAAAGTGCTTTATAAATGAGAAAAAAATTAGGCCAGGATTGGTGGTGCACATCTGTAATCACAGCACTTAGGAGGCTGAGGCAGGAGGATCACTGTGAGTTTTAGAACAGCCTGAACTACCTAGAATGATCCTTTCTCGAACAAACAAAAAGTAAATAAATAAGAAAAAATTAAGTAGTAGAAAGGATCTGTGTCAAGAACTATGTGTACAGCAGAGAAGCCACTTAACAAAGAGTCAGAAGATTTGCATTCTAGTTTCACACATATGCTTCCTTGCTGACCCTGGACAAATCGTCTCATTTCAGTAAGTCTCAGTTTCCTCATCTGTAAAATAGAGATTATGAAATTACCCAAGAAGCTGGGCATAGTGGCACACTCCTGTAAAGCCCAGCACTTGGGAGGCTGAGACAGGAGAATTGCTGTGAGTTACAGGCTAGCCTGGGCTACAAAATGAGTTCGAGGCCAGTTTGAATTGCATAGTGAAACCTTGTTTCCAAAAGATAAATGAGGACCTGGGATTTAGTTCAGAGGCAAAAAACGCCTGCCTGGCATTTGGTACCGGGGTTGAGTTTGATCAATCCTTGGTACCAAGAAAGAAAGAAAGAAAGAAAGAAAGAAAGAAAGAAAGA